>JAILWY010000019.1:1815000-2420000 GCA_022113835.1 Atopsyche davidsoni | reverse complement strand
CTGGGGCGGAGGCGCGAGCCGTCGCGGTGCCAGGCCAGCCCCACGCTCGGGTACGCCTCTACGTAAGCCCGGATGCGCAACTCGCCGTCCTCCGGCACGCGGTACAGCGGCTCCAGCCCGCAGACGAACTCCGGCGACACGTACGCGCGCACACCTGCAGCATCACCAAATCACGTTACTCAAGAAACAAAACCAAAACCCTCGAACTGGCACGCCTCTAAAACCTTGCACTCAAATTTTCGTTTGCATATTCGCCTAGCTTGTTTTTACCTCTGAGCATCATATGCATAACATCTAAAACCTAATAAGCGTCGTCTTATTGTGAATATTTCTGAAAGACTACAAAGCCGTTGGATCACACCGATGTTCCATATAATATTGAAATCAATTAAATTACCTCTCCGGGAAGTTATTGACACCATATTTAGTTAACTAATATACGTTTCATTTGGTTCTGTCTTGTTCTTGTAAGTGATAGAGTCTGATCAAATGAAAAGTATTAGCAAATGAAGAGTTTATCAGCGCAGTGCCGTCTTTTAATATCAGAAACAAATTTATTCTTAGCCAGCCCTTTGTACTCTGCGCGCCTTCTCCGCGCGTCGCGGTGAACAATGCTGCAATTAGTTTTGTTGTGATGCCAACGGAGTCACTGGTGAGCAAACAGCACTATAAAAATACCCTTGCACCAGTGGCGTGCAGAACGGGAAAAGCATTGAAACCAGGGTGAAAATTTAATATTAGAAATCGAAATCAATAATAAAATAATAAAAAAAACAAACCAAGCTGCTTTTACCGCTTTTTTTAAACCAGATATTATTACCTCGAAGACAAGATTTTTTTACTTACAACATTGTAAATAACAGCATTTTTATTCCACGGTTTTTTACTTTAAAAGTATAATATTGTTAGGCCTCTTTTTTATTTTATTCTCCATTAGGGCGAAGACATAGTTTCCTCCAATCATATTTATAAATACTTAAGGATGTGTGCATACACGAAGAGTGTAATTTTAACCACTCAAGAATACATTGATTGCGTCACGTCATATCATGTTCTCAGAGTGTCGGAAAAATGCAGTCGCGCACAGAAGCCATATGGAGATTTAAGCTACGAGACATTGTGCACTTTATTTATTTCTTGAAAAATCAAATCTTCATGACACCAGCACTCAGCGCTTGGATATAAAGACAACAGAAGTCAATTCTCACCAAACACGTATAAGAGAGACGTGAGCAATCGTAATTATTTACGAAGGACCGCAAGACTTATCTTCGACGGAATGTTAATGGTCACGACATATTTTGGGTAAAAAATGCATTCTTAACTTAGAGGTGTCCTAATATCAATACTGCCTTATTTTAATGTTCTTTAAATAATAGTTTGCATGTTTATTTACTCAGAGATTTTAATGATTATTATTTCATAACTTATTACGTGGACTGAATTCCATTGAAGTTATCATTTGGTGCAAGTGTAACCGAAACCAATGGTACTTAAAATAAATCTGAGTCGCGCAGTTCCTTTTTATTTATAACGTTGAAATTCTGCTGAGACTTATAGATCATAATTATTGTGCACAAAATATTGTTATATTAAAACAAGCATAATTAACGGGTGTATGTAATAATTGCCTCTTTATGCGTATTTAGTATATATTAATATAATTGTATGCTTAGTATCAGTACCTTTGTCAACGGTGAGCGAACAGCGGCAGCTGACAGCTCCTAGAGCATTGGTGGCGGTGACTGAGTACGTTCCTCCATCTGATAGGGTAGAATTGCCGATTTCAAGAGTATGAAAACGTTCAGAGGCGGAAAACGTGTGAGTCTCTGAAAAAAATATTGTAAATTATAATGCTATTTTGTAAAACCGGCGAATGGGACACAATAGTGAAAAAAATGTTTTCGTGAAGTACTCAGCTAATATGTAATTTGTGTGTTGCCTATATATTGTACTTCAAGCAAAATGTATATACTGCACGGGTGAACACCCTGTACATGTCTGGTATATTCTGTATGGTGATATGATGTTTCTCAAAGAAACAATAAATAATTATTTAATCCAATAAGGAGTACAATAGCAGGACGTGAATATATTTAATCAAACATCAATGCTTAATTTTAATTAAAATTTCAGCTCACATATATATTGTAAACTTATGTGTGAGTATGTATTTTACTAGAGATATTGGTGTTTAAAAAAACATGAATATGGGTTTGTTCTTTATTTCAACAAAGTTTTACCATCTTGATGCACCAGCTCCCCGTCTTTGAACCAGCTGACGACGGGGGCAGGCCGGCCCAGTGCCTGGCAGGTGAGCCGCACAGGGTACGTCACCTGCACGCGTCGGTCTCGCAGCCTCATCGTGAACATGGGCGCGCACAGCTCTGCCGATTCTTCGCGCCAGCTGCAACACAAATGTCACTAAGTCCAATCCTTCCAAAAGTCGCACAGGTTTCTACGTATGGGCTAATCCTTACCGCTTAAACTTATCGTCTGCTTCCCAAATCTTCCTGTCCGTCACGACGCCGAGGCGAACGAAGGTTGCGGCGCGACCGTCCTTCTGGGTGGCTTCGCAGGAGTATCGTCCCTCGTCATCCTTTTGGACTCTGGAGATTCGAAGAGAGCACCTGCTGCCGATTCTGCGGACCACGATCCTGTCGTCTTGCTCGATCTCTTGCCCATCCTTGAACCAGACTATATTCGGAGACGGCTGTCCCGATACGACGCAATCGAAAGCGATTTTCTCCCCTAGCAGCGCTTTGAGTTGTCCCGGAAGTGCCGAGGTGAATTCGGGGAGCTTCACGCTCCTGCCCACGGCTACGGTGGAGGCGGTCTGAACGGATTCACCCCAGCCGTAGCGGTTGCGGGGGGTGATCCTGAAGTGGTAGTCGCCAGGTCGCAGGTTGAAGGCGTCGAAAGAGTTGACGGGACACACGGCCAGCTCTGCCCAGCGAGCGCCGCCATCGCCCCCCGTGAGCCACGCGTCCACGCGGTAGGCGAGCACGGGCGCCGCGCCCCGCGCCTCGGGCTTGCCCCACCAGAGCGACACCCAGTTGGAGCCGCCGTCCACCGCCACGGGCTCGCTGCTGACGGGACACGGCACGTCTGCAAGTCCAGAGAAGGTATACATAGTGCGACCGCCTCGCACACACTCAGTCTAAATTAACAGCGCAGCATCTCAGGAAACAAACAGCAAAACAAACAAAACACCTCACGTTCGTAGCGAGTAGTAATCTCTTTGGAGACATTTATTCAACTAAAGAACACGTATCGTGTATATTGTAGTAAATGCTTTAAGGACCGTGGGTAATATTTTGCATATAGAAATAAATGCATCGCTTAAAATAGCCTAATTCCACTCTAAGTTTAACTGTAACTTGATGTGTCTGAGAGAAGTCATGAGTCGTTTAACCCAATTTATAATGATAACGAGTTGTTTATTTGCATCTATTCCTGACTGAAATCTAAGAATCCTTGCCAAGTTACGTAATAATGCGTTCTTCGGTCAGCGCGCATTCCGATGTACATGTAACATTACTTCAAATTAATTAGTTTTTTTATTACCTTGATTATCAATCAGATAATGAAGAAAATTAGCCGAGAAACAATGCCGAGATAGCCATATTTGTCTCAGAGTCGTGAGTGATAGATTATCTTCCATATTTTTTGTTTCCTTTTCACTCAATATATGGTATTTACCAAAAATGATTTTCGCTGACTGCCTAGTTGACCGTGTCGACTTCGGACTGTTACTGAAATGTGTTGGACTCGAAACGTTTCAGCTTTAAAATATTTTTAAAGACGATTGTCTCTCGTTCTAGTGCAAGAAATTTTAGCTTCGCACTGCGTAGGTATTATTAGACTAACATTTGAAGAAACAAACCTACCTGGTGGCGAAAAGACTAGCTTCAAAGCAACTTACTTATTAAATACTAGAGAATTCGAAAAAAAAAATTGTGTTGAATATATCCATTAATTTTTAATAGATTAACATAAACTTACTTCGTAGATAGGAAACGTCTGTGTAGCTTAAGTTAGCATCCCCGCGCCAGTCAGGAGCAGGAGATTCCGACTGTCGCCTCTGCCTTACCTGAAATTTACGGTGTGATAAATGTTAAAATGTATTTAAATATACACACAAATAAAGCAAAAAATACTGAAACTTACAAAGACAGTGACAAATGCTCTATCACAACCGTAGCAGTTCTTTGCCATCACACAGTAAGTGCCGGCATCCGAAAGCAGTGATCTTTTGAGAGTGAAGCGACAATAATCATCGGAGATTTCCTTCATGGACCGCCAGCTATCTGTGATGTCTCGCATTCCCTTCATCCAGAGAACTACAAGAAAAAGAACAGTGTAGGTTATCACAAGTTGGAGAAGTGTAGCATTGATAGTAAATGAATAAAGGTTAAAACTCACGTTTCGGCTTCGGATCACCCTGAGCTCGCAAGGAGACGGTGAAGTCCTCGCCTTCTGCCACGGTCAGATCGGGCTCAGGCCGTGACACGATGAATGCTGGTTTTCCTGTCCTGAGAGATTGAGGGTTCAGCACTCTGACTGCCGCTTCGGTATCCGCCTTTCCGAAGGCGTTCATGGCTCGACAAGTGTAGACGCCACTTTCGGTCTCTGTGGCATCGGTCAACGCCAGCGTGTAGAGGCCGCGGTCGGCATAGGTCCGGATCTTTGTTCCTCCGCTACCGATCGGCTTATCGCCCTTGAGCCAAACCACTTCCGAAGGGCTTCCTCGTACTTCCACTTGAAGGGCTATGGTTCCACCGGCGGGCACAGCGTGGTCGCTGAGCACGCTGGAGAAATGCGGTCGTCTCGTATCGTATTGCGCTTTAGTGTAGCGCAAAGTTTCGAAGTGAAGCGGTGACGACGCAATATGTTGATCGCGACCTTTGTTAATAAAAACCATAGATTTAAAAATAAAATAAAAAATAGAAATACAGTAAAATTAAAAAAGTCAATCTACCTGCAAATTGTACTTCATGCGTTATTTTATCTGTCCAAAGAGGGTTTTCTGCTTTGCAAGTGTATTTGCCACTATCCGAAGGGCTGGGACGACTGATGAATAGGCGACAAACTCCATCTGCTAGATAGTTCATCTGATAGCGTCCGTCTCCATCTAAGATTTTGCCATCCTTGAGCCACGTTATTGTGGGCGGAGGTTGTCCACGAATGCGACACTCGAGAACTAACTCATCCTCGGCCACGTGGTAGGTATCTGTGACGATAATATATATTATAACAATACAACTTTACTAATAAAACAAAACTAAAAAAAAAACTATTCATAAAATACCTTTAATCGATCTAGTAAACGTAGGAGGTATCGGCGTTGATTCGAATCCAGCGTACACCTTCAATTTGGCTGAGGAAGAAGTGGTTCCGTTATCATTGGTAGCAGTGCACGTGTAGTCGGCCGAGTCTGAGGGAACTGCGTTCAAAACTTCGAGAGTTGCCAAACCATCACAGTATTTAGTTTTGTACTTGTTGTTGTTGTTCAGAAGAACTCCGTTGCGATACCACTCAATTTTTGGCTCAGGAGAACCCAGAACACTGCATGTCAGCTTAACTCTAGATCCTTCGACTGCTGTTCTGTCGGTTAAATGAGTAGAAAAAACTGGCTTTTTCTTTATATCTCTTGGACCTGGTGCTGATTTAAAACGAGACGTTGAAGAATACATAGAACTCGATGAATTTGATATATCTGAAGTACTTTTAATAGCACTGCTCCTAGAAACGTCACTGTTTGCCTTCTCATGTCTTCGGGTAACACTCAATTCCTTGCTTATCGCACCTTCGTCATATGCTTTCCTTTTAATAATATCGTTTTGATTATTTGGTTGACTGTCTTCCCTAAAGTTATTTTCAGGTTCAGCAGAAAATGTTGTTTTTTCAAATGACACTTTAACATCGATACCTTCTTTTCTGTTTTCAGTTACAGCAGAATTAATTTTTACCACATTTTCACTTGATATACCTATGTCATATTTTCTATTGACATCATTCATTGTATCGTCAAGAATTTGCTTTTCATCAGAGGATTTATTTTTTTCTAAAGACATTGACTCTGAAGTTTTTTTTTCTACCTTCAATCCTTTAGAAATTTTTATATCTTTAGTCAATTTTTTTTCCTCAACAATTTGTTTTTCTGCAGCCATTTTCTTATCATCAGCTGCCTTCTTATCATCAGCTGCTTTCTTTTCATCCGCCACCTTCTTGTCATCGGCTGCCTTCTTTTCTTCAGCAACCATTTTCTCATCTAATGCTTTCTTTTCTGCAATATTCTTCTTTTCAGCTGCCTTCTTTTCATCGGCTGCCTTCTTATCATCAGCTGCTTTCTTTTCATCTGCCACTTTCTTTTCATCGGCAATTCTCTTGTCATCGACTGCCTTCTTCTCTTCAGCAGCCTTCTTCTCTTCTAGTGCTTTCTTTTCTGATATTTTCTTCTCATCAGCTGCCTTCTTATCATCAGCTGCCTTCTTATCATCAGCTGCTTTCTTTTCATCCGCCACCTTCTTGTCATCGGCTGCCTTCTTTTCTTCAGCAGCCTTCTTCTCTTCTGCTTTCTTTTCTGCAATTTTCTTCTCTTCGGCTGCTTTCTTTTCATCGGCTGCCTTCTTTTCTTCAGCAGCCGTCTTCACTTCTAATGCTTTCTTTTCTGATATTTTATTTTCATCTGCCGCTTTCTTTTCATCGGCAATTCTCTTGTCATCGGCTGCCTTCTTCTCTTCAGCAGCTTTCTTCTCTTCTAGTGCTTTCTTATCTGACATTAGTTTCTCATCAGCTGCCTTCTTATCATCAGCTGCTTTCTTTTCATCCGCCATTTTCTTTTCATCCGCCACCTTCTTGTCATCGCCTGCCTTCTTTTCTTCAGCAGCCTTCTTCTCTTCTGCTTTCTTTTCTGCAATTTTCTTCTCTTCAGTCGCCTTCTTTTCATCGGCTGCCTTCTTTTCTTCAGCAGCCTTCTTCTCTTCTAATGCTTTCTTTTCTGATATTTTCTTCTCATCAGCTGCCTTCTTATCATCAGCTGCTTTCTTTTCATCCGCCACTTTCTTTTCATCCGCCACCTTCTTGTCATCGGCTGCCTTCTTTTCATCGGCTGCCTTCTTTTCTTCAGCAGCCTTCTTCTCTTCTAATGCTTTCTTTTCAGCTATTTTCTTCTCATCAGTTGCCTTCTGTTCATCAGCTTTTTTCTTTTCTTCAGCTGCTTTCTTTTCATCCGCCACTTTCTTTTCATCCGCCACCTTCTTGTCATCGGCTACCTTTTTTTCATCAGCAGCCTTTTTCACTTCTAGTGCTTTCTTCTCTGATAGTTTCTTATCATCATCTGCCTTCTTATCATCAGCTGCTTTCTTTTCATCTGCCACTTTCTTTTCATCGGCAATTCTCTTGTCATCGGCTACCTTCTTTTCTTCAGCAGCCTTCGTCTCTTCTAATGCTTTCTTTTCGGCTATTTTCTTCTCGTCAGCTGCCTTCTGTTCATCAGCTTTTTTCTTTTCTTCAGCTGCTTTCTTTTCATCCGCCACTTTCTTTTCATCCGCCACCTTCTTGTCATTGGCTGACTTCTTTTCATCAGCAGCTTTCTTCTCTTCTAATGCTTTCTTTTCTGCAATTTTCTTCTCTTCGGCTGCCTTCTTTTCATCGGCTGCCTTCTTTTCTTCAGCAGCCTTCTTCTCTTCTAATGCTTTCTTTTCTGATATTTTCTTTTCATCCGCCACTTTCTTTTCATCAGCTGCCTTCTTTTCATCGGCTGCCTTATTTTCTTCAGCAGCCTTCATCTCTTCTAGTGCTTTCTTATCTGACATTAGTTTCTCATCAGCTGCCTTCTTATCATCAGCTGCTTTCTTTTCATCCGCCACTTTCTTTTCATCCGCCACCTTCTTGTCATCGGCTGCCTTTTTCTCTTCTAATGCTTTCTTTTCGGCTATTTTCTTATCATCAGCTGCCTTCTGTTCATCAGCTTTTTTCTTTTCTTCAGCTGCTTTCATTTCATCTGCCACCTTCTTGTCATCGGCTGCCTTCTTTTCATCGGCTGCCTTCTTTTCATCAGCAGCCTTCTTCTCTTCTAATGCTTTCTTTTCTGCAATTTTCTTCTCTTCGGCTGCCTTCTTATCATCAGCTGCTTTCTTTTCATCTGCCACTTTTTTTTCATCGGCAATTCTCTTGTCATCGGCTATCTTTTTTTCTTCAGCAGCTTTCGTCTCTTCTAATGCTTTCTTTTCGGCTATTTTCTTTTCATCAGCTGCCTTCATATCATCAGCTGCTTTCTTTTCATCAGCCATTTTCTTTTCATCCGCCACCTTCTTGTCATTGGCTGTTTTCTTTTCTTCAGCAGCCTTCTTCTCTTCTAAAGCTATCTTTTCTGATATTTTCTTCTCATCAGCTGCCTTCTTTTCTTCAGCAACCTTTTTCAATTCTAATGCTTTCTTTTCTGCTATTTTCTTATCATCTGCTGCTTTCTTTTCATCAACTGACTTCTTTTCTTCAGCTGATTTCTTTTCATCAGCTGCCTTCTTTTCATCGGCTGCCTGCTTTTGATCCACCAACTTCTTTTCATCAGTTATTTTTTTTTCTTCACATTTATTACTTTCTTCTACCGCCATTTTTTCATCAGGGGCCTTCTTTTCTTCAGCAGCCTTCTTATCTTCAAGAGCTTTCTTTTCTGCTATTTTCTTTTCATCAGCCGTTCTTATGTCACCGACAGCTTTTTTATCTTTGGCATCCTTCTTTTCATCATCTTCCATCTTATTATCATTCGCATTATTTACATCAGTTGTTTTCTTTTCATCCGCCATTTTCGTTTCGACAGCTTCCCTTCTTTCATTAGCAGACTTATTTATTTCTGGTGGTATCTTTTCTTCAGATATCTCCTTAGACATCATTATTTCATTAGATACCTTATTTTTATTTTCTGCTTTTTCTACAGAATGGTTTTTAGACTGTGTTTCTTTTGAACTTTTATTGAGTGTTTCAACAAAGGAATCAGTTTCTGATATTTCTTGAGTTTTATCAAGAATTACATCATCAGTCAATTCCATATAGGCTTCACATTCCGATTGAAGCTCTGAAGCCTGAGTGAAATCAATAATATTATGCTGTTCAAGAACAGCAAAGTATTTTTGAACTGATTCTAAAGACTCAGCAAGTGTCGACGAATAACTAAAATCTTTTAATGATTGCTGTTCATCGTGAGGTTCACTAACGAGATTTTGTTGTACAACTGCAATACATCTGTACAATTCATGCAAAGGAGTGGCAATAGTTTTTAAATATTCGATGTTACTACTGCTCTTAAATGACTGAGGAAAATCTGTAGGAAGGTCTTCCTGCACAATGGCAATCCCGTTAAGAAGCTCTTGTAGCGAAGTCTCGAGCTTATTTTTAATAATTGAAGAACTTAGATCCGCATCTAATACATTGCAAGTCTCCCACACTTTTTGCTGTTGGACGACTCCAATAATTTTTCTTAGGTCTTCGAGTGGCACTGCTAAAGTTTTAAGCTCTGATATATCCGTATCATACGACATATCTCCAATAGAATCACATTTTTCTGAATGTTTTTGAATAACAGCTTCTTCAACGGACAACTTTTGACTGTCTAGTTCTTTCTGGAGACCGACTTGTGGCTTTTGGGCAAGGTTAATTTGCAAATCAATCATGCTTTTTTGGAATTCGGTCACTGGCGATTCCACAAGTTTCAGTAACTCCTTCTGCAGTCTCTTGTCCGTGGGAGACGCAGCTTCTTGCTTTTCAAGCACTTGAAGACACTGTTGCAACATCTCGAGAGGTTTGGTGACACATTCAACAGTTGACAGCGTAGCGGCCTGCGATTTGTTCTGACTGTTGTCGAACTTGATAGATTTTTCCACGATATCCATATTGGTGTGAAGTTCCTGGATATGCTGAGCCATTTCCTTAAGAACGGAAAACTCTTTTTTCTTCGCTAGCTTCTCTATCTTCTCCTTAATGTCAGATTTTTCTAGATTCTCAATGCTGGACTTCAATTCAATTACGATTTCATTGTTGGTTGAGGTTGCGCTACCTTCGGGCTTCACGCTCTGAGCTTCCGAGGATTTACTTACTTCAATAAATCCAGCGTTTGATTTCTGAGCAATATTGTTCTGTAAATCGACGATGCTTTTTTGGAATTCGGCCATTGGCGACTCCACAAGTTTCAGTAACTCCTTCTGCAGTCTCTTGTCCGTGGGAGACGCAGCTTCTTGCTGTTCAAGCACTTGAAGACACTGTTGCAACATCTCGAGAGGTTTGGTGACACATTCCACAGTTGACAGCGTAGCGGCCTGCGATATGTTCTGACTGTCGTCGATCTTGATAGATTTTTCCACGATATCCATATTGGTGTGAAGTTCCTGGATATGCTGAGCCATTTCCTTGAGAACGGAAAACTCTTTTTTCTTCGCGAGCTTCTCTATCTTCTCCTTAATGTCAGATTGTTCTAGATTCTCAATGCTGGACTTCAATTCAATTACGATTTCATTGTTGGTTGAGGTTGCGCTACCTTCGGGCTTCACGCTCTGAGCTTCAGAGGATTTACTTACTTCAATAAATCCAGCGTTTGATTTCTGAGCAATATTGTTCTGTAAATCGACGATGCTTTTTTGGAATTCGGCCATTGGCGACTCCACAAGTTTCAGTAACTCCTTCTGCAGTCTCTTGTCCGTGGGAGACGCAGCTTCTTGCTGTTCAAGCACTTGAAGACACTGTTGCAACATCTCGAGAGGTTTGGTGACACATTCAACAGTTGACAGCGTAGCGGCCTGCGATTTATTCTGACTGTCGTCGATCTTGATAGATTTTTCCACGATATCCATATTAGTGTGAAGTTCCTGGATATGCTGAGCCATTTCCTTAAGAACGGAAAACTCTTTTTTCTTCGCGAGCTTCTCTATCTTCTCCTTAATGTCAGATTGTTCTAGATTCTCAATGCTGGACTTCAATTCAATTACGATTTCATTGTTGGTTGAGGTTGCGTTACCTTCGGGCTTCACGCTCTGAGCTTCCGAGGATTTACTTACTTCAATAAATCCAGCGTTTGATTTCTGAGCAATATTGTTCTGTAAATCGACGATGCTTTTTTGGAATTCTGCCATTGGCGACTCTACAAGTTTCAGTAACTCCTTCTGCAGTCTCTTGTCCGTGGGAGACGCAGCTTCTTGCTTTTCAAGCACTTGAAGACACTGTTGCAACATCTCGAGAGGTTTGGTGACACATTCAACAGTTGACAGCGTAGCGGCCTGCGATATGTTCTGACTGTCGTCGATCTTGATAGATTTTTCCACGATATCCATATTGGTGTGAAGTTCCTGGATATGCTGAGCCATTTCCTTGAGAACGGAAAACTCTTTTTTCTTCGCGAGCTTCTCTATCTTCTCTTTAATGTCAGATTGTTCTAGATTCTCAATGCTGGACTTCAATTCAATTACGATTTCATTGTTGGTTGAGGTTGCGCTACCTTCGGGCTTCACGCTCTGAGCTTCCGAGGATTTACTTACTTCAATAAATCCAGCGTTTGATTTCTGAGCAATATTGTTCTGTAAATCGACGATGCTTTTTTGGAATTCGGCCATTGGCGACTCCACAAGTTTCAGTAACTCCTTCTGCAGTCTCTTGTCCGTGGGAGACGCAGCTTCTTGCTGTTCAAGCACTTGAAGACATTGTTGCAACATCTCGAGAGGTTTGGTGACACATTCAACAGTTGACAGCGTAGCGGCCTGCGATTTATTCTGACTGTCGTCGATCTTGATAGATTTTTCCACGATATCCATATTAGTGTGAAGTTCTTGGATATGCTGAGCCATTTCTTTAAGAACGGAAAACTCTTTTTTCTTCGCTAGCTTCTCTATCTTCTCCTTAATGTCAGATTTTTCTAGATTCTCAATGCTGGACTTCAATTCAATTACGATTTCATTGTTGGTTGAGGTTGCGCTACCTTCGGGCTTCACGCTCTGAGCTTCCGAGGATTTACTTACTTCAATAAATCCAGCGTTTGATTTCTGAGCAATATTGTTCTGTAAATCGACGATGCTTTTTTGGAATTCGGCCATTGGCGACTCCACAAGTTTCAGTAACTCCTTCTGCAGTCTCTTGTCCGTGGGAGACGCAGCTTCTTGCTGTTCAAGCACTTGAAGACATTGTTGCAACATCTCGAGAGGTTTGGTGACACATTCAACAGTTGACAGCGTAGCGGCCTGCGATTTATTCTGACTGTCGTCGATCTTGATAGATTTTTCCACGATATCCATATTAGTGTGAAGTTCTTGGATATGCTGAGCCATTTCTTTAAGAACGGAAAACTCTTTTTTCTTCGCGAGCTTCTCTATCTTCTCTTTAATGTCAGATTGTTCTAGATTCTCAATGCTGGACTTCAATTCAATTACGATTTCATTGTTGGTTGAGGTTGCGCTACCTTCGGGCTTCACGCTCTGAGCTTCCGAGGATTTACTTACTTCAATAAATCCAGCGTTTGATTTCTGAGCAATATTGTTCTGTAAATCGACGATGCTTTTTTGGAATTCGGCCATTGGCGACTCCACAAGTTTCAGTAACTCCTTCTGCAGTCTCTTGTCCGTGGGAGACGCAGCTTCTTGCTGTTCAAGCACTTGAAGACATTGTTGCAACATCTCGAGAGGTTTGGTGACACATTCAACAGTTGACAGCGTAGCGGCCTGCGATTTATTCTGACTGTCGTCGATCTTGATAGATTTTTCCACGATATCCATATTAGTGTGAAGTTCTTGGATATGCTGAGCCATTTCTTTAAGAACGGAAAACTCTTTTTTCTTCGCTAGCTTCTCTATCTTCTCCTTAATGTCAGATTTTTCTAGATTCTCAATGCTGGACTTCAATTCAATTACGATTTCATTGTTGGTTGAGGTTGCGCTACCTTCGGGCTTCACGCTCTGAGCTTCCGAGGATTTACTTACTTCAATAAATCCAGCGTTTGATTTCTGAGCAATATTGTTCTGTAAATCGACGATGCTTTTTTGGAATTCTGCCATTGGCGACTCTACAAGTTTCAGTAACTCCTTCTGCAGTCTCTTGTCCGTGGGAGATGCAGCTTCTTGCTTTTCAAGCACTTGAAGACACTGTTGCAACATCTCGAGAGGTTTGGTGACACATTCAACAGTTGACAGCGTAGCGGCCTGCGATATGTTCTGACTGTCGTCGATCTTGATAGATTTTTCCACGATATCCATATTGGTGTGAAGTTCCTGGATATGCTGAGCCATTTCCTTGAGAACGGAAAACTCTTTTTTCTTCGCGAGCTTCTCTATCTTCTCCTTAATGTCAGATTTTTCTAGATTCTCAATGCTGGACTTCAATTCAATTACGATTTCATTGTTGGTTGAGGTTGCGCTACCTTCGGGCTTCACGCTCTGAGCTTCCGAGGATTTACATACTTCAATAAATCCAGCGTTTGATTTCTGAGCAATATTGTTCTGTAAATCGACGATGCTTTTTTGGAATTCGGCCATTGGCGACTCCACAAGTTTCAGTAACTCCTTCTGCAGTCTCTTGTCCGTGGGAGACGCAGCTTCTTGCTGTTCAAGCACTTGAAGACACTGTTGCAACATCTCGAGAGGTTTGGTGACACATTCAACAGTTGACAGCGTAGCGGCCTGCGATTTATTCTGACTGTCGTCGATCTTGATAGATTTTTCCACGATATCCATATTGGTGTGAAGTTCCTGGATATGCTGAGCCATTTCCTTGAGAACTGAAAACTCTTTTTTCTTCGCGAGCTTCTCTATCTTTTCTTTAACATCTGTTTTTTCTAGTGATTTGATATTTACTTTTAAATCGGTGATGATTTCATTATTATTTGATGGTGAACCTTTGAATTCTGCATCCACAATTGATTGACTTTCAGGCTCTTGCTTACTGGATTTTTCTGAAACAAAAAAATACTTTTAATAATAATACATCAAGATTAGCTGATAATAAGGAGTAAATTTAAATAAAATATTACCTTCACTTTTTTCCCCAGTAACAAGTTTTAGTTGTTTCATAGGTCCTTTACTTATATCAGAGTCCAAAGACGATTCTTCAAACATAAGAAGTTGTTTTTCCATTTCAATCAAAGGCTCAGAGAGCTTTTGAAGACATGCGATATTATCAGTGGAGACTTTGCTTTGCTCCATTGTCTGTAGGCTTTCTTGCAAATTATGAATGGTGGCTTCAACCGTTTTTATGAGCGACTTATCGCTTTCTGTCAGGGATGCCGCTTCACCGCCGAGTACAATCTGTTCTTCGATGGTTGAGAGTTCTTTCTGAAGTTCCAATATTGGTTCAGCATACGATTCCACCAAGGATACGTCCGCTGATAGAGTGTCCTCTTCGTGGAACTCGAATAGCTGTTTTTGCACTTCGGCTAAGCATTCTTGCAAATTCCGAATGGGATCTACCAATAAAGATGGCTCCAGTTTGAGGGAATCCGCTTCAGAGACAGATGACTTAGCTTTTGTGGTTCGTTCTAAAATGTAAGCACCGATCTGTTTCAGCGGCAAGGATATGGATGCCAAAATTTCACATTTCTGTAAAGACTTTTTGTCCGGGGATGCGGCTGTCGCTAACGCCTCGTCGATGATCTTTGTGAAATTTTTAGCTGTATCCAGAATAGCCTTTGTTTCATCAGACTTCGGTACTGATCTATTTTTATCGTTTATTATCTTAACAAAGTCTGCCATTGCTTTCTTCAAAACCGTAAACGGCTCTGAGACCATCGACGCGGTCACTGTTATATCGCCAGACATTCCCGGAGTCTCTGTCAGCTCGGCAAGTTCAAACTTGTGACATATTTCACGAAGCGGCATGATGGTGGATTCCAACGCGAACAGCTCCGGAGTGAGGGACATGTCCTTGTTACCGAAAGACACAGCTTCGACGTGCTTCGCGAATTGCTTGATTTCACTGACGGGCTTCACGAACACTGTCTGTCTGTAGAACTCCTTGATCTTTCCCAAGGTGTCTTTCATGCGCCTGACGCTCAACTTTATGAGGTCGAATGACTTTATCAGTGATTCTTTAATTTTTTCGTTCTTGACATTTTTAGTTAATTCGTTCTTCTCGAAGTCCTCGATAGCGTTTTCGGTCATTGATAAGATGCTCTCTAATTGTTTCTTGTTTTTCAGAACGGTTTCTAGTGGTTGTGCGAATAGAGTCTGAGCTTGAGTTATATGCTTCTTGATGGCTTGTATCTTTTCGGCTGACATTTCAGTTTTGGTGCTATGGTACGACAACTCTGGAATCTTCGTGATGTCAAGTGCCGTTTCTACAGCGTTATTGATAATTTCTCTTTGACTGATGAGGGCCTTGTTGATTGACGCTTTGGCGTATTCTTCGTTGAGCGTGCTGGTGGATTCCAAAAGTTCCGATGCTTGAGACAGATCGACGATTTCGTGCTCTTCAAGGGCGGCAAAACATCTCTGAACTGATTCCAGGGACTCGGCGAGCGTGACTGTATAGCTGAAGTCCTTGAGAGAGCGTTGGATGTCCTGCGGTTCGCTTATGAGGTTTTGTTGAACAACTGCTATGCACTTGTATAGCTCCTGTAAAGGAGTGGCCACTGATTTAAGGTATTTGATGTTATCGTCGGTTTTTAATGATTGAATCGAATCATTGAACAGGTCTTTTTGTACAATGGCGATTCCGTTAAGAAGCTCTTGTAATGAAACTGCAAGCTTATTTTCCATTTTAGAAATACTCTTGTCAGCGGATAGAGTGTCGCACGTTTCCCAGAGTTTCTGCTGCTGGATGGCTCCAATGGCTTCCCTGAGCTCTTCCAGGGGCATTGCTAAAGTTTTGAGTGCAGATATATCAGTAGCAGATGACATATCTCCAAAGGACTCCCCGATTTCCGATTGTTTATGTACCGTAGCATCTTTAATACTTTGGGAATCAGCAATATATTCAATTATAGGCTTTTGCAATATATTATTTTTTAAATTAATTATGCATTTTTGAACTTCTGAAACTGGGAGTAAGACCAATTTAGATAATTCTTTTTTCAGTGTTTTATCCATTATCGATTCGAGTTTTTGTGCTTTTAATATTTGTAGGCAATCTTGTAATTTTTGTAAAGGTTTTATTACACTTTCAATTGTGGGTAAGCTTGATTCTTCAGTTAGAGCAATGTTTTTGTGAACTTGAATGCTATTTTCTATAAATTTCATATTTCTGTTTAATTCTTCTATGCAAATAGGAATCTCTTTCAACGACGAGAACTGTTCATTTTTGGAAACCTTTACAATAGTTTCCAATATGTCATTATTTTCAAAATATACCAAAACTTTCTTCAGCTCTATTATATTTTCCAGAACAAATTCTACCCCTTCCGCTTTTGTTTTAGCTGTGGTTGACTCTTGCTGTTTTAATTCAGAGTTAATGGTGGTTTGTTGTTTGAGTACTTTAATATCTTTATTGTTAAGCTCTGTTTGATCTGAAATAAAAAAGGTAAATTAATAAAAAAATCGTAGATATAATATATAACAGAATGTCAAAATAAAACTTTTTCACAGATAATTTTAATTGCAATTAACAAAAAACTGCAAGCAGTCCAGAAGTTTTTTGTTGCCATACATATGATTTCCATTCTTGTTAATTGAAGTACTCTTATAATAAATTATATTAAAATAACGAGATTTATAAAAAAAACAGTTGTTACGACATGCTTTTTGATTATAATTTTTAGTAGTAAGTACATAATACACTAATAAAGATTAAAACCTAATAGTTTTAATGATTTCAATTAATCACTTAGCATAAACAGCTTTTTTGAAACACGGAGTTGAATTCGAACTGAATTTTTATATGATGTGTTATAATTTTGTGCCCTTTACAACATGAAATGCAATAAATTACCAATCAGAACAGAAATAACAAATGTTATTCACGAAACTACCAACAACCAATCGACAACTCAAAACTTTTCATGAAAAAAGGATTAATGGTTTTATATATTTTTTAGTAAAAACCACGAGTGTATGTCATATAATTATTTGTTTAACATCTAATAAGGCTTGAATGCTTATTATAAATCAATATATATTTTGTAAGGAAAAAATCAACAATAATTCTTTTATAGAAAAAGATACATATCTTTGTGACCTTTTGATATGATTATTTTTTAAAATTAGATTAGATTATTTTTTAAAAAAAACGGCTCAAATATTACATGAAAAAAACAGAGGATTACCGGAAGTTGTCTTTTTCATAGTTGATATCTCGTTCGATAAATCAATTTTAGACCCGGAAACTCCAGCATTAACATCGCATTCAGTTTTGGCATCAATTCCAACAGAAGTTATCACTGCTTCCTTTTGCTCCAAGACAATCAGTTGCTTTTCCATTTCCATCAAAGGCTCCGAGAGCTTTTGAAGACATGCGATATTATCAGTGGAGACTTTGCTTTGCTCCATTGTCTGTAGGCTTTCTTGCAAATTATGAATGGTGGCTTCAACCGTTTTTATGAGCGACTTATCGCTTTCTGTCAGGGATGCCGCTTCACCGCCGAGTACAATCTGTTCTTCGATGGTTGAGAGTTCTTTCTGAAGTTCCAATATTGGTTCAGCATACGATTCCACCAAGGATACGTCCGCTGATAGAGTGTCCTCTTCGTGGAACTCGAATAGCTGTTTTTGCACTTCGGCTAAGCATTCTTGCAAATTCCGAATGGGATCTACCAATAAAGATGGCTCCAGTTTGAGGGAATCCGCTTCAGAGACAGATGACTTAGCTTTTGTGGTTCGTTCTAAAATGTAAGCACCGATCTGTTTCAGCGGCAAGGATATGGATGCCAAAATTTCACATTTCTGTAAAGACTTTTTGTCCGGGGATGCGGCTGTCGCTAACGCCTCGTCGATGATCTTTGTGAAATTTTTAGCTGTATCCAGAATAGCCTTTGTTTCATCAGACTTCGGTACTGATCTATTTTTATCGTTTATTATCTTAACAAAGTCTGCCATTGCTTTCTTCAAAACCGTAAACGGCTCTGAGACCATCGACGCGGTCACTGTTATATCGCCAGACATTCCCGGAGTCTCTGTCAGCTCGGCAAGTTCAAACTTGTGACATATTTCACGAAGCGGCATGATGGTGGATTCCAACGCGAACAGCTCCGGAGTGAGGGACATGTCCTTGTTACCGAAAGACACAGCTTCGACGTGCTTCGCGAATTGCTTGATTTCACTGACGGGCTTCACGAACACTGTCTGTCTGTAGAACTCCTTGATCTTTCCCAAGGTGTCTTTCATGCGCCTGACGCTCAACTTTATGAGGTCGAATGACTTTATCAGTGATTCTTTAATTTTTTCGTTCTTGACATTTTTAGTTAATTCGTTCTTCTCGAAGTCCTCGATAGCGTTTTCGGTCATTGATAAGATGCTCTCTAATTGTTTCTTGTTTTTCAGAACGGTTTCTAGTGGTTGTGCGAATAGAGTCTGAGCTTGAGTTATATGCTTCTTGATGGCTTGTATCTTTTCGGCTGACATTTCAGTTTTGGTGCTATGGTACGACAACTCTGGAATCTTCGTGATGTCAAGTGCCGTTTCTACAGCGTTATTGATAATTTCTCTTTGACTGATTAGGGCCTTGTTGATTGACGCTTTGGCGTATTCTTCGTTGAGCGTGCTGGTGGATTCCAAAAGTTCCGATGCTTGAGACAGATCGACGATTTCATGCTCTTCAAGGGCGGCAAAACATCTCTGAACTGATTCCAGGGACTCGGCGAGCGTGACTGTATAGCTGAAGTCCTTGAGCGAGCGTTGGATGTCCTGCGGTTCGCTTATGAGGTTTTGTTGAACAACTGCTATGCACTTGTATAGCTCCTGTAAAGGAGTGGCCACTGATTTAAGGTATTTGATGTTATCGTCGGTTTTTAATGATTGAATCGAATCATTGAACAGGTCTTTTTGTACAATGGCGATTCCGTTAAGAAGCTCTTGTAATGAAACTGCAAGCTTATTTTCCATTTTAGAAATACTCTTGTCAGCGGATAGAGTGTCGCACGTTTCCCAGAGTTTCTGCTGCTGGATGGCTCCAATGGCTTCCCTGAGCTCTTCCAGGGGCATCGCTAAAGTTTTGAGGGCAGATATATCAGTAGCAGATGACATATCTCCAAAGGACTCCCCGATTTCTGAGTGTTTATGAGCACTGCCTTGTTTTATTCCATATTCATCTTTATATTCTGTTATGATTTCTGCTTTTTGTGCTATGTTACTCTGTACATTTACAATACATTTTTGTAAATCAGATATTGGCAATGCCACTATTTTCAATATGTCTTCATTGACTTTCTTATTTTTTGTTGACATTTGAGCCTCTTGCACTTCCAATACCTGAATACAGTTAAGTAATTTTTCCAACGGATTAGATATGGTTTCAATTTTAGATATATTCACCAACTCAAGTTGCTCTGCATTACCTTGAATGTTTATAGATTTTTCCAAGACTTCTATGTTATCATGAAGCTCTTGAATACACTGAACAACTGGTTTTAACGCTGAGTATTCTTTACTTTCTGAGAGTTGAATTAACTTTTCAATAATTAATGGCTGTTCTAAAGAAATTAGACATTCTTTCAAGTGCGTTATATCTTGGACTGCAGGTGTTGCCATTTGGTGTTTGCTATTTGTGATTAGTGATTGTATTTCTGAAGATTGTTGCTTAAAAGCATCGTCCTCTTTATTTTCCAAACTCATACATTCTTTCAAAATATTAATTTGTTTGTCGACATTTGATATTGGTTCAACAATAGTTTTTAATATCTCAAATGTCTTATCATCTAAAACAATGTCTTGAATTACATTCTCTTTACATATTATGGCTAACTTATCCTGTAATTCTTGTAAGGGTTTGGCTATTCTTTCCATTTGTGATTTACTTTGTTTTTCAGACAAATCTGTTGTTTCTTCCATTGCAATTGGGGGCTGTTTAGCCTCAATTGCATTCTTAACTTCGTTTATCAAGAGGCCTACTGTTTTTAGACATGAAAACGATTCTTGCTCCGAGAGTTGTCCCAGCATTTCCGCTACCTGTGGATTCTGCATCACTGTCAAATATTCATTCAAGTAATGTATCTGCTCAGCTGCACTCAATTTAGTTTTGTAACTATCATCTTTGAGTGAAACTGTAGAATCTAAAGGAATATCAAAATCAACAGTTGGAGTTGCTTCCAAAGCATTTTGTGTGGTTGTGTCAGCAATGGTTTTTATTCCTGATATATCTTCCATTGTCGACATTTCTTCTAGATGCTCAACAATATTTTGATGTTGAATTTCAAGTAAACAAGATTCCAGTTGATTAAGCGCATGGGCTATTGTAGGAGCTGCAAGCTGTTCAATCGATTTGTCGCAAATTTGAGAGTGTATTTCTTGTTGCATTGTTTGCAACGTATTGCGAATTTCATACAGCGGATTAGCTATTGTTTTAAGAATAGATATATCTTGTAGTGAGCTTAAGCTTTTGTCGTTTTCTAAAATTTCATTGTTTATAATATTTAAGCTTTGATGCAGCTCATTTAGAGGAGCAGCCATGTTTTCAGGGATTGACCATACATTCAAAGGCGATACTTTTTCATTGAAGTCGACATTAGTTATTTTCGAAGCACCAATTTTGTCATGTAATTCTAAAAGTACATTGGCTATTTCTTTCAAATGAGATATATTATCTCTATGAGACAAATCTTGTAGTTTTTCCGACGTTTGTTGTTCAGTGTTAATAGATACCTTTTTCTGCAAATTTTCTACTATATTAGATATCATTTCAGCATTTTCTTTAAGTTTCATTGCCATGTTTGAAGCACTCTTATCTTGTGCGTCTCGGCTAATAGTCTTTTCGGGAATTCCTTCCACTTTTTGGAAATTGGATACTAACT
Source organism: Atopsyche davidsoni (assembly GCA_022113835.1). Taxonomy (NCBI): domain Eukaryota; kingdom Metazoa; phylum Arthropoda; class Insecta; order Trichoptera; family Hydrobiosidae; genus Atopsyche; species Atopsyche davidsoni. The sequence goes on along the minus strand of JAILWY010000019.1, from coordinate 2,399,092 downwards.
GACCAATAGTATTTTGACTTGTTTGCAATGTTTCAAATAATTCTGTTCCTCTTGAAGCGGATATGTTTGATATATTAGACTTCAATGCTTTCAAAGACTTGACAGAATCTTCGTAAAATGCTTTGCTGTCATTATTTGTTGCAAATAACGCGAGGGTTTCGTTCAAGCCTTCGGTCGGAGAAATGAGATTTTCTATGACCGATAAACTGTCATAAGACGACAACTGAACAGCATTTTCTAATATTTTGGATAATTGTGTTTGTAAAGAGTCAAAGTTCTCTAAGTGTATATTTTTATTTTCAACCTTTGCATGCTCAATATTACTTTGCAACGACAGCAGATTTCTCGCCATTTGTTGAATATATTTTTGATTTTTCTCAAAGGGTTCCAGATCCATAACGTCGAATCTTTGACCGATATTTATTAGATTATTTTTGATATCGTAAACAGAAGAGATCAAGTCATTGACTGAAGTTTCGGTGATATCAGGATGCTGCGCACTGTTCATGTTATCGAGATCATTTCTAAGCTGGAGCATTGGTTGTACAACACTCTCAAGGATAGCTACGTTAACGCTGTACTTATTGTTGCGAGATTCAGCCACGGCTGCTTGCTCTACTGCCTCCAAAACCACTTGTAGTTCTTGGATAGGCCTCGAAATAAGGTCAAGCACGTAGTCTTGTATATTAAGATAAACCTCCGTCTCAGAGCATACGTTGTATTTTATAGCTTCTAGAGATTTCTGTAATTTGAGTACAGGCTTCCAAACATTTTGTAAAATAACAGAGCTATCAGTATTTTCTTTTTCCTTCTTATTCGACACTTTTATAGTTTTTTCATTCATTTCTGCGGCTTGTTTTATTAAAATTGCTGATCTGATCGAATCTTCTGAAACAGTCAACGCTGAAATCATATCATTCAATACTATATTTATTTCTTGGGTATTGATAGGAGTCGATTCTTTGTGTAATGTTCCCGTCAAGTCCTTAATTAGAGAAAATGCACTTTGCATCGGTTTACCTAAAGTTTCTACAAGACAAACGCTTGTGCGTTGAACTAAAGTGTGGCTTCCTCCTTCTATTTCTACACATTTCTCAATAACAGCTAAACTTTGCTGCAACTTTTTCAGAGGCTCGGATATTTGACTAAACGTTGGCATCAATGAATCGTTAGACACGTTTTGTTTTTTCAAAACGTCAACGATATGCTGTATCTCTCTAACTGGCTTCACCACACTAGAGATTATTTCAAGACTTTTGTTTGCAGCAGCAGTGGAACTCATCTGTGCAGATTGCATGAGAACTTCTTCTTCCACAGCTTGTAAATGGCTCTGAACAACGTTGCATATTTTCATGAGAGAATAAATTTGCTTTGCTGTCTCAATGATCTCTTTTTTATCTTGTTTTTTAATTCTTTCGAGGGACTTCTCACTTCCGGAACTTGACTTTCTAGAACCGCGACTTCCTCTGCGTTCTCGTCTACCCCGTTTTGTCTTTTTTTGGTTATCTGCATTTTCAGTTGAATCTTTTTCTAGGTCTGTTGCTTTACCACTATTCGCTGTCATATAGTCTGGTTCCGTTTCTAATGTTTCGACCTGATTTGGTTTTGATTTATTTTTGCCTGAACTTTTAGCACTAGCAAACGTCTGCGGATCGCTATCGGATAATGGATGAGTGTCATCATTTTTATTATCTTCTGAAAGGGAACGATCCCTGGAAAGACTGAAAAAGTCCTCTCCACTTTTGCCTGATTCTGACTTCTTTCTTGGAGGTCTTTTAGGAAGATCTGATAGTAATTCAGGAGAATGAACCATTGGTCTATCTGCAATAATGAGAGATCCATCTCTTAGCATATTGCCAATTTCTTCGACCAAAGAAGTATCCGGAGATATATTATTTGCTCCTCCAGCATCTTCAACAATAGACATATCTTCCATGTCAGCTTCCGTCCGCAAGTCATCTTCAGCGGATGTGAAGAAATCTGGAGTGACATCTATCACAATAGCTTCCATCAGTAAGTTTCCAGAAGTGGAGGTTTCTTTGACAAATCGAAGTGGTGGTAGTTCTACCACATTTTGTTCCGTAACATTTTCAGACAGCTGGTCCGCGTACATTTCTATTATTTTCAAAGCCTCTTCTTCTGTAAGGTCAGGAGTCTCATATAGTGAAACTGAAACCTCTTTTCCGTCGAATGAAAATGAAATCTCCCCCTTTTCGTCGAGTGTAACATCACCCATGGGAGTATCGTACATTTGTGACGTTCTTTCTTCATGAATGGTTGATAGAGAGATGTTTCTTTGAATAACCGATTCTGGTTCAGGTTTCTTTTGACCTTTTCCAGCTTTGATCGTATCTTCGAATCCTAGTAGAGAGGCAGAGCTTGCCGCAATTCCCATGCAGTTTTGTGCCTCGCACGTGTATGTACCCAGACAGCACGTTCCGTCTTGTCCTGATATAATTCGGTGAATATCACCGGGCTTCAACTCTTCGCCATCTTTATACCATTTAAGGATGGGCTGGGGAACACCGATAACTTTGCATTCCAAATTAACAGCTCCTTCTTCTGAGAGTATCGCACGCAAATTTTCGAGGAAGCGTGGTTTTTTGAAATGTCTCGGTATTATGAGTTTTAAGAAACACGAAGTCACACTGTTTCCAAAGTCGTTCGTGGCTACGCATTTCCATTCTGCCTGATCTGTGAACTCCAATTGACGAATATCAAGGTGGCAAGTTCCTTTGGATTCTTTCGTTATTTTGTACCGAGCACACTCATCTATCGGCTGGTCATCACGGTACCACAAGAGAGTAGGCTCTGGTAATATACTTACTGAAAGGAAAAGATCGCAGTTTTGATTAATATAATATTTCAAGTAAATGTGTAATGTTATTATGATATTTATTTTTAAGTAATTTTTATTCACCTTTAACAGTAAATCTAAAGTCATCGTTGATTTTAGCCTCTTGACTTTTCAAGACCTGAATAAACTTTGGTGCTTGATTTTTAGAGAACAGTTGCATTCTTTCTTCGTCATTGAGTTGATTTTGTATGTCTTCCACCGTGAGCTCGGCCGAAGAACTGGCCTGACCCATACAGTTTTTGGCAATGCAGCAGTACGACCCCAGAGAGTTGGTTCCGGTGAGTTGATACACGTCTCCCGGTTTCAGCTCTTGGCCGTCCTTAAACCAACTCAGCAAGGGAGTCGGGAATCCGACAACTTTACACTCGAAAGACACTAAGCCTTCTTCGGTGAGAACGGCGCGCAAGTCTTCCATGAAACGAGGTTTGCGATAATTCTTCGGCACTGCAATCACAAGCAAATGGTATGAGTATAGCATTAAAAGCCGCGGCACCAAATTCGAGTTTTTTGACCATTTGCTTGTACCTATTGCGAAAAATCGACTGCACTAATCAAAAAAGTAGTGGTAGTAGAAAAAAGGATGTATCTATCTTTCTGCATTTAATTTTTTTTGATTGGTGGAGTTGATTTTTCGCAATAGGTACAAGCAAATGGTCAAAAAACTCGAATTTGGTATCACGGAAATAACGATTGACAGCGTTTGTATATAGTGGTAGTACGTACCGTCCATCGTGACGCTGCAGGCGGAGATGCCGAGGCGGCCGTGCTCTCCGGTGGCCACGCACTTCCACTCGCCCTCGTGGTCCCAGGCGGCGAGCTCCACGTGCAGCGCGTGGCCGCCCAGGCCGTCCTCGAGGGCGCGCGCCTCGGGCCCCACGCGCCCGCCCTTGTTGTACCACGCCACGCTGCGCGGCCACGGCGGCACGGCCAGGCGGCAGTTCAGGTCCAGCGCCGCGCCCACTCGGATGTGCTGGTCCTGGAGCTCCTGCGTGAACAGCGGCGGGGGCTCCGAAGACACCAAACTGCAAACATCGAACGAGCTATACCAGAACTACTCCATTTTCTACCATTAAATACATATAAAAATATTATTTGCATCTCTTAACGTAGTGTAGCGGTCGGTACAAATGCACCGAGCTACAATATTCGACATGTTCGGACTTGTTCGGACAACCGCCCCGACCACAAGGTCGAGCTTGTCCGAGCAGGTAAAAGCTACAACCCCTAGCGCATGACGCCCCGACTGAGAGACTCAGGCACTCGACCAGTAACCATTTCGCCAAGCCTTTTGATCTAGATCCATCATCAACAAATCAACACAACCTTTACGGCGAAAGTAGCTTAAGCTGTATCAAACTTTAAACGGACATAGTATCGATCGTATTCAATATTGTTGAATTATCCCACTTACTTGTCAGCAGGGCGCATGGATCCCTCGCGGCTCCCCCTGCCCACCACGTGGACCCTGGAGGATGAGTACGTCTTTCCCATGCAGTTGACGGCCTCGCACGTGTAGGTGCCGAGGGACGTGGCATCGTCCGGGTTGGCTGTGAGTGCGAACACATCCCCAGCCTTGATTTCCTTGCTGTCCTTGAACCAGCGCAGGGCTGGTGTGGGCACGCCAACCACTTTGCACTCCAAGGACACTGTTCCTTGCTCTGTGAGCAAGGCGCGGAGCTCCTCTAGGAACTCCGGGCGCTTATAGGCCTTGGGTACTGAAAATATTAAAGGCAATATCCAGAATTTACTCCGAAAGCTTTAATTCGAGATTACATTAGTATTATGTATAATTTTAAGGTTAAAAATATTTTTATTTATCAGTTGACCTACTTTATAGTTGAATATGATTTTTCTTATGATCTTTTTACGACCCTGCTCGTTATTAATTCTGTTTCCGTTAAAACAGTTTTAAAGAGGTTAGGTTAGGTTAGGTTAGGTATAATACTATATTTAACGCAAATATAATAAATGCGCAATCGCATAAACACATTAATGTGATGTTTAACTGGTTTCCTATTTCAACAAATTTATAAATGTATTTAAAAAGCTGTCACAAAGTGCCGCCTTCCTAATCAACGATATCTTAAATTGATTTATTCAGAAAAAAATCGTACCCTTATTGAGGGTCGAGTTATGTATTCAAAGCGCAATACTTTTGAACGCGTTTAATTTTTCAATTCTGCCCAGTTGAGGGGAAGGCTCGCAGTGGGGTGACAGACGGGTGGAATAGGAGGTGGCGGGTGGTCACCTAGGACGTTGAGGTGCGCCGAGCAGGTGGCGCGCCCGGCCTCGCTGTCCACGGCGCACGTCCAGCGGCCCGCGTCGGCCACGCCAGCGGCGCAGACGTCCACGCAGCAGAAGCGCCCCTCGCGCGACAGGCGGAACCGCTCGCTCTCCTGCAGCCTCCGGTCGTTCCGGAACCACGTCACCTGGCCAAGCAGAGAACATCCACACCATCAATGATGTGCTAACAAATGGCTGTGTTCAGATTCCACCGATGAATATAATATGCATGCTATTCGTGAAAATGCAAAATACTCACCTCAAAGTCGGAGGAGCACTGTATCTCCACGAGCAGGCGCGCGCGCGAGCCTACCTTCACGGAGAGGTCCGTGAGGCGGCGCACGAAGGTGGGCGCGCGCTCGGACACGCCCAGCTCGGCGCGGCGCGTCAGCACGCCGCCGGGCCCGCGGGCGCGCACGCTGTACGTGCCCGCGTCGCCACGTGCGGCCGCCTCCGCGCGCAGCCGCGCCACGCTGCCGCCCTCCGTGGCCACGTAGCGCGCGTCCACCGCCGCCTCCATGCCGCCCTCCAGCCGGCTCCTGCAACAGCGAGCGCGTCAGCCTGCCACCCTATAGCTACAGCCATAACCACCTCCATAACCATCAGTGCAAATACACCGCTACATTATTTGACTTGTAGAGACTTTCTAATTTTACAACAACCCTAGAACCCCAGCGATAACGATACAGAGAGACGCAGACACTCGACCGGTAACCACGTATAATTCTGTCATGTCCAGCATCTTAATAAACGAATACGCCTTTTGATCTACATCCATAATCAACAAGCAACATAACATCAACGGCGAAACTACTATGGAAGTAACTATGCATAATAGCTCCACATGACAGACGACGCATGGGTCAACCCCACGGTGACACAAGACACCCAGTCATTTTGAAAATCTTCCTGTTTCGCCGATAAAGCCAAATACACTAGACTAGACGACGCATGGGCCACTGCGATATTTTATTTCACATCATTTTGTTTCTCGTGCATAGCTACCTTCTACACCAGAAGAACATCTACTTCTTCTGTAGAAGGACTCGGGGACCCACTACACTATTTTCCCCTTAGAAAACTCAGTATATGCTCAGTGAAATGGTCTCCAACCTCCTCTGACGAAATACACTTCTATACCCGTAAAAGATCAGTAATTGAGTAGTGGACACGGAATAATTGTCTTTGCTGTCTGCTGCAGAAAGAATATCATGTCTAAATGCCAGAGCTTTTCAATGAAAGGATTATTGAGCACCTTTTCTTCGAATATAAAACTGCGGACCCGGGGACCTACCACACTATAAGAGACATAGAAATGTGTTCGGAGGCACCCGAAGAAGAAATTTTCCACATTCTATAGTTCTTAATCGAAATATATAAATAAGCACAAACAGTTTGATGCCTGTAGATTGTGAAAATACTATTATAAATACATGGTGACACATATGCGTAGTTATAAATATACACCGTTTGCTCTTCTGGATAATAGTTTAATGGCTTTGTTATATAAGACGATAAAAATAATAAATAAATTAATTGTGAATGTACTTTCGTCATTTGCTGAGACCATAATCGAGAATTATAATGAAGTATTTTTATATTTTTAAACACATTTTAATGTGGTCATCGTCACGTTTGTGTAAACCGCGTGACCTCCAACTGCTTTTATATAATGTCTTGTGCACCTGTGATCAAATATTTTATTTTATCATAATTTTTATAGTTCATAAAAATATATAAATAAATATTTAATACACACGTAAATAACTAAAAAAAGTGAAAAAAAATTCTCAACAATAAATAATAATCTATTCACAGTACTGTGGTTATTTGGTATTAATATTTATATATAAACAACACGTCGTAAATACTTTATGCAATATGGTTTGTGTGTATTTTTTCAATAATTATTTATTGTATTTTTTATTTTATTTCTTTTTTTAATCAAATTACCCATTTTTACGCAAGCGTCTATTTCGTATTGTAAAATATAATATTTTTATTATTAAGTTTGTGTTCAGAGTACACTGGGTAATATATGTACCTAGCTCAGAATAGCTGAGAAATATAGATAATAAAATAGAAGTTATTAAATAGCACACAGTCTACTTCACAAAAATGTTTACGGAATTTTTTTATATTGTTTTAATAAAGTATTATTAATAATCTATATAATTCAATCAGTTATGAGTTGCGTGACATAATATTATATTTTACTAATCAAAAAAGAATTTGAACTGGTTTGGTCATGCACTCTTACAAATTTAACTACTTGACTTTATGCTAACAGATAAAATTTTTTTAAATAAAATTTCTTCAATATTGTGCAATGACTGTTACAATCAAGCTGAAAAGTCACAGCGACTTGACAACTATAATAAAAAAAAACGCAACGAAAATTTACTTTCATGTCAAGGACATTGAAAATTTACGCAATATTTAGATTATGTAATAACGAAAGAAAAAAAAAAACAAAACGTAAAGTTTTTTCATACGCGTCTTTTGTTATCATCGTTAAAAAAGCAGACGCGACGTAGTCCAATTTCTCATAAAACAAGGCTAAATGAAAATAGAGCTATTTCCGTCTGTCCCCATTCATCCGACAGAAAACATTAAGAATGTCAATGTCAGGAATAGTAGACTGAATCCCTGCTATTTCCTACATTCATAGAGTCAATTAAAGAGAAAAATTAACTTAATAGAACATATAAATACACGCCGTATCTCTGATCTAAATCGCGACACTGTTGCCCAGTGATTTTTTCTTCGTTTGTTTCAAAAACAGATATAGAAACAATGCTTTTTTTGTTCGTGAAAATTCTTTCTTTTTACAGTTTCAGAGCTATTTTTCAGCTGGCTCGTATAGTCGATTATTCATTCTCTAGGCTGTTACTTAATTTAAAAGTGAGTTGCTCACTTGAAAATAGTTTTACTGCTTGCGTAAATAGTCAAAACTGTTTTAAACATAACAAACAAAGATATTATTAATTAATGATCCCATAACTTTTTTTAATAAATAATTTTTCAACTTACAAATCTATATTATAGTCTTGTTTGAGTAACATCAGACTATGAGGTGTTAAAAATTATTAATGGTCCCAATATAAGTTAATTTTATAAAAAAATACCAAAATAATGTCGAAACGATGGCTGAATATTTTTCACGCCGAGTCAGCATATTCGCATTATTTTTAGCTTGACGTAAATTACATAATTTTGTTTTTTGGCAAATGTTTCCAGAATATCGAAGAAAATTAATCTCGCACAACGAATCAATGATCCCAGTGTGCATAAGAGTAAATTGTATATTACTTTATTCGATTTTCTGCATATGTTTATCAATAAAAGTAACAGGCAAATTGTGTAGAAGTTATATAATAACAGTACTCATGCACAATGGAGATACGCCGAATTGTATTTTGTAGCTGAGTTCGCGAAGCTAAGAATGACATGATTGAATATAGTAATAATTTTAGTGAATTTTGTAAAACGTGTATTATAGAATCAAAGGTTATCGAGGGAGTCACGGTTTACTTTCCTTATGATGTTTCGTTTGGAAGCGCCTTCAAACTATTTTGCGTCGAAGCCAAAACTGTTAAGAAATCATTTTATCTCTACACTGGCATTTTCACATTATAAATTCTTTAACTGCTCACGTTATTATTTCGGTAGGAACAGAGCACCGAGAATACACATTCACTCTGTGTTTTCAATAAATATATCTGGGACCGAGAAACCGCATAGAGTTCCAGCGATTAGAGAAAAAGTTGGATACCCACCAATTAACAGATAATATATTTATATGTCTACAAACCAGTATAATTTATCAGAAGATGGCATTTCGAATAAAATATTTTATAAATATATATAAATCTACAAAATATATTTATTGATGACCAAATTTTATCGCCATTCGTTTCAGTAGGTTTTCACCATGAAGATTTCATTCACAGGCTTCAAAAACAAGTTGATTCTATTAGTAAAAATAAACTCGAATAAAAATGTATAAACGTCTTCAAAAACATATAAATATTTTTTCCAGTCTCGCAATGTCCGCTAATAATACTCGCGTGCTGAAACTGTTTTCAATTCCATGGTATTTTATGATATAAAATTCAATAAAACTAGAAATACATTTTACCCAAATATTTAGAGAAACGAAGCGATAGAAAAAAAAGTTTTCAAATATTTTTCCATTTATGTTGACAAAACACTTGGAAATAATTTTTTTACCACAATAAACGTTATGACTCTCATTTCAGAATAAAAAATATAAAACAAAATATAAAATATACAAATTTATTATTTATAGCCAATCAAGTAAATTGATATGCATTCAATTTATTTATTTTAACTTTTCAGAGTAAGTATGATTCTGTAGCAGCAATTTATGCCATTTTAAAATAGAATAAAAATGTCGAAAAATTACAATATCATATTGAACATTAAATTGATTGCTTAAATATTTCATACTGATAATTCTTTAAACATCACCATGAAAAATAAATACTTTGTTACTATCAATGGTTATCATATGAAATAATAAAAAATAATGTCAATTGAGTATTTACTTTAGCATTAGGTTTATTTTTTGGTAAAATCTTGTATTAAAAATAATTTATAAGCCAAAGTTGCAGCAATATTTTTGTTTCTAGTAAATATCCAGTGTTTTGAGTTCATTGTACCTTACATAGTTTCTATCGGCATATTCCCGATCAAAATCTAGTTCATAGCAAAAATAGCGTTCCGGTTGGGTATGGCGATTCCAACTGTAACATACTAATTTTATACTGTGTTGATGAAACACGGACATGTGTCCAGATTTCAGACGAAAGCGATACCCACTGGTATTCAGAACCATATGCAAACACAACTAAAACAATATTTTTGTAATAACAAGAAAATAAAATATGTATATCCATTTGGTATTTTGAACAATTTGAGTAGTCTCTACTCTAGAGAGGGTCTGCTGTTTTTTTTGTAATTTTATAGCATAGGTAATTTACCAAAGAAAAATAGCTTTAAACTGTAAAGAACTCATCAATTTATTCAAAAGTGTGTATTACTTATTTTTTTATTGAACCAAACAACACAGCTCCTGAAAAAGTATACTTTCATGAATGGTAAATTTGTATGTAAACTCTAAAAGTTTATATACGTATGAGTTATGCAACTCAAATGATAATATTTTGAAAACCAGATCATATAGAGATTTTCACCTTGATCCTTGTTTATCCAGACGCTGATGAGGGATGAATAGTTTTAAACTGAGATAAATTCGTTAGTTTAGAAGTCAAATGCTTCGAAAGCAACATTTACATATGCAAAACAGTATGAAGTGATGTAAAACTAATAAACTTTACTTGTATTTACCTTTAAATAAACGTCTGCTTTCGTGTTGGGATATCTATAGCGTATATAGTATAAAACGAATAATGGTTTAATTTTTTAACATTAATATGTTGCTACATATTAATGTAGCAACTGACGTAAGAGATAGAAATAAAATTATACAATATTACGCATTTTCATTAAAAAGTGTCCTGAAACAGTGTTGGAATATATCGACAGTGATATATTATTTAATAAAAAGAAAAATACTTCATGTATTAATAGGTTGTTTTTAATATTCGTTAATTTAAAAAAAGATTTTATAAAATATTTATTGTCTCGCTGGTTCAACAAAACACAGAAAAGTTATTAATAAGACGAAAGTTGTATTATTAATAAGCAGTGATGCAGCATTCATAGAGTGAGTTGTTTGTTACTGCAACAAAATGTTGAGAGGGAGTTGAATCCGCCTCCTGGTTCAATGACTGGCAAGCTTGTTTGCCAACATTGATATCCCGGTTTCGACTTTAAATACATAAATAAAATTTTGTTTAGATTCATCAATTCTGCTCAAACTGAAAACTATCTCAAGACTATCTGTGACTTGCAAAAAGACAATCAAGACACACTCGCGGTTGCCTCTGAATGTAATTGACTGATAACCACCCTTGTAGTTTTGTATTTATGGTTCTCAGATTGGTTGAGGTTGAATTTCTCCCCCTCTCGGACTTTGATCTTCGACCTTCTTAAGCCAAGAGCTGCGGTAACTTCGTCCATGGTATAAAGTAAGACTTGGTTTGTAAATGATGGCTCTGTTTGTCTACTTCAGGCGAGTGCTCTAGTCACGGCCAGGCGGGCGTGAAGTCTCTCATTACCAGGGGTCCGCCAGGTTCTACCTTCTTTTGTGGAACCTGTTTATATAATGGCTAATCCGACAGAATGAAAAAAAAAACCATTATGCTTTTCATATAAAAAAATATTACCAGCACGTGTACAATAAAATAATAATCAACTAGAATCAAATGATCTAAATCATGACACACTGCATAAGTATGTTTATTTTATTCCCTTCAATACAATATCAGTTTTAAATTTTTCAATGCAACACTTATTTCTTATGTTAATTTATTTTAAAATACATCCCTAGTATCAAATATATTTCTAAAAAAATATGTTGTAATATGATTACACTGGATTCAATAATTGAATATCTTTAACACAATACGCTTTGTAGAAGTTGTAAAAAATAATAAATAATCATTTTTTCAAATGTTTTTGCTAAATTGATATATAATTTTTATAAAATCAGGGAACGATATATATTATAAATCACAGAAGTTATTGCATTTTCAATAAAATTATATCTGTACTTGTTTTGGAAAATTTCTAAAAACTCAACTTTGATGCAGCGGTGAAATGTGTCAGGATTTACATTTCCAGGTTTAACATTTTACAGGATTTTATATTTCATATATGTCCAGATTTGTTCGGTTGTTCGCTTTTGATTTTTCTTCGCAACGTCAGTATCTTTTAAATTAACTGTTTTATTTTTATACTTTACGTCCGAGAGCTTGGTGGGACCTTGGTTTACTCTAAAATATCTATTGACGTTATCTCATTCTATTGAAGTGAATGTTTTAAACATATTTATTACAGTTTACTTTATAAACGCAGTAAAAGCAATAATAACTGAAAAAAAAAGAAACTAAAAAGGAAATTGATTTTGTGACAAAAATATTTACTGATATCTCTAGAATTAACACTGTGTATGTGCTATATTAACTTATATCCCATGCCTTACTTTATGTTATAGAAAGACAATAAAGAGTGTTTGAAGATTTCTAATAAAATTATAGGTAGTAAAACGTCGTGAAGTTTAACTGGGTATTATTTTATAAATTTGGAGTATATAGGAATTTTTTTTTGGTTCAATAACCTATTGCTTTTAAAAGAAAATCATTCAACTGTTTTTTTTATATTATTATCCCTTTGTCGGTGCAACTGTTACAATATGTAGTAATTAATAAAAATATATAAATATTCAGTAGAAACATTTCATGAAATTTATTATAAAATCTTGAACAATCGATGTCAGTCACACATAGTTTATACTTGTAGTATAGCAAAAAAGTTTATTTTTTACTTCAATTGTTGTTCAATGATTATTTTCACTATAGAAAACTATTTCATGCTTCAAAAGTTAAATCCGATCGATAAATAACTAAAATGCGAATGTCGAACAAAAAAGACTGTACTTAGATTTTTACTATCATATGTTTGAAAAATATTGAAAATCTTAAAACTTAAAAATCTCCAGAAATGGTTTATGTTTTTTTGTTTTTGAAAATCAGATTAAATTCATAAGTGTAATAGTTTCTTCGTTTCAGAAGATTTCAATTCGCTGTGTCTTGACGACGTTAGTCTTGTACATTCCACTCAAACTGGCGCCAAAGAGTTTTTAATAGTGCGAAGCTCTGTGGGATCTGATATAAGCAGCATCAGACAAGTTTAATGGTTCTCGTATTTTATATTTCAAGAATCATTTTACTGAAGTCGTATTGTTGTCACAGTGTCCATTAAAAAAATACTCTCCTAAGTTCTTTAATAAGCTCGGTGGTAGTAATCAAACGATAGAGTTTTTTTCAGCATATGTATTTTTTTTTATGAGAGATGATATTTAAAAAAATAGATACGTATAAAAATTATTCTTCGCGTATATTTTATTAATATATATTTTTTTTTACAACCTTTGTTTGTGATTTGTTTTACTAATAAAAAGATATCGTGTTTATATGCTTATTATTTATTTACTATGTAATAGTGCGATTACTTGCATTTTAGATGGATATGAACTAAGATAATCAATTTAGATTAATAAATTAGATGTGTTCAGTATTTTTTTTAACACTAAGCTGTTTATCGTCGCTCAATGGCTGTAGAGAATATTTAGGTTGTGTTTCTGAGAAGTTTGCGACACGGGCGAGTGAGTTTGATCCCATTGGCAACCGATCAACCCTCCCGTTAGCTAATAATGCATAGACTCATCATGCGCCAAGTCCTCTACCGGCAGGACACTGCTTGTTTCATATTATCTTTAGAAAGTGATGTGCTGTCGATGGGAGCCGAATGTAGAATATCGGGAGGTGGTGCGGAGAGCTCACCGGCGGCGGTAGGTGGAGGACGCCCCTGACGCCGCAGCGGCGTGGTGCTTGGCGGAGTCAGCCTTGCAACAGTTGCCCCCCATCTCGCCGAAAAGTTAAATTAGACGATCCTAGTAACCGTTATGACGGACTAGCGGAAATGCGAAAGCACGTTCCGATCCAAAAATAAAGCATATCAAACACTTCACATAAAAAAATATCGTTCCACAGGCATGCCGGGCGATCGCGTCGTATTGTACTAAAATTCGTTCGAAGGGAGATCACTCGACACTATCCGATACCGATGTCGGACTGGTGAAACAGACAACCGCACTCCGTCATTTTTCATTCATGAATGCGAGCGAAAGTGATGAAAGCGGGTCTCTCCCAGGTCTCCCGACCGTCCCAGCGTCCGCCGCCGACTGCTCCCGACGCGACCGCCTAGCCTAATTTCCACCTCCTCCTGTGGATATTTTTACCGCCAAGTAATAACACGAGTCAAAGGAGGGACGGCAGGGAGTGACGCGGACCACTCCGACCCCGGTATCAGCTGACTTCCTCTCGGAGCCGCGCCGGCCCCTCGACCTGGTCGTCTCACGGCTGCGGCGATTATTTCACAAAACGGCTTTACTGACGCTGTCAAAGTTCCATACTTCTCAAAATACATAAATACATTTCAAGTTTTAGAGAAAATAATTATGTATTTTTAGCTCTGAACTATTATGAGCACCGTTAAAAGTGGGGGTTGCGGTCACAGCAACGCTAATACTTCAGGACATATATTTTTGATCTCTTATACAACCTTTAAAATATAACTAAATCAATTGACATGTTACTGCGTAATAACTTCATGGCTTAATCAATAATAGCTAAAATCAAAATACACGTTAAATAATTATGAATTTGAATTAAAAATATAATTATCTCAATAATTTAGACAACCTTTAAGTAAACATATATTGATGATAAGTCATCAAGTTATGTTTCAATACTTTTTGAAACATCTAAACCTTCTATCTATAAGTTTGTAATAAAATGTAGTACTGCGCCTGACGACTGCTACAGGAAAACCCATATACTTGCGTAATATCGACATCACAATCTGTGTGAGATCCGCAGCTGCCCGATGTGTTGCGGTGACGTCACCGCCTCTCAGGTCTTGGTCCTCCGCCATTTTAATCAAATGAAGATATCACTAAATATTCGCTTTGGATTTTCACCGAAAATTTCATTACTACACTCTAAATAACAATGAAACAAAATCGAAAAATTGTATAAATCAATTAACTTGAACATGGGTTTTCGTAAAATTTCAATGTTATTTTAAAAATTAAAATGATATATTTATGCATAATTCTCAAATCCCGTTAAACCAATAATGAGATAAGCCAATTTCCATGTATGCTTTTACAATTACAGATTAGAAAAGATTTATATTTTTTTAGGTACATGAAAATTAGAGCTTATTCAACTTCGATTGCAATAAGCTTCAATTTGACTATAGCAAGACTTATTTTTTTACATGGCAGTAATACAACAGGTTAAAATTGGGCAGAGTAAATATTCCAGGTTGAAACTGAGCTCATGATCTTGGCAAGTCGCATCTTAAAGGCACAATTAGATTGTGAAGTTTGCTGCTAAAAAAGTGAGAACACCAATTTGGCTTTCCGCCATTCTTGATTCAAGAAAGTGCAACAGGAGAGTGCAGACACTAGTAATTTACGTGTGTATTATAAGAGACTAACACACTCATACCAAGATTCACATGGGCTAAAATTCTATCTATTTAGAGGTTCACTGAAACTATCTTGAATAATACATGCATTCTTCAAAAGAGGACGTAATACATTATATATATATATATATTCATGTATTTATATCGATTTACTTAGAACGATAAAGCATCTGTTTATATGATATATGTTTACTGCATTTTCCCTGTACATAAAAGCTTACAAAAAGTTCCAGTAAAGTCGAGTGAAGCTTTCATAATAAAAATTGATTTATACATTTATATAAAATATAATAAAATAATAAAACATATTTTATTGTCGTTTTCACGGTAGAAACAATTGAAAAAATATTGATTTGAAGATAAGCTTTATCATAATTGTGAAATATAATAAATTTATTTAATAGACTTTCAATATTAATTTATAGTATATATATTAATAGTGTGTCTGCGTATGTATTTTTTACAATATAATTTTAAAATG
This sequence comes from Atopsyche davidsoni, assembly GCA_022113835.1. NCBI lineage: Eukaryota > Metazoa > Arthropoda > Insecta > Trichoptera > Hydrobiosidae > Atopsyche > Atopsyche davidsoni. Next base: position 2,383,265 of record JAILWY010000019.1, on the reverse strand, counting down.
AAATAATCAAACATACAATTGCAAGCTATAAATGATCCGAAAGTTCTTGACACGAAGTTTTCAATTTTATGGATAAATAAAATATTTTTTGTAAAATAATAATAATGAAATAAGCTTTCGACGACATCAAACAACATTTTATTAATGATTGACTTAGTAAATGACTCCGAATAAAGCAATGCTTGATATAAAAATATAATTAATTTACAAAATAAAATGCTTTAAGGATTCTAGCGGCAATATTTTAAAGGAAATACAAGTCCTGCTACAAAAATCATGAACTGTAACATAATATGATTTTCAAAAAGCTCCAAAATCTGTTTAAAATAAATTTGATCTTTAAGAATAATCATAAACGCTTGTTGATATATTAATAATCTAATTTACAGAACGGACTTGAAAAATGTATCTTCATAAGCGAATTCTCCCCCTCAAGTTTCTTTCCACTCATGATAAGTGCAGTTTATATATACATGACGTGTATTTGAAATTTCGTGCTTTTTGCTGGCTAAGCACTGGCTTCTCTCTTCTCCTTGTGAAAACAGCATGCTCGATGAAAATACGCATGTGGGACGAAACAGCAAATATTTGAAATCCAGCGCATGACATATTTTTCTCTACACAAACTCAATAACGAAAATAAAGAAATCCGTGTACGCCACACCTTGTAAGTCCCACAACCTGCGCCAGAATTAAGGTACAGCCAAACACCGTATTGTAAGCATAGCCCAAACAACTATTGTAAACTATCAAAAAGAAAATAAGGAATCTTTGAATATAGTTAATTGTTTTTTTAAAATTGGCCAGGCGCAGGTTTTGAGCAGCACATTAATATTTGATTGACGAGATTGAGAGAAACGTTGATCGAGATCAGCCGCGCGGGTGCAGTGTGCACTCGGCGGTAATCACCCTAAATTTAACTCAGGCCTTCAAGAATACGGGCTAATCTTCTTATAAATATAAAAACATACATTCAGAGTATTTTTTTTATTTTCACGTTGCGTTATTCAATCTTTAATGAAATTTTAATAAAGTTATATATAATGAAAAAAATCAAAGTGATGATACACGATGTCAAGGAAATTTTACCCTTAACATCACGGATATATATATATTTTTAAAAGCTTGTGGGGTTCTCCTTGAGGACTGAATTCGAAATCAGCATTATTATTAAAGCAAGGTTTCCGAGCTAATTCTACGCTGAATTCATGACGCTCCAATTATTGTTCTCACGTTTATAAATAGTCGGCAGATATATCACCGGTCGGCGGGCACGACAGTGAGTTGCGTAAGGGGCAAACGTTCCTAACATGTGAGTAAACGCTCGATTATTGTACACTTAATCGGCAGGTGCTGCACCTGGCTGGGCTTTTGGGCACCCAACCACTGTGTAGGTAAAAATTATAACTTGCTGTAAAACTGTCAACCCGGAAGTTAACGCGAGCTCGGTTGCACGAAGCATGAAGTTAGCTATCGTTGCAGCTAAGCTTTGTGAAATTAAGTATGCAATCAATTTACCGTATGCAGGTATAGTGCTTTCATTTTTATGGCTCTATTTAGTTCATTGTGTAGAGTCAGAAGTTTATTTATTCAAGAATGCACGAAGTATCCAGATATTTTTAATTGTTGGAGAGCTCTCGCTTCAGCCAGTTCCCTCAGACAATTGAGAGCTTTCGGGAATATTAAAGAATGATGAGGCCCGCGAAACCAGCGCGCGGCGCGAGTAGTGGGGACTGGCCTATTAAAATGTGACAAGTAGTATCAATACCGATTCACAACAAAAACTTCAAAGCGATGAATAGTATTGTTTTATATATTGACAAGCTCATAATCTATTTTGGTATTGGTACTGTTTTAACTATAATCCAAAAGCGCACCCAACTAAGCACAGTCCTTTTCTGTCACTGGCCAAAAATAGATGTATAAATGCATATGTTTTAAATTTGCGGATAGAAAGTTTGTAAAGAATACTTGTTCATAATATTATCAAGAGCTGTTCTTAAAATGGAACAAGCCTAGTCTAAACCATATGCATGTGTACGATATTTATATACTCGGCTGTCTGCGGTGTGCTGTCTCTTATTTGATCTTCGTGCCGTTATTATAGAATTCAGGCTGGGAATTCATTTCCTCGTTAGAGATCACGAACTGCCGCACACCACAGAGTCGCAGAACTAAGCACAGAGCACAATAGTCGCCTCGACTGGCGGTTCGGGGAATAAATCACTGCATTGGAAATGTGAGTTCTCACCACTGAAACTCGTAGGGTCCACTCGAAGCCGGAAAGTCAACACTGAGCTCCGCCGGCTCGCCTTCCACACAGTCCACTCGCGGCTGCTCCTCGGCCGACAGCATCTCGCTCGTCTCCAACGTCACTTTATCCCGGAAGACAGTTCGCTATCGCGGGCTGCAGCATCAGGCCATCGTCCTCGTCGAACGAGAGGTCATTTCACCGCAGGTTTTATTCGCTATTGACGAGTCCAGCGAATTGCGGCGCGCATTGCAAACGGCTAAAAATAAATTCTAAAAAATGTTGTAAGTCGCGTCATCTCGGACGCCCGGTGCGTCCGGAACCGTCAAATGTATTGTTTTAAAAACTTATGTAACTTTATTTTCAAGCCGATCGTATAAACATTCGACCGTCGATCTCGGGAGCTTCGAGCGCGGGTCGGCGTCTGCGGGACGTCCGGCGTGCGTTTTCCGGTTGCGACAGGACGGGCGATCGCTCGGTTTTCGCGCGGACATTCGCGGTTTATTTTTATTTCGATTTCGTGAGAGGGCTCGGCAAAGACCTTTACCGGCCGGTCGGTCGCCGGTGAAATGATCTAAGCCCCACCGGGTCGAACGTCGCGGCGCGCCGATCTAAAACTGTCTCCTCCAGGAGTCGCTACATCAAATATACCGTGGCAATGAAAGCCGGGCCGCCCGCTATAGCGCGAGCGGCTCCGCGGGCGAGCGAGCGCATTCCAATTCACGCCGCAAGCTCCACACGAGGCAGCCAGCTCCCCGACGCGCGGTCGCACGCTGCATTGTCCGAGACGCAGATCCAGCAGCTGGCCAAGGCTACCCGTCTACTCGAAGACAATAGCGAAGCTCTCCATTTTGTTCAACAAAATATCCATGTTCAATTATGCCAAAGCTTTTTAAGTATAATCGTAGAATTATTATATTGATTTGATATTCCCGATTAGAGAAATTTATACCTTTTGATACTTACTCAATTACAAGCTTGTTTAACCAAAAAATTTAAGGAAGATATTTAAAATTAAAAATATTGGGAGAGGTAAACAAACTGCGGTAGCTTAAAAAGCTTTATTGAAATAGTCATTTTTAAGTACAGTATAAGTATTTATAATTATAAACAACCAACACAAATGACTAGACAAAAATAGTTAATTTCAGAGGTACATCGAACCATCATAAATAAAAAAAATTACAAATACATGACATAAACAATTCCAATCAGTTTGCAAAATAAGGAGATTGGGACTTATATTGAGTACATATCTATAATCTCAATGAATAAAGACACAATCCAATTTAACTCACTTTGTAAAGACAAATAAGGAACGGAATAATTGCATTAAACAATAAATAGATACCATGTTAACACATCTTATACTAAATAATCAACCCCTCAAGTATAGTTACTAGCAAGACTACATTATAAAAAAATTAAGTCCCGGCAGTAACACTATTTACTTAACAATAAAATAATGCATTTAGAATAATCTAAAGGTACTCAAGATTCTGCTTATTGATATTGTAAAGACACATTAGCCTACTTAAAGATCAGCGCCACACACACAGACTGAGATCTCTACTTATCAACGACATAGTCTTTCGAGAAAATATTATTAATAACGAGGTAGCATTAAGTATACCTACATTACTTCACTCTAAATAGCTGCAGTAGAGTTCACATTTTACATAGACACAAGGGATTTATTACAAACCTCTATTTTAAATATTATAACAAAAATAAATACAATCTCAATAAAAACTATTAATTATAATTTTAAAATGTCTTTTTTCTTTTCGATTGCACAATACACAAAAAGAGCTTAACTATCAATGTTGTCATTAAAAATATAAAATTACTGATTGTAAATACTATTCGCTAGACTGGAAGTTGTGAATTTAAACCATGCAGCACAAAAGTTACTAGTCATTAGTGCAACGAGTTTATAGACACCTTTGATTGTTAAATGATACACCTAAACAAGTTGCTCAAGGTATTTTCTAGTCAAATACATGCCGTACTTATATAAATTGAAACAATATTTCATCAATTAAATTATGCTTTTAAAATATGGTATGCTTTTAGCCAACTTCAAATAATTTGTAGCTTTGAAATTTGGCAAGAAGCAGCATTGTCCATCTTAAATTGATATTAAACATTTTGCTACAGCTGCGTGGTCTTTTATTATGAAAAATTATAATACGTTTTAGGTAAAAGATTCGCACATGAAATGATGAGAAAAATCCTCAAAATATTTAGTTGGGAGGAGAATTGAACCCAACTTCCCGGCTTTCGTGGCCAGGTACCTTAATTCTTTCTATTACCATGGCATTGCAACTCAATAACAATTTGAATAGAATGATATGCAATGCAATAGATGCAATAGACGTACACATGAGTTGAATAGCTGAAAACTGTTATTTATATATACATAAAACTATTACGATAATCAAAAAAATTATCAAATTTCCTTGTGAGGTCACAAAATCACCTGGTTAATTGACTAAATAAAAGAAAACTGGATTTTGGAATGTAACTAGTAAGGCACATTGCACAATAGGTAGATGAATAAGTATAGTTATAATCACATTATAGTAAACGTTTGAGGCAAAAACAAAGGAACATACAGATCCAGTGGATTAAAACGGGATTTCCAAACGTTTAAAACAAATTGTATATTCATAGCTTAAAACGATTACAAGGAACATTTAAGATTATCTGTAATTATGGAATATTTTTATAAATTATAAATAGGAATGACTATAAAATTACATTCTTGGCTGTTACGCCGTATATTCAAATTTTAAGTTACTTTAACCAATTATTATTTAATTAAAAAATATTCTGATGATTGTAAATTGCAAAACAAATATAATTTAGCGATGACCATAAATCACTAAAAATTAGCTGGATAAATTATGACTCAGATGGCTTGGCCGGCTTCATAAGCACTAGAAATCTCACATTATTTTTTTATCAATTACTAAAATATAGCCTTGGTGCATTGATATATTGATTATTAAATATTTTGATGCATACATGCATCTCTATTTAAGCACATTACAAGAAAAACAATTTTCAAATTATACATTTATAAATTATAGTAAGCTTATTGAATATCATTTCACACAATTGCAACTTCATAGTGCAACTGTAAATATAGGAGCTTATTTTAATTGCCAATATATAACCTACTCATAGGTTTTTTAAAAAATGATAAATTGTAAGAAACGAGGCAGAAAAATTAAAGACTTAATTATGACTGGGAAAATTTCAAATTTGCATGTACTTCAATTCAACATGAACAAAACCCTGAGAGTATTTTATATATTATACAGATTAAGTTTTATTTAGTGTGTGTTTTATTTAGTAGTTTTCATAAAATTACAATTGAGAAAATAACTGGGTTAATGATTTCATTATTGATTATATGTGGAATTTCAGTCTATATTACCATTAGCATATTGCGAACAAAACATTTATAACAATTCAAGCAGTTTACACTTAAACATGTTTTTAGAAAAACTTAATGGTCTCAACCATTGAGTGAAATTTGCTTTTAAGGAATTACGATGTATGTATATACAATAAAGTAAAGATTTTTGTACCTTCTAATTTATAAAGCAGCTACTGATAGTCTCTTGAATTATGAAATTAAATTTAAAATTACCACTAAATGTTGTAGTTTTCATTTCAATGGATACAACATTGAAAAATAAAGGAAAATTTCCAATATTTTATAATTTATTTTGATTGGTATTGTTTTTTTAAAAACATCTCTGCGATATCTTTTTAATTTTAATATTTATATAATTAAATATAAAACATATTTGCGGTGAAATATTAAAACCTTTAGCATTGTTCATGTGCTATAGGTTGCATATTGTTTTTTTTATTGCTTTTATTCATTAAAAAAACTAATATTACTAAGGCCTTTCATGTATTATAATGAGATATTCATTATATCATTTAAAATATGTACAAATAAATGGGTGAAGCACATATGGTACAGAAATCTCACAATAGAACACAATTGCATTGAAGACTTTTTACGTTTTTCAATAATTAAGAATGCTTCTATATTACATAAAAGAAAACATTTTTATATTAAATCTTATTAGCTTCTTTAATTTAACCCTCCTTTAAAAAGGTATCTACAAGGGTTTTTCTAAAAATTTGTACATCAATAAACATCCAACTTTGAGGAAAATTTACACCTTTCTGATGAAAAAAAAAACTATTTACTACTTATTAACTATGCGATACCGGGTGTACATAAAGTCCAATTGCTTACAAGCAAGGAAAGTATCAGTTAGATGCTGAACCATTATCACTTGTTATTGTAAATGAGATCTTCGCCAGTTTTTAACCTAATAATCATTAACAAGAACAGTATCCTTATCCAATAACATCAAACATTGTAAAAAAATTAAATTATATAAACAACCAGTGTTATCTAATCATTGATTACATATCTATTTTAATAATACAATTTATGTATTTGTAACAATTAGAGTTAATAGATTTGATAATAAATTAATATGTATACCAAAATATTCACACAGATTACATTATTTATATATTTTCTGAAGATTTTGTCACTTTCAAAAGAAAAATAAATATTAGTGTAAAATGGTTTTCAAAAATTACAAAGTTTTGTAGGATGGAAGAACAAGTGCATTCACACAAAAAAATATATTTTTTAAATATAATTACGTTTGGGTAAAAGACACTAAACTGGCATTATTTTATACATAAAAAATATTACAAATTGTTAAAAACACAAAATTAAAGTCCATAGTTTAATTTTAAGATCTATAAGCCAATGATATTTTTAAATTAATTTAATAATTTATTAATTGGGGAAATAATTTACAGACATGAAAAGTTATTAGTAGTTTTATTGCAAATATTTCTTTAAAACTAAATAGATAAGAGACTTGGAATGATTGTAATCACAACTCTTTTAAATAATCAAAATTAAATCATGAAATGAATAATAATTGATTTCAACTATTTTCCAATAGGGTGATTCTAGGTAGCCGTATTTCCATTTTCGATAAGCTCTTATTTAACTATAAAAAGTTTTTTGGATCATCAGATTCTCACCTCGTGTCACACGGATGTACAATATATTGTCATATATTTGAACGACTGTTAAGTGCACAGAACTCTTTGTGTGGCAGTCATTTTTGTTTTCAAAAATGTCTTTGTAACCTATTGCTTAATTTATATACCTACATGTGTGTGTGTGTGTTTGTGTGTGTATCTATTTACAATTACAGCTAAACATATAGATAGCAGCACAAATATGAGTGTATGTTTTTACATCTGTCAGTTTGATAAATAAGAATTCATGTCAATAGAAAATGCAAATCATTTTTCAAATTAAATCATGTAACTACTTTTGGTATACATATTCTAGATTATCATTAGTATTGGTGAGAACATCTAGTTTACAGTTACCTAAGGTAGTCTGGGAACTGGTATCAAACGAAGCATTTCCATTATCTTCAATAACATAACTTTTTAATCGGTTTTGTAAAGCAATGTGATCAGTTGTTGTATTATCTGAATAACTGGGTTGAGTTATAACTGCATTTCCATTGACAATAATATCTTTACCCATAGCACCTTCAGAAGAATGTGATGGAGAGAGGTGAACTTTACTACAGATTAGCATCTTCTCACTCTTGGATAAATATTGATTATGTTGATCTGTCTGTGTACAGACATCACTTGCTACCCTCTTCTTTCGTTGACTATGTTTCGATGTCGATGATCTTATGTGAGAATTTGATTTTCTCTGCAACTTACGTTTGGAGACAGCGAGATCCATTTTATGTCCAAATGAAGAAATGACATGATTAAGGTTTTCAAGCTTACTACAAGTAGAGCCCGGTACATCGGGAGATGAAGATGTCTGCCGTTGATACTGTATCTGAGGTTTCTTGAGGACAATATCACATTTGCATTGCTTCTGAGCAACAGCGATCTCCCTTCTGTAAGCATAAATGCATTTGTTAATAAAATTCATAATGGTTAAGTCTGGATATTAAGTTTTGTGTACAATCAATATATCTTACTCAGCAATTTCTTTCTCTCGTTGTTCTAATTGGAGTAGAACAGCTGTTAATTCCATGTACAAATTATTCGTTCTATTAAGTTTTTGCTCATATATTCGACGAATGTCTTGGGCGTGTTTTAATTCTTGTTTTCTCTTTTGCACTAAATCTCCTTCAGCCTTTGTCTGGCCAGAGCAGGTCTGAAGTTGCTCCATGTGCTGTTGAATTTCATTCCTCCATGACTCCTGAGCCTCGTTGAACTTTTCCTTGGGTTGATGAAGTATCTTTTCACTCGCAATATCCAAGTGAGCTAAGATTATCTTAAACGAGGGTCTGTTACGGGGTGTTGCGCTCCAGCACTGATTTACTAATAATTTTAGACTATCTGGACAGCTGGATGGCATAGGTAAAGAGAGTGAATCATTTCCAACTCCCCAAATAATAGCTGAGGAATCAACATTTTTATATGGAATTTCACAAGTCAATAACTCCCAGAGTACAACACCGAAAGACCAGATGTCCACTTTTTCTGAGCAGGGTTCTGTTCGAATGACTTCGGGCGCCATCCAAGCAACTGTACCAGCAAAACTCATTATTGTGCTCCTTTCATTCCATTCTCTGCTTGTTCCAAAGTCACTGACTTTCACTATTTGTCCTTCACCCACAAGTATACTGAAACCAAATAAAAAAAACACTTAAAACCCAATTATTATAATTACAAAGGCTTAGGACATGAGTAATTGACATCTATTAACTAAATTCAGATGTGTATGCAAACATGTCACAGCAAATAAAACAAGTGGGTTTTATAATATAATATAGTACTTAATGATAATGAAAATGTGCACTTTCAGAAAAAATCCTTATTGCATACAGAAATTTATAGTTGACCAAAATTAATACCGAAAAAGAAAAGATAATGAATCCGCTTGGCTTATGCTAATACATACATAACAAGTTTATAAAAAATATTAAAATCTGCAATGATAAAATAGTGCTTATTTCATATTAACAAAAACATTTTCATTTACTAAAAAAATAATTATTTGATTTAATCTGCTCTCATTGGTGGACTGTAGCTTATTATTTGAGTGATTTAACCAAATATCCTGAAAAGAGTGATAACTTAACCGCCACTATAATTTAATAATAATAAAACAAACATTATTTTAAAATTGATTTCAATAGTACATAAAAATACATTTATAATCTTAAGGGCACATTTTCTACACCAATTTATTTATACTTAAAAAGTTGAGATCACCCAAAAATATTTATAAAAACTTACAATAAGCACAGATATATTTCTAAATAAATGGTATATTATAAATTACAAGTATGGTAGTGAATGCACATATATAAAAAAAGCTTTTTTTGGGTTGGATTAAGCAAAATAGAGTCTTTCGCAGTGCGCTTACAAATAATCAATGTGTTTCAGCAATTGAAAACCTTTGCCACTGACTGAACAGCAATCTTCAATTAGAACGATTAAAATTCTTACCTTGAGGAAAAATATTAAGATTTGATAGTATACGTACTTAGGACTCTTCAAATCTCGGTGAATAATTTTATGCGAATGTAAATATGACATTCCTTGGGCAATGCCTTTGGCCCATGTCATGAATTGTTGCGGGCTTAGGGACTCTCCTTCTCTCAGCACATTGTAGAGGGGACCGTAAGGACAGAACTCCATAATGATGCAATAGCAAGGAGCTTGGGTACAAACTCCCTTGAACTTGACAATATTTTCATGGTCCAATTTTCGTAAATGCTTTATGTCAGTTTCTTTTTGATCCCTTACTTTCTTCACCGCTACAACTTGCCCTTTTAATTTGCCACTGAAGACAGCTCCCTGGGCGCCAGATCCGAGCCATTGTAAATCACTTATAGCTTCAAACGGTACTTCCCATGAATCGACTGGAAACAGTTATATTATTATGAATGATATAAATGAATTTCTTATTTTGTCAAATAATCAAGAATCTCAGATGAAATTACCTTTGCTCTGTTTGAGATCTGTGGACGCTTTGTTTACGAAAGACAGTACAGGCCACATACATGACAATATGCCATCAACCCAGCTGCCAACTTTTGTATCGTCCTTTATTTCCATTATATCTTTGACATCTCTGTCATCATTATTAGTTGAATCGCTTATCTCGTCACAATGTTTATAATCATTAATCGGTTGAATGAGTTGCCTGCAAGAGTTTCCCGAGTCCGTTTTTGACTCCATTTCGATTAAACATTGACACAACACGATATTATTTATCGATTTACAAGCGAAACAAAAAATATGTCGAATCTGCCGAAATAACCAATTGAGTCCTTTTCGCACAATTTACTTCACTAAAAAACAACGCTACTTTATGCTAAAATGGCGGATCGTACATTAAATTTATAATTTTTATATTGAATTGCCTTAAACATCAAAATGATAGTTAAGATGAATTTATCTATAGCGATTGATACAGTGCGTGAAACGTAGTAATAATTTCGTGCGTTGACTTATTCACAATACATTTTTTAAAGTATTTAAGTATGTCGCACAAAAGAGAGCGGAGCATTTAATATCCAAGCTCGACGTCAAAGTCAGCGAGGCTGAGTGCTGCCAAATAATTACAGAGACAAAAAACATAAAATAAATACATCTCCACAATGGCACGAAATCATATCAAAGTGAAATAATAAAAACAACAGTAGTTGTTAAAAATTTCAGGCGAACCTATAGACATCAGATTAGTTCATTATTGTTATGAAAAGAGGTTTTTATTTGGTCTAAGATGGCAGATCGGCCTACGTTTGTTGTTTATGATTTTGATTTATTTTTATTATTTAAATTTAACTATTTGGGCCAAAATGACTATAGACCCAGGAATAAATACATTGAATGGCAAGTTTGGAATATTTGTCATTTTTAAGCCCACACAATTGAATTTAAAAAAATGGATTTGTATTATTAATTTGTTAACATAACCTAAAAATTGTATTCTTTTCAAAGTCTACAAATATTTGAAATTCTGACGTTCAAGATTATATACGTTCGTAGGATTAAAAAATTAGTAATCTGTTAGAGTATGACCGTAGTACTTATGAAGTTAAGATAAGTATTTATGGTAATTGTTACAAATTTCATTATATCTGATGATACCGATAAGATATTAAAATAATATTATACTAAGTGCAAGACGACAAGGACAGAAAAATTGCGATATTTTGTTACAGATTTTAATACAGATATTTTGTTTGCTACTCATGGATTTATATTGCAGAGTTAAACATATAGGTGGTTAAGCAAGATGTAGAATTACCTACACCCATTAAGGGGTCACATTTTTGTAAATTGAAATATAACCAAATCTATATATTAATTATTTATTTATTTGGCCCTATTATAAACTTTATTTATCTAACTAACAATTGAGATCACCTTTAATCATTTTGGCAGATTAATTTAAGAACTATAATCATTAAAAAAAAACAAATTAGATCACCATTGTCCACATCGGTAGGTAATATTGTTTAGTGTGTGGCCAACGGTAGTCAGCACATGTCGCACACACAATTGCGGGCTGAGTTCCACCCAATGCAATCTGCATGAGACCAAAGCCTACAAGAAGTACACCGGAACCACACTTGCCCGAATTCACTGCATATAAGAGACCAGTCACCAGGTCTTTTGCATCATCGTCATTAGTATTCACCTCCGAAGTATTATTTGATTCCTGCAGAATTTGTTTCTTTTCATTCTGAGGATCTACCTTCTGCGGCTTGCTTTTCACAGCTTTAGCCTTCTTTTATTTTTATTTTTTGATCATGGTGTCTTTATCAAATCGTTGCATGCCGCTTTTTTCTTCTTTGTCTTGTTTTAAGGGCATATGTTTTCATAGGCATCTGGATGAAATCTTGGATTCTTGGCTTGTTCTCAGATGTTGAATGAACCAAGGACGTTACATAATATAGAGTTATCCTTCCTGCAAAACAGTTCTTCATGAAAAAATTGTATTCTCTTTTGTATGCTGCTTTGAGTGGTCTAAAATAAAACACATTCAATGGCTGCATGCGGTGAAAGGAATGGGGCGGCAGAGACAACATATGAATATGGTTTTTCTTAGAATGCTCATGGACGGTCAGTGCAATATGGTTTGCATGATTCTTTAAAAATGTGGTGGCCACATTTGCCTACTGACTCCAATTGCCTACATCTTTCCTACCTATGTTTTAATCTTTTAACAGTAACACTTTTTATTAAATACCTTGTATAAATTTTCTACTAATATCGCCAGATAAATAAAAAAGAATTTCGGAGTATTTGAAAAAAAAACTATATTGACTATAACTTAGGTTTGTTCGTTTTGTACATTTGTTGAATGTTATCGTGCCTGTCTGATTAATTTTTTTAAGTTAACTATTATTTGTGCTATTAAATATTAATACTTGTAACAATAATTTTTTTTTTTTTAAAAGAATAAAGATATTTTTTTAGCAAAATGTTTATGGTTAGTAAATTATTGCTGCTAGCAGCACAGGGCTTGTTTTGTCGGAGCAATTACGCCATTGCTCCGTCAGTCGGCGAGCGACGCGTGAAACGAGTGTCGCGTGCGGTAGAGCGCATTGTTTCCTTTTATAACGAATATATATAATTGTGCATCATATATTTCATATCACCTGTGGAGTTGAACTGGCACCTTTTGTATTTTTTTAATTCATGTGTTAGAGCAGACGTTTCGTTTTGCAAGATTTTACGTGAGTTGATTAAGTTTCTCATTATTATTTATTTGAATGTTTTGATATTTGATTATGATTCCTTTCGTACTAAAAAAAAACAATTATAAATTTTTAAGCGATTCTTATTAAACGAATGCAATGGGGGGAGTTTTTTTTAAACTGAAATCTGTGTGAAATCTTAGTTAATATTGTTGTCGATTTCTTTATTAACATATTTTTGCACGTCTTTTCATTTGAACCCATGTAATAAATGTATATCTATATTTATGTATGTATTATGCTGTATATGTATTTATATGCATACATATGTATATAAATATAAATTTATTTATACATATATTTATTTATATATATATATAATATATAAATTTATTTATATATATAAATTTATGTATATATATGTATATATATGTATATATATGTATATATATGTATATATATGTATATATATGTATATATATGTATATATATGTATATATATGTATATATATGTATATATATATATATATATATATATATATATATATATATATATATATATATATACATACATTTACACATTTATATGTGTGAATGTGTGTTTATTCCCAATAATTATTGCTGTTAGCAAAAAATCTCAGGTTACCAAATGATTTATTAACTGATATCATCTTTATGACCTTCATCGACAGAGGACGAATTATTTATTTGTATATATATATGTATAAACCTCACATGAGCCTTACATAACTATGAAAAATACGATCTATTTTATTTAGATATATATATATATATTAGGTGCGCCAATAAGTTTTTAGGTTTCTCACATAGATGGCGCTAACGACACATGTAGTCGACATACATGTCTTAACGTGGTATTTTTTTTATAGCTTATAAAATATTATCATATCTCACTTAATCCTTACATAACTATGATAAAATACAGATAGCCTATTTTTTTAAATATACTTATATACATAAATATATATATATATATATAATGGGTTATCTGTATTTTTTCACAGTTATGTAAGGTTTAAGTGAGAATATGATACTGTATTATTTAAAGACAATAATTTTTGGAATATTTTATGCATTGTACCACTCAAAAAATTGACGAATAATTCGTTGTGAGGAGACAATGAACTGCGCGAGTCCCGAGAGACAAAGTGTTTGTCGTCATTTGAGAAAGTACCTAATCAAACGAGGACCATTCAGCTTTGTGCTCGGTGATGCCATTTGTTACATTACATTTACATAATTGTTATTAAACGTTATTATACGTTATTAAAGTGATACAAGCTGCAAGGTAATCGGGGCAGCGAAATTGCGCATTTGATATTTATGTTGCTACTTGTGGATTTATATCGCAGAGTTTGTTTTATTATTTTTTTACAGTAACCGTTTTTTTTATTACGAATCATATTCTGAAAAATGGTACGATATTTAAGACTTTGATCGTGAGAAGAATAAACTTATGAATTATGGAAGCCAGGAAAGAAAAATAAATGAACTATATTTTATATTCATTAGTTGAATGTTATGACTTCATGCATATCTGAATATATTTTCTAAAGTTAGTATCTTAATACTACTTAATATTGAAATGCATAAATATTATTTCAATATGTTATTGAATGAATGCTACATTATAGTTTACACCATTGGGGTTGGTCTAGCTGGCTGGGTAATTTAAGGGGTAGAAATTGATGAGTTGTTTCCAAACAAAGTACTGCGGGAAGTATCGCCGATTCTTTAATTCTCCGAAGGTTTTTTGTAGTTTTATTCTTGATCACACTCTCAGATCTCAGATGCATTTGGAATGCGGTGAAAACAGGACAATTTTTACTATCTGTGTGGTAATGCTCGTTTCTATTATAACTAAACCTATTTTACGTGTCGTTCTTGGTTTTTTGTCAGAACTCCTGCGAACAGAAAGAAACTTATACTATACCAAATTGTGCGTTGCAAATATTCAATGGATATACCATCACTATTATCTCTCAACCGGTTCATATTTAAAAAAAAAATATTTTACTGCATGTCTGGCAAATAAAAAAAAAAATGCAAATGTCATGAAACTCTCAATGTTCTCGGATAGTGATATTGTTGACCCGTCAGGTCGCTCGAGGGCATGTTTTCCGTCGAAAGCATTTTTCGCAGAAGAAATACATGAAAATTTTATTTTTTAGCGTTTAGAGAATGTTAAGACCCACCAGAGCTCTCGTATAAATCGTCTCATAATTCAGTTCCGAGAACTGTTGATGGAAAGCGATTAGCTTGTTAATATGGTTGTGTGTGTGGGAGTTCGTCAAACCTCGGCGGTTTAACGACACGTAGACGACAGAGGCAGGCTGTCGCTCCCGAGCCTCGCCGGGAAACGACGTACTTAGTTTGAAGCACGTCCAATAAACCGAACAAAGAGGTGCACTGTAGTTGTTTTCCGCTACGCCACTCTGCAGCCTTCACGCGTCCGTGTAGTAGACAGCACCAGTGCAATTTTGTTGCACAGCGTTCGTAATAGTCGGAATTATAAACTTCTTCTACAAATCGTTGCTAGGTTTATTCACTGCATTCTTATTCGTGAGTAGATCTAAAAAAAAAACCCGGCCGCATATCATTGCTTAGGTCTTTTTGGAAAATTTAATAATATACTACGCAGACAGGTCCGCTTGTCTTTAGTGTTACGTCTATGGGTGTAGGTAATCATGCTGAACTTTGCAAGCGGGATAAAACCAGTAGAATTAAAAATATAATGAGAAAACGACTATTTAAAAATACATGTAGTTTTTATTTTCTGAGATACTTGGGTAAGTACCCGCGTCTCATTTTTTTTTTTAGCTCGGCAGCTATGTGGAGCTGGTGGTAATTATTGCGTTGTTTTTCTACAAAGTATTTCAGGACTGATGGTGTTATTTTGTATGAAAAAAATATACTAGTCTAAAAATATAGGGTTTCTTTTGTTTTACACATAATGTTTTTATGGTCTTTGAAAAATAAAAAATATATAATTTTCGGTTTTAAAGGAAATAAACTTTTATATTTTAAAACCAAATACAATCGATTTTTTCTTACATTAAATGTTTCGAGTGTACCTAACCTTATAAAACTTTTGAAGTGAGCTTATAAAAAATGAACACAATGTGTATAATTTATTGTTTGTCTAGACAACTATTATATAATATTAAATCCGCCCCTCTTGTAATACTTCCATTAACTTGGCAGTAAATAGTTTTCATATTATCAAGTTTAAGAAGGCAGGTAGATAAGTAGGTATTGCTTATCTCCTGCAGTAGACCATATTTGGAGTTTTATTTCACCTTATCGCTATCAGTAACTTACCAATCGGACTTCAGTACATATTGTTGTATTTTGATCCAAACACTATGTTACATAATAAAACCTACACAAGAACAATAAGGCTCAATTGGTCTTACAGATAAAACCTAATGATCATATATACATATTCCTTTTATTATGCAATGTACAAATCGTCTCACGAGTAACATTAGTTTTGGGATTCAGTTGGCTGGGTGAGAATTGAACCGGAGACTTCCAGAGCGAAATTCCAAAAAACCATTGAGACATATCTTGAATTCGTTTTAAAAATAAGCAGTCATAACCCTTATATGAAATATGAAAAAATGAGACTGTGATTGAACCTATCATGGGTATTAAATATTAAATGCTTACACTTTTACAAATGTAATTTAAAACTTAGCTCTTTAAAATGATATTTGGTAAGTTTGTTGAATTAGAAGAAATAATTTTTATTTAATGTTTTTTTTTTTGGTTTGACTACTTATTTTATTTCTGAAAAGATAACCATAGAAGTTTTTTCACGCATTTTGAATTGGCAATAAATTGAAGTGGTGTGATAATTTTGTGTAATATACTGTCGACAAGTACATTATTATACAACATACTTATTAGACAATTAGTGTAATACATTATCATACAATCTAAACACATGAGTCCTAAAAAAATCTTCTTTGGGCTTTTCAAATGTGCAATACATAATATGTAGTGCTGGAGTACTTAATACTGAAATGCTACTTAGCATTTCAGTATAAGTACTCGGTGGCGATTCACAAAGCAGTAATAGGTTTTTTTTTAGTAAACAGTATAAGAAAAGAATACAAAATATAGGTAATGCTTTATTTTGGCTAGCACGTCTAGCGGCATGATATCACCGTATCTTTAAGTCTCTCGGTCCAGTGTTGATTTTAACTTCTAAAGCACGCGGAAGGCTGGAACTCTGCCAGTTGGTCAAACGCTTCTGTGTCAGAACATTTTAGAGGTGGAATGGGTACATCATTTGCAGTCGAAAAGCTGCTGCAGTCAGCTTCATTCAGTCAGGTTTTCATTTGGCAAAGCGTTCTTCATCTTCCATAAAAATATCAGAGAAAACACTTGGAGGTATGATAGAAAATGATCAATCGCTTATTATTGAAAACGTCATATGGAATCGGTGGCATTAAGAATAAAAGTTTGATTCTTCGAAGCAACCTTCGTGGTTTGCAGTTGGTTGACGTAGATTTTGCGAACCGGATAATCTTAAACTATTTAAAATGTATTTACACGAACATATGTCGTTATCGATGGGAAAGCTATGTATACCCAAAGAAATTGGTAGTATTGAGGACTTTTTCGTAATTTAACTTCATGACTTCACGGGTTTGATTGGTTTCTTTATTGAGTTGCGAGTTTCACTTCTTTCCTTAGCAACAGTTGGCCACGTCACCTATTATTCATTATGTTGATAATTATCGGTGGAGCAATAGGCTCGAGAAAAATCAAAGATTGATATTTATTCTTGGATTAAGCAGACTTTAATGTTTACTTCATCAACGTTAAGCATCCAAAATCAGATAATCTGATAAAGAGGTTCGAAAGCAAAGATACGAGCGATTCGAAATAATTTTTGGTAATTTGAGCTACTCCAGGATTGACGTGTCCCTGAAATTTATATTATTAAAAATCTTAAAGGGTTTCTTAAACATTTATATATTCAATTTAATTCAGATATACTAATTCAACGACCTTTGTCGTTGCTTCAGTGCTTCTTTTTACGCGTCTGTCGGGGCTCCGAAAAAATATTCGATATGAACAAGTGGAATGATGTTTACATCTGAGAATAACTGCTCCATTGCTCTAGATTCCAATTCGATAGTATTGTAGAGATTTATGAATAATATTTTAAGCACGTAGGCAAAACTAAAATTAAAAACCACAGCATATAAAGACCTCAATTGATTTTATTAGAATTAATACATGTACGTGCCGGAAACTGTGTGCTTTTTAATTTATACTAATAAAATTGTAAGTTTTGTATAAAAATTTCGTTTATTTGGAATGTTTATTAGAATAAGAGCATTGCCAAAGTATGACTCAAAGTGCAATATTTATAAATAAAATAATTTTATGTCTTCTAAACTAATGATTATTCGAGGTGTACTTTTATTGCAGAGACCGAATATTAAATTTTAAAGATTAAGATGTAAAATGTATGAGAGCAAATGGTATTAAAGTTGTAAAAGCCTAGAATGTCGGAGCTCTTTTTTACAAATATGAATAAAATTACAACCCCAACTGGCAGCTCAGCTCCCGCAATATATGATTGAATACCTCGGCAACAATTAATATCCGAAAAATCTCTTTACTAATCTATTACTCAGTGAGATACGCACTTGCGTATTGTGTAAAAAAAACACATACTAAACAAATTGTTTATTTTAACCTATTGCATCAAAAAAAACATATTATTCGATCGAGTGCATCGTGGTTGGTATATTATTTTACTGAGAATACTCGTTCTGCCTGCAACGCAAATGTAAACAAAGCTAAAATTAAAATTGATTATTCACGCTTGGCGGATGTTTTTTGTAGACGAGCTGGACCGTCGCGCCCGGAGTCGAGTGCGGCGGCCAGCCTTGGTGAATCCCGACCTCACTCAGTTGAGGCTGAAGCCAGCTACACACGCTGCGGCACAACTGACAACCGAATGGTAACAGCACTGTAACGTACTATTTTGCACCTTTGCAAAAGCATAAAACCACCACAAAACAAAGGGACGATATCGGTTGATTACCTGAGTCTCAGCGTGTGGCCAGCTGAAGTTGCTTACACACGCTGCGACCCAACTGATCGTCCTTTTTATTTTGGATGTGTGGATGAATAGTTACCGTTCGGTTGTCGGTTGTGTTGCAGCGTTTGTCGTCGTATTTTTGAGCTAGTATTCTCAAACTGTGAGATTGGTTTCCGTTGCTCTATTTGTATTTATGTAGTATTTTGTTGTCATTCTTGAGTATATTGTTTACTTGCCCATCGTGCGTTAGCTGCCTTCCAGATCCAACAGAGTAGGGTATCGATCATATTATCCGTATTGCAATCCTCGCCACGTCTTATTTAAGAATGCAAGAGGAAAAATTACAATTTATTTGTTCTAGTATAGTGTATCAGCAAACGATACATCCGCGCCAGAGTCTTGCACGGCGCATGCGACTGTCAAAACAAGTTTGCCAACCACCTTAAATATTATAAGAGTTTTTTTTCGCTCTCTCGTGTGTAAACTAATAATCTCCAAAGAAATATTTTTAAATGCCCTTGTCGATGAGTTATGTATGTTGCATGGGAATCACGGCGTGAAATGGAGCCATGGGCCTTGGGCATTACTGATTGCAACGGGTGTTTCATGGCACGTTGACACTGCCTACGCTTTATCATTCCATTCAGCAAGCGGCCGTTACCCTTTGGCCCTTCACAATCTTTGCTAAAAAGTACCTTTTGTCCGTCCACGACAGACTGCTTTAGTTTGTAATACTCGAATTTAAACAGTGAATTTCAACCACATTGACTAGTAGATTTAAGTGTTTTCATGTAAACATAATTTGCAACCGACTTGCAATTAGCCAACAGCGTCCTCTTTGCGTTGTTTACTTAGGCAAAACCACAATAAAAAAAATCTAAAAACAAAGGGAATGGCTGATTGCAAGTCTGTTGCATGTCGTGACGCTGCATGTGTAGTTTGCACGTTGTTATTTTTTATTATAATTAAACATGATATTCCATGTTGCATAAATAAAAAAGAGCTGATAATATCGACAATAACTGCCTCCGTCTTATTCGATCGGGGTCCTTGCTCCCTCGGCGGACCTACCTGGTCTTCCTAAAAGCAGTCCAGTGACCCTAGTTTTTTCAAGGCATGACCGGTCATCTTTCGAGTATTCTTTTGATTCCTTTCGCACTCCATTTCTTCTTCAAGCGACTACGCAAGCCAGCTATTTTGATAAAACTTATTATACGCACACCAAAAATTGATAATACTCATTATTATCGCATCGTTATCAGGGCACAAAGGATATTTTATTTCAACTAAATTGCGGATCTGTAAAACCGCTACTTTTACAATCTTAAATGTGTATTTTTAGAGACATAATCAACAACATTGATTCGACCTAAAATAGTACGTCAAATTGATAAATTTAATAAAAATATGAAGTGTTGACAGAAATGTACTCGTTTCATCGTCTTGCATGCTCTCGGTACATGAAAAATATCCAGCAAGTGGGTAAATTGTATGTGAACTAAATTAAAAATAAATTTTAACCCAGTTTTCTCTTCACAAAATGTATAAAAATAGTCCCGCTTACGTCACGACTTGAAATATGATTTCATGTTCTGTTGGAGCAGTTGTTGTCAATATCATTCAAGTGTGAAATATAATGATAATATTTTTGTTGTACGATAGCAGTTTAAATTTGACAAGTCATTTTAAATATTTGTGAGCATTAATAAATATCACACAAAGCGATATCGTCAGTATGATTACCTATCGAATGTATTTTGTAAAAGTGTAAATATTGACAGGTGTTTTAAAGGTGATAATAAAACGCGTTTTCAGCTAATTTATGTTCTACTATATTAACTGTATATTTTTTAATTTTAGACCTCTATAAACAGTCAAATTTAAATGTGAATTTCAGCATTATTTTTGCAATTGTGTGTTACTTGCGGTGAGTCCATAGTACATATTGACTAATTTTTTACCAACCTTACAAAATTTATTGGTTATAGCGTTAAAAAGAAATAATTAATGATGAGAAATGCTCCGAAATAAATCCGCCTGTTTTTCTGTCAGATAGTGAATGTGCTAGGATTCGAAAGATTTCTGTTATGGTGATTGTTAATATATTGTAAAATCATTATTAACAAAAACTACAAAAGAATACTTTCTTTGTTTCCTGCGTAATGTGTTCGTATCATCGCATTTATGTTGTACACACAACTGAAAACAGCCACAGCATCCGAATAAATAATCCATACAAACAAAAATGCAGTAAATACTTCAATATATTTAAATATATGAAACACACCAATATATTTTTGACAGCTTTTCTCTTTTCTACTGACAATTAACCTCTTTTTTATTGATTAATACAGCATACTTACCTAATATACAATTTATAAGTTTAATAAGAACATAAGTCTACTTTACATGTTTTTAATTCATTCTAAAATAAGTATTTACTCTATATGATAATTTTTATTATTCAAAATAGAGATAACTCTTTAATTAAGCTCATAAAAATAATAGGTTTAGTTTATAGTTTTATAGTCATTTAAAATATCGGTTTGTCATCAAAGGTAGTTCTTCACTCAATATTACATTTAAAGTAAGACTAAAATCTAATACAACATACCTTGCAGTATTCAAGTAGACCGATTTTATTCGCCTGTTTTTTCCACGAGCGAACAGTCAACGTAATATTTATTACTTTGTTGTTTTTCTGTTTTTTTTATCGGATAACTTATTGGGCATATAAAATGTTTGCATTTGCTATTATTATTTTTGCTGCGAGAGTAATATTTTACTGTAAATGTTTCAAACAAAAGCTAATAGTACGCAACGCTGGTGTGGTTTACCATACCGTGTTGATTGGTATTATTTGATATGGGCGGCTCACACCTTGGCGGGCGTCGCTGGAAAGATAAAAATGCTACCACGTTTCGGTACGAACGGATGCATTGTTTAGTGACCTTTTTGGTGTACAAACACCAGTTATCAGGTTTGCATTTTGGATCCAGCGTCAGCAGAGGATCTGCTAGAGTACGCGGTTACGCAGTAGCCGCGGCTCGGAATTGCCTCGCTGCAAGTGTAGCGGAGTATTAGGAGCAGCGGGTGCCAGTCTAGTTGTGCGGACGAGAGTATATTTGACCTTAATGTGATGCAACTGGCCCTCGGCCGCGGACCGAGGGTCCACTGCGCACCAATTCTGCGCGTCCATCCGTCCGTTGCCTAACCGGTCGCGGCCGTCCGCGTCCGCCGGTCTCCGGTCACTCGGCTCGATAGTGTCCATCTAAATTTAGCGCCGCTCGCGGATCGCGCCATTGTCATTCGTGCATCTTGAAATAAGCTGTGTAAATACTTTGCGTCTGTATAAAACGTCGCTTCTTAAAACAACGGCCGCGGTTTCGAGTTGTTGTGACAGCGAGGCCGCTGTCACAACAAAGGGCGAGCCCGAGGCGCGAAAACGTAGGCGATGAAAAAAATCACAATCATCACACCTTGTCTGCTAATCTATGTCGCAGCTGTTTCGAACTGCTAATTGTTACAGAGCCGCTCATTTGCTTGGATGTAAATTTTAAATTTTTAAATTACACAAAGACGTATGACTGTGACAGTATTATCACGGATTGCGCTTGGCGAATAATATATATATTTTAAATTATGATTTCGTTTATGTATTGAAGTATACATCGAGTAATAATGCTCTTGTCACTCATAGTCAACGATCGCATACAATTTTAATATGACCAATTGATATTAATTTAAACTGCAACACTATTACAATGCGAACAGTTGCTACAGTTGTATGAGTTTGCTGTTATGTTTGGTAGATTTCCTTTTAAGAGAGCGACCGTTTGTGTTTCAGGAGGCAAAATGAATAAGTTGTGTCGCCAAGTGTCGATCGAGTCGCCGGGGCCGACCATCAGGGAGAGCGTGTTCACGTTCGACGTGCCCGTGCCCGAGGTGCCGGCGCTGGGCGCGCGCCTGCGGGTGGTGTGCGCGGGCGCGTGCTACCGCGTGAGCCGCGGCCGCTCCATGTCCGTGTGCAGCACTTCGTCAGTGTCCTCGATGGGCAGCCTGTCGGAGCTGGCGGACTGCGCCCCGTCCTACTCGTGCGCGCCCGCCCACGCCGGCGTGCGGGACGGCGGGCTCTTCCCCGGGTACGAGGTGGCCGGCATCGTGGACTCGCTGGGCGAGGACGTCGACGACGAGAGCAGCTTCGGCATCGCCGTGGGCCAGCGAATCGTGCTGTACCCCTACGAAGGCGTGCCGCACGGCTACGCGGATTACATCGTGGTGCCCGACATGAAGTACCTCGTGCCCATCCCTGACAACTTGAAGCTGAGCGTGGCCGCCATGCTGCCTACCGGCGCGCTGCTCGCCATGAATGCCGTGCTTACTGCGCACGAGTGCATCAATAAGACCATAGAACGCAAGCCAGATTGCAAGATCCTCATTGTCGGAACCGGCGGCCTGGCCTTGTGGACTCTTCGCATTGCAGCTCACCACTTCAAAAATCTTCCATGCAAGAACGACATTCACATCACCGTGGCCAGCCTGAAGGATGAAGGATTAGTACTGGCCCAGGAATCTACAAAGTGAGTATTGTCTTTGAAGTCTCGTTCGAGTCGAAAGGGCATCTTTCTGCAGAAGTATTCATGGTTATTACTTGATTTAATTTTTAATTTCACCCTCTGGATAAAAGTTAAATAAGAATAGTATACTATCGCCAATAAGAATATGGGTACTTTTACAGTAATTGTTTAGTTTTCATTACCTTTCAATATTTCCCCCTATTTTTGGTTTGGATAAAAACATCAATCAATAATAAAATAAAGTATTTGGGAAAAGACTTTCTAAACTATATTGATTAAATTATCAAATTATATTATTCCAACCCTTTTTACATATAAATAGTTGAGCTTAAAAATAAAAATTATTGTAAAAGTAAACGCTAATTCTTAAAAATTATAACGTGACTAGAATAATTCAATGAAAGATGCGCCTCGACTAACTTTTGCTTCCTAGAATTATAAAATAATCAAATCACCTTTATTAAAAAAAATGGTTTTGATATGAAAATCTATTTTAAATCAATGAAACGTATCTTAAAAAATTATCTGCAATGGTAAGATTCACGATTTCTTTATCTTCGATCGAGGTTATCTAAGCGCACTTGTAAGAAGAATGCTCTGACCATATTTTATCCCTGTTTATGTTGATTATTTGGCATTGTTATTTTACATGTATTTTAGTGATGAAATTATGCTGATTGCTTATGCGACCATAATTCAACATGAAAATTATAATTTATGCATAGTTCGACGATGTTCCTGTGTTCTTATACTTTTGGATTTTGATGCTGTTTTATTTTTTAAATATGAACATATTTGGTTTGATAATATCAATTTATGCTTAAATTATCCTAATTAGACAGCAGCACATCCAAGAACTGCACAATGTATATGTCTGGCTGATAAAGTATTGTTTTGCATATAATATATTTTTTAGCGCTGTGCGATATATCAAAAACTTTACAGTGTTCTCTTATTGTGAGATAATAGCACCATAACGTTGCAAACAGGAAAATTCTCAACTGCTACATGATCAATTTAACAGTAGAGTTTTTTTAGAGATTACTTTTTTAAAATTTAGTTGATATTAGAATTATATTAGCTCGGGAATGTTACCTTTTAGAAAATCTTATGGTTTTGGCACAGTTATCATTTGTTTTCTATTAAATACATGTCCATTATTGATCTATAGATTTAAATATTTAATCACAAAAGACCACCATAATTCATGCCTTACTCAAAAATTTAATTCTTTTGTTAGTGTTATATAATTATATATAATTTATTTCTATAAAATAGTCATGTAGTTAGTAAATAACGTAGTGTATAGTTTACTTTATTTTTCTTCTCCTAGTAAGAGAAAAAAGAGTATTACGCAATTTAATGTTTATTGGAATTTGTAAAAAAATCATTGCACTTTATGAAGTAGGGAGTAAAACCTAGCAAGTCCATTATCATTCTAGCCAGCGGCATATTATATAGGCTTAAAAGCTATTTATGAAGGATATTTTTGTAAATGTGTCTAAATTTTTTATTTTTCAAATTGTCATATGGTGCGCCAAATTTAGTCCGTATTCTTCCACTGCTTGATCTTTGGATTCTGGCAAACTTTCAAATATCTACTCATTTGGGTACCGAGTACAAGCAGCTTTTGGCAACGGTTCTGATTTATTTGTTCTGGATGTTTTCAGCTTGAACGTGGTTCAATGGTCAGAGGATTTATATGAGAAGCAGTTGATAGAGAGGACACAAGATGCATGCAAAGGTCCCGTGGATATTGTGCTTGACTTTGGTGCTACATCTCGTAGTCTGACACGTTCCATGCGATGCCTTGCCAAGGTTAGAGTTAAATGTAAAAATGTGATTTCCAAATGGTATTTGCAATGGTAATGATACTAATTTATTGTATCAAGACTTCAAATAAAAGTATTGCTTTGTTAAAGCAAAAAAATAATTCACAACAAAATGTTAAATATTAATTTACTCAATTTTTTTGTTATTTCAAGAGAAATAGTATTAAAGAGCATAAAACAATATTAAAATGACCTATTTGATTACAATATGAAAGTTAATCAGTGATATTTACTTTTTTTTTTAATGAAGTAATTGGTTTTATAAAATATTTTATTTTTTTATATTATATAATGTTTATATTTTATAATAAAAAGTTCCCCTATTCATCATTTCAGGGGGGGGTGGTTCTGTTACCAGAAGAAGTTGGAGAGAAACTGATGCCACGCTTTTTCCAGAAAGCTGATGACATGGGTCTGAGAATCCGCGATGTTCCAAAAGGAACTATCGATCAACTTAAGCAGCTTGTGAAGTTAGTTGCTTCAGGAGAGGTAAATGATTGAGATTTTATATCTAATCTAAGCACTCAATTACTCTACTTTCAAGATTTGAATCTACTTTTTATTGATATTTATTGTCTAATAATGTTTTCAATTTTCAGATTGAGCCTCCGCCACACTCTGTGTTCCCAGCTGAAGAAGCGCAAGAGGTTGTGAGGAAGCTTTGCTTATCTGAAATAAACGGCAGGGCAATTCTTCGTTTCCATGACATTGACTGAACATTCTACAGCTAAAAATATATTCTAAATAGTTTTACTCATAAAAATATTCATTATAGTTCTAAGAATAGTTGTCGCCATATAAAGACTGAGGCAATTGCTAAATACTTGTGATTATCTCTC
Source organism: Atopsyche davidsoni (assembly GCA_022113835.1). NCBI lineage: Eukaryota > Metazoa > Arthropoda > Insecta > Trichoptera > Hydrobiosidae > Atopsyche > Atopsyche davidsoni. The sequence goes on along the minus strand of JAILWY010000019.1, from coordinate 2,356,915 downwards.
TCTTACCTTGTCCTCGAATATATTGTAGTTGTATTTCGAAGATAGCCATGCATATTGTATCCGACGCTTTAATTTTTGTTTCAAAATTTTATTCATGATTACCTAATCTAGATAACGTAAGATTTAGTATTATTGATGTTGTTAAAGAAGCGATAGGTTTCCTATTCTGGCCACATTTTTCTCAACAATAATAATGGCATCATCCAGCTGATTGTCCAAGGAAAAAGGGGGAATTTGCGCCAGTGGCTGGAGATCGGAAGTGTAGCCGGATTGTTGAGACTGGCCCAAGATAGAGACAAGTTCAAGGAAATGGTCACCAACCTCCTATGAGTAGAAGCCACGAAAGAAGAGGTATTATGTAAGAAAAGGTGTTGCGATATGGGCGACTTCTCCTGAGATTCAGTAAATGTTTTCATTCATTGCTTAAGAGTCTCATTACAATATTTGACTTGTTGTTGATGAAAATCCTATTGGCTCATCATGGTTTAATTATACTTGGCATTCCAAAGAAGTATCCTTTTGCCATTTTTAAAATTTATTATATTTGTTTGAATTGAATATTTTAGAAATTCATTTAATTTTATGTTATAATGTTTAATCAAATTAAATTAAATAAGTAAATTTTCTGTACTAAACACATTTTTTTTATTGGTTTGCATTAAGTACCATTTATCGTTTTGTTTATTTTTGTGTTATGAATTTCGTAATGCAATGTATTAATTAATATTCCTGTAATGTATCAAATTAATTGTACCTTTTAAAAATAAAGTATTTTTGAAAATATGTTTTTATTGTTTAATTAGTACCTCTCTACCAAAAGTAAAGATTATAGTTCTTCACTTTTTGTATGTAATTAAGTTCGTAGAGACTACCTCGGAGTTTCTTAAAGTCAGCAAAATATATTTCAGCGGTCAGTGGTCGATCCACGCCGAAACGAGGTCATTTTTTTAAAAACAGCCATAATTAAGCAACCATATCTTATTTTTTAGTGAAATACATAGTTTTTAGGTGACCTAAAAACTCTTTCAAAACTGGCTGATTGTCTGCTGACGTTCATTTTTCTTCATCCTTGCTGATTTTCAATCAGAATTCTACAAAATTGTTTGATAGAGAAATGTCCTCATATGAAGTCTTCATCTCTGGATTCCTCATCAACGTCACTATTGCAAGAATAATTTGACAAATTGTGAGCCACAATTCACAAAAAAATAGTATGGTTTTGATACCATAAAAATGAAGGGCTTAATGGTTTTATTTGAATTGCTAATATATATAATTAAAGGAAAAGGATTTTTGGTCGCGTTACTATTGAATTAAAAATGAAACAGTATTGTTGTTTAATCTTCTCTTTATTTCACTGAATAATGTACAAAAGATAATAATGTGGAATTTCTTTAAGATTTAACACAATACATAACATTGAATATTTTTTATAATCATACAAATATGTTCTTAAATAGTTTAGGGTAATAAGAATAATAAAAAATAAAGGTACATACAGATGAAAGATAAATCAAATGGAAAGAAACTATCAACAACTTTAAGCTATATATGAAGTAAATATTCATAGTATAAGGAAGCTTGATGCATCGTTCAGTAGATTAATTTGAACATCTAGTTATTAGTATCCAAAAATGGAAGAATTTGTGATATCGTGATACTTGTTGTTTGATATTGTGTTGTTGAAAGTTGCTTCCACTTGAGTTTATATAAGAGTAACAAAAAAATAACAATAGTAAATAGTATTACCATCAAACCATATATTCTCAAAAACTATGGTCCTTTATTATCACTGTTGCCATTTCATAAATATAAAAAAAAATTGTTTTTAAAGTTACTCAGCAATCCCAAAGTGATTTTTTTTATGAAATCAAAGTTATGTAATTTTAAAATAAAATAGTAATCATAACTGGAAATTAGTTCAGTTTCCAATCACTGTGTTCAATATCAATCCCTGCAGCAAAATTTCACGACATGATAATATGTCCAACAATTTTCACATTTTCGTTACAATGATGTTGATGTTATTTTACTGATAAAAGAGTAAAAAGTACCTTTTCTCTTCTTATATATTATCTAGGTATTTGTCAAATCACATTGAGTTAATTATTTTTTCTTATATGAAACTTTCCCTCAACTCGCCTACATTATCCTACAATAAACTTTAAAAACATTTTGGCATAATGAAAATATTTTTCTTTTTTAAAGTGAGCAAGATAATTAAGAATATCTATGTGATGGATATACCAACTGAAAATTAAATGTTAAATAGGGAAAATACTTTAAGTAGAATAGGTAGTTTTCATTTAGATAAAAATATACGTATATGTACTTGTTCTACGTTCTAGTGACTAAAAAAAAACCTTGTTAAATTTATAGTTATATAATAAAGTTCCAACTCATATAATCAAATAATTATAATAATATTTACTACGTATTATTCAGAGAATTTTTTTATTACGTTAGCGACTATGGTTATATTTCATTAAATATACTAATATTGTGAACAGAAATATGAAAGAGAACCTAAATTTTGAACATTTATTTCCTGTAAATATTCCACTAGTAATACAATTGATATTATGAGAGTTTAATAAAACATTCAGAAAAATGTGATATGTAGTAAACTACTTGCTTATATTTTGACGCGTTACATACATTAAACATCAGCGTAGGTTAGACCAGGTCTACAGTAAGAATGAATACTTCACATTTAAGATGGCTATTTGCTTTGAAGTTTACACAAAGATAGTAGTATGACTTGTTATTTTTATAAAAGATCTGACACACATTTATATATACTCATATATTACGATTGTAACAACAAAGAAGGGATCTTTCTCTAATGTTTGGTTACTACGAAAGTCTGCTTATATGCTTAAATACTGGTTTTTAATGATACTTTGCTTGATTATTTTTTAAACATTTAGTAAACCTACTATAAAAAATGTTAATGTGACAATCTGTGTATACAGTTACTTACTTTATATTGATACATTGTGAAAATATTCTCTCATTGAAATAAGTACCTACTAATGCATTGGCAAAAGACAAGTAGTTTAATTGAATGGAGACAATTATTTTAAGCTACTGCAGTATTTTTGACCTATATGTAGACATTGATAGACATTTATCTGTGGGTACATTTACTATGGATACATTTATTATGGGTACATTTATTATGGTCTATTCTGTAATAAGGGTGGATCCTAATTATCTACTTTACTGATATATCGTTAGTGTAAGGGTTAATTCATTTGAGTAATACATTCATATCAGAATAACAGAAGTAATAAATGATAATTATATTCCAATAAGTCCTTGCAGGAATACCTGTAGAAAGACGACTGTGGCACAGTGCTCAACATCTTGGTCAACTTATTTATACTGTTTTTTATTATTGATATATTAATATGTTGATTATTTTACATAAGTGGAAATCGGTAAATTATAGAACTGAATGACAACTTTTATCTACTTCTCCAAGCCCCTCTCCTTCGAGGAGATTGGTGACCGTTTCACCAAACATAAGTTTGTAAGAATAGTCAATGCGATAAAATTACCATATTGTCATACAGAAAAGTGTGATGATTTTATTACGGATTTGAATGAAAATAATTGCGAAAAAGATATGACTGATTCCTTTATGTTTTAAAGTCTTTACAAAATATATTATGTATAGTTTCCTGATTTATACAATTTCTTATTAGGTAAATATATTAAAGAGATTTTCTTTAAGAATAGATCAAATTTAAGAAAATTTAACATAAATTTCAATAATGGATCGAAAGTTTCAAATTTATGATATTATAAAAAAATACAAAATTCTCAGTCATACATAAGTATTTTTGTTAGTTTTTTAATTTTATAAAGTTATTAATTTACCTGAAGTGCATGGTTAAATTGATTCCAGTTAATATACATCACCACATGGTAATTCAATAGTTGTGTTAAGTGAGCTAATATAACACATCTAGTATTAGTTTCAGAGCTGTTGAATTGAGGTGAAATTATTTAATTAAACATACAATATAACAAAGGATTTTCTATGAATCCATGACAGTTACGCACAATTGAATAATACCAGTCCATGTGACTGTAGATGCCTTAATTGGAAATGTGATATTCACTTTTCGATACATAATATTATATATTTACAATTCTTTATATAAAAATGAATTGTACCCCTAAATGTTAACAATATAGTATTACCACTTAAGATTACTAATCTTTACATCACAATTGAGTGGTTTACTCGCAGCTTGTTAAAGAATAATTTCACTGAAACATTTAATTTAACACTACTTGAATGTTAGAGATTTTATAATTTTTACAAACTTACCCAAGGACTATACATAGTTTAAACAAGTTAGCTATTATGAAATACACTATCCGTTAAACATTCTCAATCAGTATGTTCGAAGTCCCATTAATAGAATATAAATGAATTACAAGCATTTATGCGATGCATCAAGTCTCAAAACTAAGGCAACTCAGTTATTTAAAATATCTTGATGCCGAGTGAGAAAGCTCGTGTTTACAACCCAAAAAAATTGAGACCGATTGTATTACATCAGTCCCTTACCTCTCATTTACAATATACGTATCATTCGTTATTTCTGAGATAATTAATTTTAAGTTTTTTAAAAATAGGTCTCTACTAGAGTGATTGAGAAAAGTACTCCTTTTAGCTAATAAGTTAATGTTTGATAAGCACACGCAGAGTTGCATAATGATTTCAATACTATTTGACAAGTTTATGATATTTATATTTCACAGGAAATAGTTCCTTTTAAAGTCAATAATACATAGGAGGATGTATAAATTGCACCCCAAGTCAATTCTATAAATGGTTAAAAACAGTTAATTTTTTTAATTCTAAAAATTCATGCAGTGAAATTGAAGTTATTATTGATACTTTAAGGAGATACTCAACTATTTAAATGAAATATCTTTACTTAATATTTTACGGTTATATTAATTAATATATATTATATCATGCATTTATATACATAATGGTGTGGATAGTTATTTTGATGATACTGAATAACGATGCAAATTTGCCAATTATCGTACAAACAACAATTGACTTTTGAAAGTACTCTTAGTTTCATAACCTTGGCAAAGTTTCTTAAAATAGTTCCTTACTGAGTTTTATATCAAAAATTTACTTTGATAATACTCTGTGTTAGGAAGAAGCTAACTTTGCAATTTGTCCCGATTTTGGGCACATGGCCTCAAAAAGAATATACATTATGTACAGTAATTTTAATAGTCATGCTTGTATCTTTATCAGATTAGTATTTATAATCCGATGGAAGGTGCTGCTTGTACTTATCCAGCATGAACGTGTAAATGACATTGAAGGTTGGCCGACTTGAGTCATCTCTAAACCAGCAAGTGCTTATCAATTCGTATATGTCATCAGGGCAATGGATTGGTTTTGAGAGTTTCTCTATAAAAACACAATATCGTTAGTAATATGTATTAATTTTCATATGAAATAGATTTATTATCGTATTTATTAAATTTACTTACCGCTGATTTCTCCTCCATAGAATTGTTGCTCTGCCATCATCAGAATGTCTTGCAGAGTCAGCGAGGGATAGGGAATCTGCCTGCAGAGACTAAGGATTTCCCAGACTGTCACACCAAATGCCCACACAGTTCCAGAGCATGTGTAACGATCCTATAAAATAAAATATGCATACATATATACAAAATAAGAAGCAATAAATAATTTTATATTTGATGTAATATTTGTGCTTCAGCACAATATATGATTAAATAGTTACGGATGCAATTAAGTTACCAATAGAATGCTCTCCCAACTCAGCCAACGCAGAGGAACAGGCTTGTTTCCGAGTAGCAAGCAATAATCATCTTTGTATAATTCAGTACCATTAGCTACATCGGTCAGTTTGATTCGGTTTCCGGTATAAACCATGCAGTTTCTGAAATTGATTAAGTAGAATTGAAAAAATCGTTCATTTTCATAATCAAATAATATTATTTATATATATAAATATTTTATATATAATTTACCGAGCTGCTAAGTCCCTATGAACGACGGATAGATCCTCCAAATAACGCAAGGCGCAGGTTATCTGGATAATCATGAAAATCAGGACCGGAAACCTAAAGCAGAAAGTAATCAGATTTTTTATTTAATTCATTGGATTATGTCACTCACAAAAATGAAAAGTTATTGTTTTCTACAGTTGAGTATAATATAAAGCGGGGTTTAGTGAAAAAACTAACTTGATGGGCTCGTTAACGGTGCGCGATGCGGTAGCGAAGGAAACTGATTTTAAAAAGTGGCAGAGGTCTTCAGTGCCGCTGTGCTCGATGACCACCAGAGGAGGCATTTCGCTGGTCACCATGCCGATGACTTCGCAGATAGAATCGTGGTTGAGACTGGCCAAGAATTTCAATTCCTTTAGATATTCCGCAATAGTCTCTCCCCTGGTCAGGTTGGCGCTGCGAGTGATGACTCGTTGAGTCAAGTCGTTTGCATCGCCATTTGCATTTTTGATCCAGTACATGTTAATCTGAAACAATAAAATTGGTCGTTAATTTCTTGATCGTAGTTAGTTTTTATTTGTTAGTATGAATTCAAGGCTATGTACCTTTCCGGCGAAACATTCTCCGAGGTTGCTGATATGGATCATGGTAGAGATCGGAATGGATGGAACTTCAAAACTTGGCTTGAAAACAAACGGCATAGTCATGCTAGGAGCGATATTCCACACGACAGTTGCCGGTTCATCCTCCTAAATTTAAAAATAGTAAGTATGCATACTTCAATATATCATGTTATAGGTTGAATATAAAATATCGAGTCTTCGAATTCACCGGACCTTTTGGCGTGCCCACGGGTTGGTCCCGTAGGTCTTCTTGTAAGCAGCGTGCACGTCAGCCAGGCCGAACGGTCTCTCTTCCCTGTCGCGTTGGTTTCCACGCCGGTAGTCGCTGCCACTCCTCTCGCGGCCGTGGGTCCTGAACTTGGCCCCGTGAGGTCGGGGGATCGCGCCCGTTTCGTTGAGATCCAAGTGCCTTTTCCCAGAAGCTCCCAAAGAAGTGATTCGTTGGAACGGGACAATGGCTGTTGCCTCATCTTTTTCCATCGGTGATTCCTTGAATCAAACAGCTCGTTCGAGTATCTTCTGTATATTTCATTTTATACATAAATATAATCAAATAAATAAAATCAACAAAGGTCACTGCAAGTAAATTGCGTAAAACGGCGTCTAATATATATTTTTATTTTGAAAAAAAAAAACACATGAAAAATATCAGATTTCAGCACATAAAATAAATACTCGCAAGTTAGTTTTATTCGCAAGCCAAATATCGTTTCGTAAATTCAATGATATAAATATTCGAATTAAAATGTTATTTTCTAATTAGTAAAACGCTACGCCAAGTAAAGTACAATGAGAGATCGCCAGAGAGCAACGCACGCCCTAGGGAGGACAAGGAAAGGACGCAAGGGAAATATGAGAAGACAAACTGACTGACCCTAGGGCGCGCCGAGTAGATGTGGTCGTAGCTCTGAGGAGACTCCTCGTAGTGGCTCAGCTCATCCAGGATCATGTCGTTCTGGAGAATGTTCGGCAGGGCGCTGGGGATGTAGGTGGCGGCAACGATGCCCGGAGTCAGGGTCACCACCGTCTTGCTGTTGGGGGTGTCCGGTAGGAGGTTGGTCACGAAGCTGGGCTTCCTGCGGTGATAGGGAATCAGTGCCACGTCTGCTCGTCCCCGACGGGGATGGGCCTCATTATCCAAAGCCACCATGGATAGTTGGTTCGCGCCGTGAACTTGGATAGATTCCTGGGGCGTGTCCTGTAGATTCAATAATAATTTTATTTTTGAATGCCAAGATCAAAAATTTGTATACAAGCACTATTAAAAGTATCACGATCCACCTAGATGATTTTTTGCTTATTTTTAAACATTTTATAAATGTTATTTGATAAGTGATATATGCCTTTGTAATAATTATGATTGTTACAAGCTAATTTAAAATAACGTATTTTTACCTTAGCGTTCATTCGCATTGTAAAGGTATTCCTCAATAAAGATGTTGTGCTGTGGCTGGAATACTTGTGTCGTTTATTTGCACATATTATACAAACAAAGACAATCACCAGCAGAAAGATAAGGGCCATAAGAAGAGTGATCAGCAACTCGGGAGGCGTTCCTGAAATATGAAAACGTAATAAATTAATTTAAAAAATATGCCATAAAATTTCAAAATAGTTTTCTCGCATAGCAATATGTGGAGATCGATGGAAGATCAAAATCTTTGAAAGCACAATTTAATATGATGGCAACACTGCAAGACTACAAATACTTCAATAAGCACCCCAATACTACTTAAATGTCAAAGACAAATATTGGCGGAAAAAACAAAGTACATGTCACCAGTTTCCCACGATTGCCATAAACGTACAAATATTAATCAATAATAATAAATATATAAATTCGTATGAAAACTTTTGTTAACACACTTTAATATATGAAATATTTCTGATACAAAGCATTGTCCTCATCACTTGATGACACTTGATGATAAATTCACGAAAAATTATAAACTCTGAAAAAAAACCAACAGTTTTCCGATTGCTATTAATATAAATGCACGTTGCACCATAAAATAATCAACGTATAAAAATATAAAAAATTATTTGAGGGTTTTGTTAAACTGATATTTCATCATATTGCTGTAATGTGAAGGTCTTTACATTGTGCTATAATTTATTCTATACTTCCATATGATTGTCACACATGGTCACACAGGAAGACAGAACCAACAGCTCGGGGACATTCAATAAGTGGACGCAAATGGTCAACATATTACTCCTCACGGTCCCTCAAATGCTTCAAAAGAACCAGAGAGTCTGTCAATTATAAACCATGCAGAAGATATAATACTTTAAACACATATTTCACATGTCAGGTATGTCCTCTTGGATGATGGGCGAACCTTGCTTGTCAAGTGTGTTGTCATATTGTAGGGAAATATTGAAAATAGACGCAGTGATGGAAAGAGACAACTGTCCCATACGGGCAACACTCGAAGGAAAAGCGGCCTAGGTGTTGAGAATATAGTTAAATATTAAATAAATCTTTTGCACAACTAATGTTTAGATTCTACACCACTTCACCTATAAAAAAATATGTTATGGTTTATCCAGTATTGTTTCATATTTATAAAGGATATACTTTTTCAATACAACATTTATTCATATCGTTATTATAAAAAAAAGTTAAACAATGTGATTTTGCCATAAAATATTTGCTGGTTTTCCTACAAATTCAAAAAGTTTACTTTCTTAAATAAAGCCGATGAAAGTTGAAAAATCACCACACCGACAATTTCAATAATCTAACGCGGAGTAAAACCGATTTTTAATTAAAGTTATTTTCAGATGCAGAAATAATTAAAAATATTTACGAATATTTTACCATGCTAGATTAGAAAGCTGAGAAAGAATTGGATGGCTGGCTGTTAGCAAATTCAAGTTCACGACGTAGGATGCAGCTGCTGCAACGGATGCACTTGTACTTGAAATAAATTTTGTACGTGTGCAACACTCCCTTATACATGGAATTGGGTCAAATGCACTGCATTTGTATGAGTGCAGTTATGAGGTCAAGGCCATGCGAAACGTGTGAGGGGTCCCCCCCCTGTTGCAATTTGCAACAGTCAATTCCAGGAAGAGAGAGATGGAGGGCATCATTTGTCTGTATGAGTAACCTTGTGTATGGATTTACACAGTTACAACCACACCCCTAGTTTTAACTGTATTATATCAGTTCTGTGTGAATTTAACTTACTTTATAGTATATGTATCAGAATATATTTATTCTGTGGTGTTTTACGTTCATTAGTATTTTCTTAAAGGATTTAGCGGCTCAATTTCATGTTGGAATATGGCCGTTTTGTATTACTTTTGGGACTCTAAATTTTGATTGTGGGGATGTAATACCTACCTGCATGAGGTGATAATTCATTTGTCACATTTTATAATTATAACCAAAGACTGATGCTGTGCAACTACAATTTTATTTTATTATCCACCGAAATAATTTAGGAATGATTACATAATCGAAATAAACGCTTATTATCTAACAACTGCTTTTATAAACATATAATATTTTTGGTATTATGAATTTTAACATAGCAAATATATATATATAACCAGAGCAAGTAAACACATAAATTTTGAAGTAATTTATTTACCATCTTTATTGCAAAAAAGGATTATTTTATACACCTGTTTTATTTGTTGGTTTTCACATTCAAATGAAGATTTTATATCAGATTCGGCTTTGAAGCTGTCCAATTGATTAGTCGCGAAATATCTGTATTACGCAAAATTTCACTATGTGAGTGTGTGTTGAATAAATTATATAAAAATAGGTATGAGGTAAAAAATAATTACACGGCAAAAGAGAATTGGGGTAGTAAAACTAAGCACTTTAAAATGGGTAATAATCCACTCGCTTGCCAGGCTGAATTGTTAAAAGATAGGCTGTAGAAGGTTGTATCAAAATATATGTGTGAAATGTGCACGCGCTAGTTTAAAAATGTAAATTAGATATGATTATAGATTTACGAATATTTTTGCTAGGAGGTCGTGACGACTTGAGCTATCATGATCTTATTCCAAACACGCGCCATTAAATAAACCGTAATCTTTTTAGTTATTGAAATGAAATAACCCAATCTTATACGATATTTACGTAAACAAGTAAATCAATAAAAACAATTCTGTGTGGTAAGGTGTTCATAATAAACCCACTACACGCCTAACAAAAGATGTGAATAAATATCCAATGGGTTGAAATATTTTGAATTTCGCAATACATAACTTAATCAAGATATATGTATACATTTTTATATTTAATAAACAATTTTTATGGGTTTATGAAATTTCAGCGGAGACTATTTTAGATCATATCAAAACAACAAATGGCATGTTGCGCCAGGTTTTAATTCCCACGAGTTGGCACACTCTAACCCTAGAATCAACACGGTTGGTTTTTTTTTATTTCAGATATTTCCAGAATGTTTTAAATCGACACGAACAAAAAATATGCAAAAATGTTGTTTCTTACAAAAAACTGTGTATATAGTTAAATCTGTAGGTGGAATTTTACTGTTGTCATAAAATTTGCAATGGCTGAATGAGAATTTCAAAATATCAACTTTTGTTGTGACATTTATTGCAAAATAAATAACTTCTCTTTAAATTATATAATGTTCGCGTAATTTTCGAGTATCACGACTAATCATTTGCGTATATGGTTTAAAATCAAACAAAATATAATAAGAAAACAAGCGTACTTGATAAAATCTAGTAAATATTTGGAGAAAAAAAATGGTTTAGCTAAAAATAATAGAATTTCCTGTTCAACTTATTTCTCAGAACCTTAACAAAATTGCACGAGTTAAAAATATGATTTTTTAAACTATGTTTTTGAGTAGTGATAAATCATTTTGATAGTATTTTCGTTAACAGTTTTGGAAATGTAGACTTTTCTACATACGTTTATATGTAATTGGTGAAGTAAGACTAGCGAAATCTTTAGGCCTTTGATTTTTAAGCATTATTTCAAATTCCAAAAACAATTGAAAAAGTAAATAAATGTGAATTTACCCGCATCTGCACAAAACCTTTGATTTTATATAATACTCTTTACAATAGATGCCAGTCGTTACTAAAGTTTATTGATGCTCTCCATGGTCGAATTCATGCGAACCAGTGGTATGTTGAAAATTTGATTGTTACCACAGAGTAATGTATTTTCCGAATGATCTTCAACTAAAAAAATAATGAGTTTAATGTGAAAACATTAAATATATTAAAAACATTATTGTTAACGTATAGAATAGCGCAAAATACGGAGGTTCTAAGAAATTAAATTGACATGTAAAATATCTTTTAGTGGTTTAAAACTTAAATGTTTTGGGATAAAAATAAAATTAAATAAACGATATGTATTGAAAAATGCTTTAAAAAAATAATCTCCGAGAGTAAAGTAGTTAAAAATGCAGCTATTTCGAGAGATCCCAGCAAAGACGCGTGTGTTAGCATTTGTAATATTGTTAAAGTTTGAAGATGTACTTGCAGTTTTAATATATAATTTGTAGGACATGTGAAATAGTACGCTTGTTGGGCGAAATGGAAGCTATTAATCGCTCACAAATTTAATTTCATACTAAAAAATAGGAAGGATCACTTTTTTGTAGTTGAATAAATGACAGTATAATTCGAATGTACGTATTTTAATGTATTTATAAATGTTTTATAACAGATGATCATTTAATGCAAATTGTAAAAATCAGTTCATTTATCCGGATCATTTATCTCCGATCGAAATTAATTACTTAGTTTTTATTTTGCTTAATCTGAAGTTCTCGCATAAATAAATTTAGTTAGCGATGTATCTGTAAATTTAAAACCGACTGAGATTTGAATAGTGAATAAATAATTTAACAAAATAATCGCAAACAGGATGTAAAAACTTCATATGAATGTGGTAAAACATTGTACGCTTAATTTATGGGCCAGATAGTCTTTCAAATGAATAACTCTTGTGGGGTGTTGCTGACAAGTGTTTCAGAAACCGAACGTAATACGCGTACTACTTGGAGTAAAAAGAGTACCACATAAACCAGAAAATATGAACAACGAATAAACAAAAGTGAAATAGCTAGAAATTGCAATTTTGTTAAGATGGCAGGTCAACATTCTAGAACTAATTTATTTAGCATGATTTTTAGGGCAGAATTCAACTAATTATCTTTAGAATATTTGTATGCTCATAGCTATTTACCATTATTTTTCGTTGAAAATGAAAACCACCGAATAGATTTATAGAAAACAAAATATGAATATTTGTAATTAAATTACACAGATTTAAATTATCATGTGAAGAATCTTAGGTTTAGAAGTAAGACATAAACATTTCATCAAGTAGAAATATCTGAAACAATGTAGAGTAAAAGACAAAAACTCTGCGATACCAGGATAAAATATAAATATATATATATTTCGGTTGAATAAATGGAGTGTGAATAAACTGGGCTGCAATGCTATGAGTCGAATCTAACAATTTCAGTAAGTTATATTATTTGACATATATTCACTATACTATTTTATCACTACTTATAGAATTTCCAATATATACTTCTAACATTAATGAATCAATTAAGACTAATAAATTTGGCAACTGTCGAAAGATATGTTTTGTACGTATTTAGCAGCTTTGTTATAACTATACTTAACAATAAGAAATTTTAATTTCATCTACAAACTAGGCAAGCTGAATCTAAGAGAAAATGGGATAAAATGCACAACAATGGTAATTTGAGAAGAAATAGAAGTTCTGTGACGATAAAAATCCCCAGTTAAATTAATTGTAAATCTGTATATTGTAACAAATCCGCCTAATACACGAACACGATTCTACTCTCAAATTGTAACAGGTCGAAATGAGAGTTATCGTCGTAATTCGTGAAATATAGGCACTTGTGATGAGTATTAATTTTTGCAAATAAAAGCAATCTTGTACAGAATTTCTCTATTCATGTCTTCTATTCTCGAAAATATCTACACCATTATGTTAGTAAAAACGGAGTTTAACGTCTGTGTGGATCAGAATGACACGAAGACGCTCGAAATCCCCAAATCGGATTATAGCTCGAACGCCTCCGTTTCATTCTGACCCTCACGGACGTAAAACTCCGCTTATACTTTGTAAAAACGGAGTTTCTATGTTGGTAAAAACGGAGTTTTACGTCTGTGTGGATCAGAATGACGCGAAGACGCTCGAAATCCCCAAATCGGATTATAGCTCGAACGCCTCCGTGTCATTCTGACCCTCACGGACGTAAAACTCCGCTTATACTTTGTAAAAACGGAGTTTCTATGTTGGTAAAAACGGAGTTTTACGTCTGTGTGGATCAGAATGACGCGAAGACGCTCGAAATCCCCAAATCGGATTATAGCTCGAACGCCTCCGTGTCATTCTGACCCTCACGGACGTAAAACTCCGCTTATACTTTGTAAAAACGGAGTTTCTATGTTGGTAAAAACGGAGTTTTACGTCTGTGTGGATCAGAATGACGCGAAGACGCTCGAAATCCCCAAATCGGATTATAGCTCGAACGCCTCCGTGTCATTCTGACCCTCACGGACGTAAAACTCCGCTTATACTTTGTAAAAACGGAGTTTCTATGTTGGTAAAAACGGAGTTTTACGTCTGTGTGGATCAGAATGACGCGAAGACGCTCGAAATCCCCAAATCGGATTATAGCTCGAACGCCTCCGTGTCATTCTGACCCTCACGGACGTAAAACTCCGCTTATACTTTGTAAAAACGGAGTTTCTATGTTGGTAAAAACGGAGTTTTACGTCTGTGTGGATCAGAATGACGCGAAGACGCTCGAAATCCCCAAATCGGATTATAGCTCGAACGCCTCCGTGTCATTCTGACCCTCACGGACGTAAAACTCCGCTTATACTTTGTAAAAACGGAGTTTCTATGTTGGTAAAAACGGAGTTTTTCGTCTGTGTGGATCAGAATGACGCGAAGACGCTCGAAATCCCCAAATCGGATTATAGCTCGAACGCCTCCGTGTCATTCTGACCCTCACGGACGTAAAACTCCGCTTATACTTTGTAAAAACGGAGTTTCTATGTTGGTAAAAACGGAGTTTTTCGTCTGTGTGGATCAGAATGACGCGAAGACGCTCGAAATCCCCAAATCGGATTATAGCTCGAACGCCTCCGTGTCATTCTGACCCTCGCGGACGTAAAACTCCACTTATACTTAGTAAAAACGGAGTCTTTATGTTGGTAAATACGGAGTTATACGTCCGTGCGGGACAGAATGATTCGAAGACGTTCGAAATCCTCAATTCGGATTATAATGTCTCCGTGCCATTTTGACTCACACGGACGTAAAACATAAGGGGGTAGATATTTACGAGAGTAGAAGACGTGAATCGAAAATTTCAGGACGACACTTATTTGTTCATTCTATGAAACTCATTTGATGTCGAATTAGATAAATCGCCGTGGGATACCGACTGAGAAATTCTTCAGTTTCAGTATCAAATAAAAACTCATCAGATCCAGATTAGCGATCAATACTTAGAAAACCTCACCTGTTCTTGAAAGCTCTGGCATCTTAGCTAGTATATATTTTTTCATTGTCAATATTTTTTATTTGCAGAAATTAATACACATCACACCTGTACCTGTGCCTGTACTTCAAGAGTTACGATGGTGACTCTCATTTCGACCTGTCTGAATGTAAGAGTAGAATCGTGTACGTGTTCATTTAAACATTTGACAAAAGATTCTTCCTTGTCAGCAATTTCATCAGTTTGCGAGTTGACATCACGTGTACTTTTCGTGGCGCTGATAATCGGGGTTTGATCTCATGAAATTGTTCTTATCGTTTTATGACATTAGATCATAGAGAGGCTGAGATCGTTTAACACGATTTTGATGGAGAGCGTTATGGTAATATAGAAGGTCACAGGATTAGTAGAGTTCCCCAAAGCTATCATACAACAGTAAATTCGCGGATATAAGGATGAAATATTAGATTTTGTTTCTTATTTGAAAAAATTTCTGCGCGCTTCCAGAGTCATAATTGTTAATTATTTTGGGTTGTGTAATTTTTCAGGCAGCAGAATTTTCGTCGTTTCAGATAAATTTGTTCACTGATTGGAAATAATATGTATTCTCCCTTAAACCTAGATATTAGGCGGATTTGCTACAATATGTAATGTTTTCTTTTAAACACTTGTAAATACCTGTAAATAATAACCATCCTAAATGTTTACAGAGTGCGAATTATGAATATAAATGTTACATTTTACATTGAAATTTCCTAAAGCAATTGCTTCTTAAATATCTAGAAATATTTATTATAATATGAAGTGTTATTAGTCTAAGTAAAAGCATTTTTATCTATAAGCTCCATCGGGGAATATTTCAAGTTTGATCAATATGGATTGGGTTTTCATTACAGTTTGCACTTACATTTATTCTATGCCTCTATTCCTTACTATGGATAAAATTCTTATCGTTTGATTTAATTAAGCAATATAATTTAATGAACTTATAAATACAAAATAAATTCGTACAATAAAGTAAATATTTTCTAAATAAATAATATCTATGTCTTCCAGTGCGAATATAAATTTATATTGCAGCTATTACAAAATATATGTACATTTAAAATAAACATATCATTAAAGTACACATTAACCAGATGGACCCATCAAATACTTACCCTACTATAATGTTCTATGAAAATAAATTTAGTTCTTACTTAACAAAAGAAGAGTAAATATAGATATATATATATATAAAATATATTATAATTTGAGTATAAGTCATTTCAGTATAATTTATCACTGCTTCGCTTTCAGGGCATTCCGAAGATCGAGATGTTTATTTGATATTTTTAATTCTTTAATCCTTTCATATGTTTAGCGTGGCGCTAAAATTTTCATCCATACTTTTGAAGACCATGTAACTCCACCAATATCCACAATGCAAATAATTCATTCTTAAACATTATTTGAAATTTCTTTTACAAATAAATATTTCATGTAATTTGTTAAACAATAGTATTCCATTGTTATGAAAATTAGTAAATACAAATTCTTTAAACAGTTCATTACAAATGATTTCAAGCTTTCAATAACGATGGTGTTATTATTTATACACATTATTTGTTTAATTCTTCCAAACCTCAACTCCAAACAGCCGACAACAGAGTCAAACCAAATAAATATCACATCAAATTTTATTAAAATCCGCAGCAGGAACGCAACAGTCAAGCACATTGGTTAATTCAATGAAGTATTTAACTCGATAATTAGTGGAAATATATATACGGGAACGGGGAAATATATTTGTGTGTGTAAATTAAATTAAAACTAATATGATTTTAAATTTTTTGTCAATACAATAATAATATGTGTGTGTGTAAAATAATATATATATATATTTAAAAAATGTGTGTGTAAATTAAATTAAAACCAATGAAATTCAAATTTTTGAATGAATACAATAATGTGTGTGTGTGTTAATTAAATTAAAACCAATTAGATTGAATTTTTTTTGTGAATACACACACACATATAAATATATATATTATTAAAAAAATGTGTGTGTGTGTAAATTAAATTAAAACCAATAATGTGTGTGTGTGTGTGTGTGTGTGTGTGTGTGTGTGTGTGTGTGTTAGTGTGTGTGTGTAAATTAAATTAAAACCAATAAAGTTAAAAATGTTTAGTGAATACAATAATGACGGCATTTCAAAAATAAAAGTTCTGCTCAAGTAACTTTATTTACCAGTGAATTTGCTCTTCTTTGTTAGAAGAATTTTTCTAAAATGGTTGGTCGTCTTATTACTGTTTATTTACTTACATATTTTTAACTTGGTTGGCACTAATTTATGGAGCTGCTCACAATATAAATAAGAAAAAAAGAATTTTTTTAAAAATATTAAGAAGAAAACTTAACTATCTGATATTATTGAAATAAAGGTGATAAATAATAATTTTAGCATTTGCATACGTTCTATGTTTTTAATATTACGTAGCTATTAACGCTAAAGAGAAAAATCATTAGAGTCTAAAAAATGTCAAAGGTTTAAACTTTTTAATATTTCAAACATATGTAAATAAAAATTGCAGCAAATATAATAGTATAGATGCTACCAACGATCTTGACAATAAGTAGCCATTCAAGAGAGTAGTTCACATCGTTTACTATTTTGCGAGTTAGGCGAACTTCATGCATGATTTTATCAAAAAGCTCATAGAATTCAGAATAAGTAATGCAGGTACCTCCGTCTTCCGGGACGTCTTCCACTGGAATCTTATCGAAAATATTAGAGAACTCAATTTGTTCTGTCTCCCCGGTCAGGTTCATATACATTATTTCTGAAAAATGATTAAAAACAATTAAAAGACATACCTTGCTTACTATACATATGGCACAAAGGCCTAGGAAAATTGAGGCAAAATAGAAAAATTGAAATAGACAGATTATTTAGTGATGTCTAGTAAATATTTCTAAATGCATTAACGACTTTAAGCCAACTCTTTGACTCCACTGAAAATAAGATTTTTATTGGCGATGACCTATAAAGCCAAGTGGTTTTTTCCTGCACGTCAAATCTTCAGTTTGAACAAAAGACAAAAATATTATTAGCCATGACGGGGAGCACAATGTGAGTGGCAGTTAATATCAGTGCCATTATTCATGCAGTGGAGATAATTCAATCGTTGTCGCTGTGAAACAGAACTTTCTTTTTTTCAAGGAGTATGTACTTCAATTTCTTGTTGGATTGGTCCAGAATTGACTGTAGTATTGCTTCGTGATTGCGTCCTTTTCCAAAAAATTGCTACTTCGTATACTTTCACTCAAATATAGCCGCGAATTATATCGTGAATCTTTCAGTGTTGTTACTAAAAGAATTCGATTGCTTCTTAAGTTATGCACGAGTTTTTTTCTTTTTACGACAGCGGACTGGTTTCGGTTTTCCGTTCTCATCCAAAACTTTGAAGATTTTCTGATCGCTTTATAACTAGCATTGACATGTTTGTTTTTAGCGATATTTGTTTTCACGCACTATTCCTATTTAATTTTAATTTATGTTTATAAGAGTGCATTTTATTTAAATATTTAAAGATTTTATTCTTATTCTTGAGTCTTCGCTTGATACTACAAGGCTTTTTAACATTCATAAATTTTGTTGTCTGAGGTCGGAGTGATACCAACGATGGATAATAGTCAATACTATCAATTGAATAATCCAAAATTATGTAGAAAATATTACTTGTAGGAAGGTGATAGTTAAATCAACTTGAGGTACCATGTGTATCGCTAATTTATATATCTAGCTAATTCTAGCTAGATATATAAATTGCATGCATTCGCATGTAGCTCGGCGACGGTGAAGTATTAAAATCCCCGCTAATTGAGGATTTGAAAAGACCAACCTCTTCTACTATTTTGTATCTTCATATGCCAGTCATAGCTCATCAAAAATTGTAATGATTGGATGTTGACATGCAGGTGTTCACTATTAGAAGGTAGTCAGCGTCATTATTAAGTGAAATTCAATTCCCCATAACCCGATAATTAACACTGATGGCAGACACAGATCAGAATGAACGTTTGCAAAAGACAGCTTCCCCGCGGGGCCCCCAGCACTCGTAAAGTCTTGATATGTATAATTAGTATATTCCAATTCACTAAACAACAATTTCAGCAGTTCCACGTTGTTGTTATTGCATAGAAACTGTACAAACTGTAAAAACTATACGAACTTTAAATAATAGCGATGTGAATATTTTTATTTCGGCTCAACGTTCTATGTTTTTTCATCTCTAAATTTTCTATCGCAATTTTAAAAGATGCAACGTCCTTTTGCAGGTAAGCTGAGTTTACCTGCTCAAGAAAGAGTGATGGCTTTTGAATATCGGGGTCTTTCATCTTTCAGTGTCACAAACATCTTTTTCTTGTTGGCGATCTTCTTTTTTAGGATCTTCTTGCAGGGTTTCTATTCGTTAAACTAAGTATCTACCCTACCGGTTTCCTCTTCGTTAAATCCACACACTATTATGTATATAAAAATTCATTCATCATTTTACTCTATTCTAAATAAAAGTTAATACTTCACTTAACACCATTTTTCATTTGCGCATGATAAACACTGTATGTTTAATATCACATTTAAAAAAATAAATACCAAGAATATCCCAATATCTTCATTCTTGTTACTTCTAAACCGAAGCCTAATTTCATAAAATAACGTTATTTTGCATTAAAGATCTTAAGAGTATAATTTATTTACCGGTGGTACAGTATATTTCGCTGATCATTATCCACTCGGTAGCAAAATACAGGTGTATTTTGACAAAACGGGCAAGTCGTCCCCCTTGGGCAACGACGGTGATATTGCGGGCTGCCTCGCGAATCATGTCAGGGGCTTGCTCCATGACGACTGGCCTCCCGTTGAAGAACTTTCCACCGATGCTGAAGTAAATGGCTGCTTTGCCAAAAAGCTGTAATATGGAAGTTATTATTAAACCTATTGAATTTTAACAACTGGTTAATATCCATTATCATATTTCAATAATCATTTGTAAATATAATCAAGCATGGCGGGGTCCTTTATTTTACAACTTTGATTAAGTTTTTTAAATGCAAACAGAGCAGAATCAGCGATCCCTTTTGTTGGAAATTAAGCAAGATACTTATGAGTAATGTACCTAAATTTTAATCAGTAAGAGAGACATTTTTATTAAATCCCTAGCATATTTTTTAAAAACCGTTGTCATTATTCATTGTATACGCACAGACACTTTACGCGAAAAATAATTATTGGTGAAAAGATCAATCTTGGAGATGTTCCGCAGTTGGTCGAACTCGAGGATGATTTCCAGATATTCCCCGGTATCGTTGCGCCATGCCACCCAACCAGGTCCTGTGAAAGAAATACAAAAGATTATATTGTTAATCAATTTAAATCACAGACATCAAACTCCGTTGATAAATTGAGTATGTAGAACAATTTTTAAATCCATTTTTATCGATACTAGCAATAAAAAATAAGGTTCTGAGAGGTTCTGTCAGCTTTTCGGCTGAAATCTAGGTATTGAAGGCTTCAGATTAAAAGTAATGTAAATAATTATTACTGAACATACCTCTGGAGAAACCCACGTCCAAAGAATAGAGGTTTCCTCCCACTTCTCCGTCGCTCAGCTGACCGAGACCGCCTTCCAGAACTCCATTCACCATCCAGCCGTCGTACTTTCCATCTCGGAGTCTTCCCTTTTCTTCAGAATCGGTTGCCGGAGGCGCGGAGTAGCTTATAAGTCCAGCTGTAAAAAAAAAATTTTGTTTATAATATTTTATTGACATTCAAAGAATATACTGCGGGGTCACAGCTTCACGGGGGCGGGCCACTACAACACCATCGCGTAGAAAGTATTGAAAGATCTAATCAAGAAGATATAAAAATCATTGATTTAATACTTTCACTTTTTTGAAGTCGCATTATGAAATAGTTTACTAATATCTTAGTTCACCACAATAAGACCATCTCGGCAGTGGTAGGCCTCAGTTCCTAGTCCAGCCTATCGTATGACTACGCCAGGAGCAGTGAGTCGCTATGAGTTACCATTGACATTACGAGAAAAAAATAAAAAGGAAAATCGTGTTAGTGCCGCTACTCTTGCGATATAATTTCGCTCGCTCAATGGGTGTGTTTTATTAAATATTTATACAGAACTTGGGGTTTGAATCATCGACTTGTTGTCAACAAACGTCGCCTGGAGATGCCACAAAGCTCGGTTGTCGTGACAGATCTCAAATACGCAAGACATATCCATACAAGCAAATATAGCACAACAGTATAATAATACCTTTGTTAAACCCGTCATTATTGCAATGTTAGACAATGGAGACGACAGCAACACTTTGAAGTTAGATTGAATAATTATACAGTTTGTATAATTAAAACGGAATGTTCAGTTGAGTTGCTTAAGCAGAAATGAAATTAACATGCTTACGATTTTGAGGACTTCTACTTGAGAATAAATAAACATTTTAGCGCAGAAGGCCGAGAGAATTTAAATATATTTATATACATATATAATATAATATATGTTTGAGAAAAAAATTCTTGTAGACTTTTTTGGTTTTATAAGTATTTATGAATTAGTTGTTAGACTGTTGTTTTCGATTCGAATCGTTGAAGAGATAATATTTAATTTCTCACTGTGTACTGAATTACCAATGATTACAGCTTTATTTGTGTCGCATCCATATTTTATACTTATCAGTGAAGGTCTCAACATTGAGCCAATACTACGGTTTTGTATATTTCGTTGCAAATCATAACTTTAGTAAAACTATGTTTTGAATTTCTATAAGCCTCTTTAATTCGTGTTGCCTGCTTTCATTGATTTGATTACTATTTATGAAAATTGTTATGCTCTGTTTACCCTTGCTTCAGATTTTTTATAGAAATATTAAAAATTTATAAATTTTAAATTACACTGCTAAGTAACAAAAAATCATCAACTATATGTTTAGTTACTGAGTTGTATTATAGAAACTAAGCCACAGTGGTGCTTAAGTTTCTCGACTTCTCGTGCTGGTGGTTCTCTCTCTACTGCCTGATGCTTAACGCTTTTCTGTCTAAATTCTCACTGTTGATTGTTCTTGAGTTTAAAACCAGAAATTTAAACGATATCTAATATAATAAAATGAATCTAGTAAATTTTTCATACATAAGCATGTAGGAAAAATAAATTATAATGGAATGTATTAAATTCTTACTTAGCAGGAAATATAGTACGTGACCTTGTTGTGATTTTTAAGGTTGTGACGCATTTTACATTCCTTAGTAATAACACAAATAAAACAAATAAAATTTACTAAAACATGAATCAAATTGACAAATTATCCAATTAATTAAAAAAAGTGTAAAATGAATGAAATAATACAATACTAAAAGAATTTGGAAATAAAAAAAAAGGTAATGAATTCTACTTGATTAACGTGACATATGACTGTGATTTTGTCATATTTAATTATAACATTAAAAATGGTAAATTAAAATAAAATATTTTATTATAATAGTAAAATACAGGGTAAAGTTTTTGAACTTACTATCATCGGGGCAGCCGTAAATCTCGAACCTCATGCAGATGGTGCGATGGAAGCTGTGCGGTAGGATGCGGAATTTGTAGGCGTGGAATGGCAAGGTGAAGTTGTACCTCACGATACCGTTGGTATTCGTATTTCCTTTGAAAACCTGAAAGAGAAGAGAAATAAATCAGATTTAAATTTATTAAATTTCATACGAAAACATATATACAAGGTGACAGACACGCGTACCAATAACGTAATGAGTGGATCTGAAGAATCTCTAATTAAATCCAAAAAAAATTAAATGAAGGCATTATTAACTGTTTCATAGTATTTTTGCGTGTATTTATTAAGGGTGCAATTAAATACCAAAGATTAAAATTCAATATTAATTTAATATTCGAGTTTTCGTAAATGAAAATTAATTACTTTGAGATGTTTGTTCCTGATATTAAAGATTTCTTAGCAAGTTTATCCGAAAGCTTCATAAAATTACAACAAAGCTGCGCACCTACGTCGTATTTTAAATTAATAATTTGATAAAGGGATATTCTCTGTGAAAAAAAGCGGAAACAGAGTCGCATAAAGCCAACGCTACAGATATTAAAGATAATGATACATATACAAAAAGTACAGGCCAAGTAAAAAGAAGCCATTACAATAAACCAAATTAACTTTTATCAGAATGAAATCTCGAAATGGAAATTCCGCCCCACGGAAGAGGAGCGTATCCAGACAGCAGACGCGGAATCTGTATTCTGGACATATTCGTACCTGTAGTTTTAAAATTGGCTAAAATGATTTGTCGGCTGGCCCCGAGCTGCGGGAGATCCGCCCCGTGATGCCACATAAAGCATCTCTCCCACATATATCAGGCGTGTCGTTCATACGTAAGCACGCGAGCGCGTGTAATGGAAATAACGGGTTTTCCGGCAGTGACGTTACGTTGCTGTGTGTGCCCGCCGTAAGCCAGGGATGGAAAACAACACTAGACTCTACAAAAATTATGGAAAAATCTATATAAATTTACATCTTCCAACTCATGGATCGCCTGTGGATTAAACCAAGCGGTAGCGGCTCGGATATAATCACAGTACTCTTATCAATAATCTAACAGAATAAAAGTCTTTGCACTCCCGACTTCCAGCCACTGGCGGATATTCCACATCCACGCTAGTTTTTTTCTTTCCAATATCTCTTTTTTGTTGGATATATCCCTGAACTCAGCTGCACTCGGCTATATTTATTATTTCAAAAAAATATGAGACCTTATGGTTTTTTACCATCGTCATGAGTTCTCTTTCTTTGAGCATTCTGCGCAGGACTCTACCACATTATAAACGTCTTAATTTTACGCAATGTAACAGTTATAATATTTGGATCATAATTTAATATAAACCTGATTTGCTGTTCATTTGTAAATATTACGCACTTGCACACATGCGCATTGTATAAAAAACCTGATTTTTTAATTCAATTCAATATCGTTTTGTATCATTTCATGAGAACGATTTAGTTTTGTAAGTTAGAATGTTGGAAATAAGTAATTAAGAATGATGCGGCATAACGTCTGATAACAGCCTTTTGCAACCAAGAACCGCTAAGACATGTAAACATATTTAGTTACAATTTTTGAAAATGTATCGGTGAAAAAATACAGAGCAATTATGCTGACGATAAAAGGCATCAATACGCCCTTTACCTAAGTGTTTTTTTACGCACCCTCTTATATTTGAAAAGCCACCCTACACGCAAAATCACCCCAATCTGTGTTTGCGCATTCGACGAATGCTTTCATATGATAAAGGCTTGCTAACATGCGCTATTTGATTTTTTTTATTTTAACATAATTATCAATGATCTCCAGAAATAAATCTAACATAGTATTAACAAAGTTCTGTTAGTCACTTCTTGGAAAGTTCTTTTATTGTATTTCCTATCAAATAGTTTGAGTTATTATAATTGCATGAATCTTCAAGTAAGTAATTAAAGGGGGCGGTTGGGAAAAGGTTCTATATCTGCGGGAGATCTTTGATTTTTTAAATATTTTGAATGCCAGTAAGATTGGCCTAACGTTACTGTTCTATCGATAACAAGTCATGTTGTGCTAAAATAATTATATTATAATAAATCCAATACAGGACAATTCCAAGAACTTTGACCTCTTTTGTGGTGCTTTGGTATTAGGAGGTTATGACGATTCAAGGCATAGTGTGTCAAGTCAGTTGATAAAGTCATTAAAGGTTATTGTTTCACATTGTCGTGACGATTTCACAGAATTTTAAAAGTATGTTAAAAAAAATCACTTATTTATAAAGACTACGGCCGACTAAATACAATTTAGTATTGCGTGTCTGCAAAAGGAAGGTTCACGAGAACTAATGTTCAAATCCAGGTGTTTTGAAATACCATTGTAAATTAAAGTTTTTTGTTATTTACGAAAGGAAGTAAAACCTCTGTGATTCTGATTTATGGAGGTTTCTCTATATTCACCAAAGTAAAAGCCAAAGACATAACAGAAAGAATATATATTTAATTGCTTACTAATACAAACTACTTGCTCACCTATTCGTCTTTTGCCTGCAATACTTGGATACTCGATGCTTAGAGCGAGCTGGTTAATAGATTCCTCGCTTAGATAACCTGAGTTTGAATGTATTATTCATGAAAAAAAATCAGTTATCCATGCGTGAATTGTATACGTCTGCGCACTCGTAAAAAGGCAACGCCTGTCGATTTTGTGTTTGATTTTTGCGGTTGCCACCCACCGGATCTTATCAGAAATAATGTAGATGCGGTGAGTTTTCTCGTATATTAGTGGATGGAAGAGCAGAGTCTTCTGCGGGGAACTTGAGATTCATTTATTTGACGGATCGCACCCAAGAGACGCTATAGGCATAAAGTCTTGGGCAAAAATGTAACAAAAAAGAAAAAAAACTCAGCCAGCAGTAAATAAATGCCCGGAGTTAAAATTTGGTTCCAAGTGAAAAATCTGTTTTTTTCTGCAAACATCTTTAACATGATAAACAAAAATAAATATTGAAACGTTTTTTTCCTTACGATACATTTTTATGATTTGAAAATTTTTATATTAATTTGTCTTTGTGTATGAAAATATATGAAACTCGAAAATTTAAACTTTAAACCAAACAAAAAATATTTTCTTTTCACCCGAAACCCAATTAATAGGGTTTTATTAATGCTACGGTAAATGTTTTAAAGTCTTGCCAACTAATTGTTAATATATATCTGAAGTTATCAAAATAAAACACATACAAGTTGTGAAAGACTTGAAAGAGATTAAGAAATTAATCAAAATAGGATCTGATATTTTTATTAATTTGGTTAATTATTAAAATGTACTATTTCCTACATTTAATAAATATAATGCTTTTGTTTTAGTAACATGCATGTATTTGATCAAGAAATCCATAATAATTATAAAAAAATAATTATATACTTTAATAGCTTACTTTTTATGTTTAATAATGAATATTATTTAGCTATACAGGAAAAATCCATTAAGTCATAAATTATGTTGTTATAAAAGTAGCGTTTGAAACTTGCAACAGTTAATTTTAATTTAGAATTTTTTACGATTTAACTTGATTTTTTACTGCTTAAATTAAAAATATAATTTTTTCTAGTTAATATATCTTTATGTAAAAGTAAAATTTAATCACACTGAATATATTTTTTTCATATGTATTTCAATAATAAATACGTATTATATGAGATATTAGGAAGAAAATAGTAAAATTAAACTAAGCAGTATTTACATTTTCATTATTCGTATCAATTTAAAATTAAACATGAAAAAATCTTCGTTAGTTGATAGATTTTTATTGGGAAAAACATGCATTTAAATATTTTATAAATTTAACACGTTAAAGTGCATTTAAGTGGTTAAATTTAAATTATCCGTTACATTACCCAAATGTCAACCCTTCAGGTATTCGCATGGGTAATTTTGGAATCATCAATTAAATATTTCAGCAACTGTTTGAAATATTATTTTGAAATATCGTTTATTAGTTACGTGAGTGATCATTTCGCCCTGGCCTCCTGCGTATTAATTTTCAGGCGGCGTCCTGTAATTCAAATCAAGTGTCGGAAAAATCGCAAAACAAAATCTCAATTCGCAGGGTCGCGGCTCGAGAGCGAGTCTCGGGCCGATCTGATGGGAAAATTAAAAAAAAAAGACAGTTACCTCTCGCGGCTCTGATATTGCGAAACATAATGAAGTTTGCTCCACTGGGCAAAGTAAACGGATACATGACTTAAAGGCGGGTTTTTGTTACCACGTCGGCATAGTCGAGGCTGGGAACAGTCGCGTGATCAATATGTCCGTCAGTATTTTTAGGTTTCTTTGCTCTGGGTCGAAAGCGTCTATTGCGATGTCATTTTTCAATTAGTTGAGGATATTGGCTCACCTGTTTATTTGCACATGTGCAGCTCCCTTGTTTAATAGCATCGAATTTTCCCCTTTGTAATAGAGCGGACCGTGATGGATGGGGGGCTTAATATTGTAAATAGCACCAAAACAAAATATCTAGTGATCAAAACGTCGCCTATCAGGTGAATTAGCAGGTTAAATACGCTGTATTTAATATATTTTGTCAATGGCATTTCAGTAAACGACCGTATGCTATCTGAATCGATAACAACGTTATTTGTTTGAACTAAATGCTACAATAACGCATTTTGCACAAAAATATCGTAATTTTTTTGAATACATATACGCGTTTATTAAAAAAAAGTTTTTTTATAGTTCAGAATTATTGATAAGAGAAATTAGTCGTTTTTCATTTTAAAACCACTATTCAATCAAGAATTGATTATAAATGTTAAATATAATGATTTTATCATTGGCCGGTCTGAATAAAAACGTTGATAGCTATAATTATCGACAATTCAGCAATATGAGGATTACTCTATTACATAATTATCCTATTATTTTTTTATCTATTTACTTTTTTGTCGCTATGCTACGTAAAATAAATTATGCTTATTTTTTTTACGTATATACTTTTTGAGCTAGATGAAACAATTGATTTTTTTGTGATTGAGAACTGAGAACTAAAATTTTGAATAATATTTGTGGATGACAAGTTATTATTAATGAGAAATACACTTAGTATGTTAGTAAATTCAAAATTACACTCATACTTCTATGTTAAACGGGAGTTTACTTTATTTTTCTGTTTGATTAATTTGTTTCTCATTGCTGAGTGTCTTGCATCCAATGGTTCAACACTCAGCGGAGTTAACAGGGATTTTTTGAGGCTTAACTAGCAAACAAGTAAAAAATAGCCATAGCATATTGTTTAATAAAAGTATACATGAAATATTAAGGTTTTGCGCTAGTGCTCTGATCGGGGTGATTCTTTTGGTTCAAATCAGCCTTAAATTCATCTCGGGCCATTTACAGTAGTGTATAGGAAGTATAAGAGAAATCTAAATTGAGAACGCTGTTCATCAATCTTCCGCAGTGAGGGCGAGGGAGTTCCCATCTGGTGCTGGAGCGAGACAATTGATGGGACTCCCTCCCCGTTCCTCTCGCTAATTCAAAAAGTTGCATAGTTGAGATCCGCGTAGCTTTTAAATGTAACAAAAATTTCCCATAACTATCCAGTCGATAAAAAAAAAACCACCAAATTGACACCCTATACAAAAGCTGTTTGAATTTTATACGAGTAACGTAAACTTAAAGAAGTTTGACTGTTGGAATAGAGCAATTGGAAATTAATGTTTTTTTTATATGAATATATATTATTAATGACTTGTTTGATAGGTTCATTTAAAAATCACAGAAAAAAAGGAATATTTCGAGCGTATCCAGCGATGATATAAACTCAGTTTTTTTAAAGAATGCTGTGTATACAAAAATTCTGTAGTGCTGATTTTTTTCAGTGTTACTAAATAATAAATGAATTTGACCGCGCACAAGTAGTTGGAGGCAGGAAGCCACGCAGATTGCATAAACACTGCAACAGCCGCGGGCCGGTGCCGTTGGCATAAATCCTGCAGACCACATTGGCGCATATCGAAACTGCAGTGAACGGAACTCCTGGGTTATTCAGAAAAACTGCTCTATTTTAATTTTATAAAATAAAGCACCCGGAAATAATCACAACAGTACAAGAGAATAATCCCAACTGTCGTACATTATTAAGCAGCAAATTATTCAATTTACAGTACTACGATTCCAGTGCTCCTGCAATGTATTTTAGATTAAAACGTTTTGGCAGCCGTTTTTATAAGTTGAATTGGTTTTTGGAGTGTTAAGTTGCTTTAAGTTTTTGGTACTCCGAGGTTTCAGTCCCCGTGCAGGGACCATCTTCAGAAATTTACACTGTATTTGAGCGCATCACTCCAAGATTCACCAACCTGAGCTCAAGGACATCTTTCGAAGCAGGTGTAAAGTCGCATGAGAACGGAAATGTTGGACTTAAAAGCAGCTTAACACCCAAGAAACTTAAACTAATTTTTGCATCTATTAATGTATTCTTATAAGTTTTCAAATATCGCACCAACGCGGCATGATCCTATTGTTTTAATAAAAAACAATAAATATTTTTAAATTAATATTGCTATAATACGTAATTATGTGAAATAGCATATCTGAATAAAAACTGAAAGGAAGGTCAAGATACAGCGATACTTCCTGTTTAGAGTTGACGTATGTGACGAGGGCTTGATGGTGGCGATGCTACCCAGCAACATATCAGAAAGGCATTAAAAAAAATTAAAAAAACCTGTGGTCTGATAGTAAAGTAATCTCAAAGCTGAAATTAGGTCTTTGATGCCGACGAATGGAAATTTATTAATTTCAATCGTATATATTCACTTTGAATTGTTACTTCAAGCGTAAAATTCTGTTATCACGGGTGTGTCGTGTTTCGTATACATAAATAAATCACTTTTTAATAAAGAATTCAAGAAGTATATATAATTAAGTAGTAAGCGTAATATGTACTTCCATTTTAATGAATTAATTTGATTTTATGTATAGCATTTTTCTCAATTTTAATGATCAAATTGGTAACTATATTAACCAGACCAGTTTTAGTAATGTACGTATCCGATCTGTCCGGTTTTATAACGAACGTAAAAGTCAATAACAAGAAAGCACACGTGATAGTAAATTATTGAGGGAAACTACACACTTAAATAGCCTTACGGTGAGCCTTATCCTGTATTCTTTGCGTGTGTAGAAAATTGTTTTGCGTGTCACTGAATAACACGCGTGTCGTAGATCCCTCCTAGCTCAGGGGGATGAATGTACCCGAAGGTTTTTTTTTATAAAAATGTAATTAATTTGAAAATGTTTTTGTGCTATTTTATTTCTTTTGAATTTCGATATTTGCAGTGCTAATGTGGTATTATGTTACTAATGAAATTTTCACACTAACGATTTTATGTCTCCATTAAGCTGAAAAAGGGGTTATATGAAGTATCAGTAGAATTCATAAAATGAGTTCAATTTTAATATTAATAAATAAATAAATTATATTATTAAAAAAAAAAATTTTTTTTTTTAATTTATCACACAATTAATTTGAAATTTTATACCGAGAGCGAACAAAAATTAGGCAAATAAAATAATAACAGACGACTAGCCAGTAAGATATTTATTATTTTTGCAGAGAAATCTTTATAAAAGAAGCGTTTGATAAGGAAACAGAATTTCAACTTTGACGAATTGAAAAGTGTAAAGGATCAACGTAAATCGGATTTCTAGTTATTTTTAGAAATCTTTTGGGTGCAACTGATAGACAGAAATTTGATGATGTTTGGAAAGATTTATTATTTTGTTAGAAATTGAAATTTATATAAAATCCAGTTTTAAGAAAACTTTTGTCCGTTACGTTTGTTTTTTTTAACAGATTATTATTTTGATAAGTAACAAAAATATTTATTTTATAATTAATATTCCTTTACATTTATGTATGAAAATATGTAAAAAAAACTGTATTTATATTCAGTTGTAGAAAAATATGATACGAAAAAGATGTTCTTGTTTAAAAGCTTTCCCGTTGATCAGAAAAATCTTCTTTGTATAATGAAAGCCAAAGATGATAAGACAAAAGCTTGTTTTTAATTTTGAGAGATGATCCCAATCGTTTTTCATTTATCTTTAAAAATAAAGGAAAGCTTTTTATACAAAAAAAACACCTCTATTTAAAAAAGAGTTTAAGATAATTTGGCCGCTTTAAGAAATAAATCGAGCAAAATTACAGAAACATAATGTTACTTTATCTTAGAATTTTTTTAAAGAAAGATGTTTCTCTGTTAAAATTATTTGAATACAGCCTGAAAATTTAAAGTCAAGACGGAGAATAGATAGCAAGGGTCATGATCAGTAATATAAAATGTAATATTATACAGCGTATCAGAGTGTCAACAGACCCGTCTCATCTTCCTTCTTTAACTCGAGGGTCTTTAATAGTAACGAGCTGTTTTAATAATAAAATTAATTAGTTTATACCAGATTATTAAAGTACCCCTGAAAGGAGAGCTTATTTTCTGGAGTGTAGTCTAGAGCCCACGTAGAAACGGTCTTCGTGAGGTACTTGCATGAACTGTAAGGTGAATACTAACACCGATTTGCCTTCACTTTTTCTCGAAGCAACGCGTAGGTTTTATTAAACGTGTGGATTGACGCGCCTGATCCTGGTCAAGGGTCGCACAAGGACGTCTTGAGGCATAGACTAAGGCATTTGAAGATCATTGTTATCTCTTGGGAGGCTGCTGATTCTATTTACATGAAGAGAGGCGAAAACAGTTTTTGAGAAATATTTCTGTACTATATAAATGATTTATACCGCAAGT
Source organism: Atopsyche davidsoni (assembly GCA_022113835.1). Classification (NCBI taxonomy): domain Eukaryota; kingdom Metazoa; phylum Arthropoda; class Insecta; order Trichoptera; family Hydrobiosidae; genus Atopsyche; species Atopsyche davidsoni. The sequence continues at coordinate 2,325,371 of JAILWY010000019.1, read as the reverse complement.
AATAGACGTACTAAGTAGACGCATTTGAATATTGAATATCAATATATCTTTCTTTTAATTTTGATGAATTCATTATACTTACACTGCTATGACTAAACTTTATATAATTAAATAGTTTGTTGAAAAGTAAGGCTGAATCGGTATTACTAGTATGCTAGTACATGGTCCTTTTGAATATTCAATATGGAATTAATGGCATGCTCTGTGGCATGTAAAGATTTTCTTGGTCAGAAAACGAAAGCATATTATGTTGTCTTAGAAAAAGTATTACTTACGTTATTCAAGCAAATATTAATGTCCAAGTTAAGGGGAAATATTAACAATATTATTAAATTATACTCTAATTTCTAGTTTAATGTAATTCTTAAATCACCAACGCCCGCGTGGGTTAAGCTAATAAATAAAAATTAAAAATGAAATACAGTTCTTTCCCTTATGCTTAGGAACTCATGTCAAAACCACAAGGGGTCATTCACGAGGAATCTCGGATAACAAAAAAGGGTCATTGGCCCAACGTCATATTACAGTTTTTTTTAATTACGTCCAGTTCCTGGGCGTGTGTGGTGACGCACTTGTTGTAAGGGTTGGGGGACTATTGGATAGGGTGAGTTAAATACGCAAAATGTACTCACTTTTCGGCCGTCGAAGCGGGAGTACTCTTGCCATCTGTTGGTGCGGGGTCGCCAGTATTCAATGGTGTATTGCTCGTTCCATTCCTGTCCTTTTCCTCCGGCCCAGCGACCCTGCGTAGCAACGCCGGTTATCAGATGCTGGCCATTGAGATTGACTTCCAGGTACTCGAGAGTGATGGCCTCGCCAGGTCGATAGCCGGAACACCAAGCAGATTTTGCAGAGTTGAGCCTGAGAAAGGAAAGAGGCAACGGTCAGTTACGAAGAAGTTTCTTTGATCTCAGGTATTTAAGGGATCGCGTTTCAGATTTTTGGAAGTCTGAAATTCACGTTTGGATTTTGTTTATACTTCGTGTACTTTACAATGACGCTTTTATAGAATATGTTAAATATAGATAAATTGATAAGCAACGTTAATGGTGCATTTATAATGGGTGCATTTATAATTGCGTGCGTGTGTTTTGGGTAGTCATTTCACTGTGAGTCACGTCAATATTACTACGGTAGCGGTCATTTTGCATGTTGCTTACTTTAACACTTTTGTGCGAAACGTTTATATTTAAATATTAATAATGACATATTTTAAATTTTTTTAAAATGGTACATTATATAAAAAAAAACTTCATTTCGAAAAGTATAGTCGCTATTTCAAATATTTTGAAATTTGTATTCAACATTTACGCAAGTAAAATTTGTATACAAAAAGTATACTCCAAGCAATGTTATTAAATAAAGTCAGACAAATATGACATGAAAGAAGATACAAATAAGGAAAGTTTTAATACTCTTACAAGGAAAGTAATTTGAAGTTATGAAATCACAAAAAAAATTCAGCCAGCTAGTAAATCATTAGAAAAAACGCTGAAGATTAATAATTTATTATTCTAATCCCAACAGAATCATCCGTTGTCTGGTCTTATTTTTATCTATTATACTCTGTGGAACATTTGTTCACTAGAAATGCTTTACCTTGTTTATGATTTTAAAAAAATGTGAAGATAGTAAAAAAGCGACTAAGAGATAAAGGAGCTAGTCACAGTTCGAAGATTTAACCAATACATTTATACGATAGTGTGACCCACTCAGTCTGAATTTTTTGATTAATTTAGCAAATAGTAATAACCCTCACATCTTTTCAAATATTTTTTTTATTCTCGTTATGATTTTTTTAATACAAAAGGGTTTTTTTTTTGTAATATGAAACTCTTATAAACGTGGACAAATAAAACGGGAAAGCTCCCTGTTTTCTCTTTACGCGAGTTTCATTGCTGAAGAATTTAATATTTTTTTCCTGTATTTACCCAATGCTGCGACAAATTACGTAATTACCCTAAATAATTCAGGGGATCAAGGGGGCTATTAGAAGAAATAAGACTGAACTTTTGCAACTGCTTATAAGTCCATTTCACTGTGTGCCACATGGCAGTACGTTTTAATTTCCAATCCGAATATTAAACTCTCATAACTTTCTTACGAAACTTATAAGTACCCAATAAACTTTGTCCATATTCAGAGGATTTATTCGTTTTATGTAACGGTAATTGTAATGTAAGAATAACCTTTAATATACAATAAACTACTGAGGCGCGAATCTTCAATACGGGATTTGTACTCAACTGTCGATTGTCAGCCGTTCAGCTTACCGACAAGACAAAAATATTTTATGACTATTGAAAATTTCTAATACAAACATTGATAATAAAAAAAATATATATTTTGATAAACAAAAATATATATTTTTGACAATTCATTACTTCATTATAATAAATAATGAAAAATTGTCAGAGTCAGTGCCAAATCTATTTATACTCATATTTATTACGATGCAAAAGATCCCGATATCTGGTTTTATTACCTGGTTTATCAAAAAAATAAGGCAGTTATATTTCTTATATATACGGAGAAAAAAAATAGTTTTCTCAAATTGATACTTTAAGTCATCTCCGTCAAATCGAGACTGAACTAATAAATAAACAATGAAAATACTTTATATTTTCCGGCATAAAAGCTATCATTCATCATCTTATCGGCAGGGTTGTTGAATGATTGATAATAAAACGGACTCTATTTTTGTCGAGGGTGTATTTTTTATTTTATTCTACACTTCTGTTTGTTGGCAATATTTACATCTAATGTGAATTGTTGGTGAGATTATATTTCTTATTGTATAGAAATACAAAATAAAGATGTTATGTAATAAAGAGATACCATATAAATACTAATAAAACTCCCATCAGTTTCGAGTTAATCTTGAGGAACGATGACGCGTCTCAGCACGCACAAGTTTCTGTTCGAATATTAGATGGTTAGGATTTTATAAATACTGAAGAGGCCATTTTTTTATCTTAGATATGCCCCAGGAGGTATTAATATAAGTATTATCAATAAAAAAATTATAAAGATATTTTTTCGGTTTCCAAAATCTCTGGATTATATAAAATCGGTAAACAAACGCTGAATACTTCCTGAAACCTATGAAGATAAAGGAGATCTATCTGCTTTGGATTATTAGACTATAATACTAGCCATATTGACACAAAAAGTGACCAATTCAACAAAGTATATTTACTGAGCTACTTTTAGACTTATATCGAAAAATATATAAAAAAAATTGCTTTCTGTGAGCCTACCTACCGTGCAAATAATAATTAAATGTCTATTTTTTTGTTCCGGATGTTGACAATCCCGTTTCGCGTGAGATTGAGTAGCTTGAAGATTTTTTCTGTTCGGGAAATTGAGGCGCGGATTTCATAAGAAAGCAGACATCTTAGATAAGTCGTTATTTTATTATTCAGTGTTTCAATATATTTTATAAAAATATTAAATACTTGGATTCAAATTCTTGTCAGTTTCATTATAAAGTCACGGTTGCTGATCTATTTGATTTGTGATATCCGTATATACCTCTACGAGCTATGTCATGATTACATTCGCATTAGAATTTCTTGGTGTGTAAGATCATGGTGTAGGTTGAGCGAAGTCTATTGCATGTACATTCAGCAAACTATGAGTTGAGAAATGCTCGGTCGTATACTTCAGAAAGATCATCGAGTGAGCGCTAATATGCACGCCGTATGCTCCGCTGTCTACACGCTCAACAGATCTGAATTTAGTTAAAGCGAGCGACCCACTGAGGGTATGAAACATACAGCAAGGGTATATTATTATTAAACACATAATATTTAACAAAATAAACATTTATCTTTATGAGAATATCCTTATCACCCACTCATCTCTATCGTATTCACAGTCGTAGTCATAAAGGAGTATGTGGAGGCCAGAAACATCATTTTCTAAAATCTGAAGCTAAGAAATTATTTCTTAAGTACAAGGAAGAAATATGAACCTGGAACATACGAATAAGAAGCAAGAGAATAAACACCGAGAAATGAGATTTAAGTTTGTTGAAAAAAATGTTTCAGATGTCTACTCGGAAGGGAGATGATTTAAACTTCTCATTATATAAGGTTTAGTATAAATTGTATTTTTAGAATCAAAGAACTGTATACATCTACGTAAATAATTCAGTTTTTACTTTCAAGATGGAAATATGTAGTAAGTAAATCGCATATTTTGTGAATACTAAGAACAGAAGCGAGTGAAACGCCAAAATAATTTATTTAAGTATATATCTTTAACCAATACACACAAAACTCTTAATACATATTTAATGTTAATTTCAATAATATTTTTTAATTAAAATATGCTAAATAACTCAAAATCTGAATAAACCTTATAAAATTTTCAATAGCATGTCTCACAAAGACAGTCAAAAAACGTCCAATATTAAAAAAAAATACTGTTGTTTCTAAAAAAATAGTTATCAATACTTTTGACAATAAAGATGCGGTATATTTTTTTATCTCGTGTAAACATTAAGTTAATTATTACGTATATATAACCGTGTGCACACAGTCCGGTCATTGGATGGTTTTTAAAGTGTAGTAACATATTACTTATCTATCTATTTACTGAATGCAATTTGCATGAAACGACTTAATTATGGTGTGCTAATTAATCTAGGTGGCAAATGATTTCCTGCGACACAATACCTGAGGTATGCGTCCGACAATTGCAATATACTAACTGTCATGCTATGTGATTGACATCGCATACTATCGAGAGTGCGAATACAAAGGAAAGCGTTGGCTTTAAAATCTGTTCCTTTAGCAGAAAATAAATTAAAATATACCAGAATATATAACTTTGGATGCTACAACATATATGTTATAACACGGTTACCGGGGTGTAACAATGTTTGATTAAAGATAACAGCGTTAAGTAGACATTGCTAATAACACGTTGCAACGTCAGCAGTATCGAAGACAATGGCATAGTTTCATCGCACAACTGTCACTGGTCAAGATGGACCTGAAAGCGACCAGAAGGCACCACCAGCACCCCTAGTCATAGCGCCAGATACAAACGGGTCAAGTATCTAGTTATACCACGCATTAATAAAGGTCCGATGACGAAGGACGCGATTACTATGATAGTCAGTAGCATCGCGCACATGTGGCGAGGCCATACAGGGGCATTTAATGTTGTCATTCTACGGCCGGGATGCATATCGCAGGCCGATAAAACGCTTGCCATGGCATCGAACTGATCGTTATTGAGCCCCGTTTTTTTTACATGTTTGATTGTGAAGGGTGCGATTCAAGGCGTAGCCGATAACGTTCGCGTATGGCATCGCCCACACGAAGGGCAGACGATGTTGTTTTTCTACAAGTCACAAATTTAACAATGGTTTATGATCATTTATTGAAAATAATTATGTGATCGGGTTTCCCTTGACTGAGTCAAATTTAATTAAACTGCGATAAAAAAAAAATATTTGTTGGAATTGTTTAGAAACATATTTTTTTAATAACATAAATTATTTCCATCGAGTCGAAAAACTAACGCAGTGATTGTTATTGTTGTTTCTCTCGACACCGCTCAGTTTCCACATAATAATGAAACACTTACTAAGAGTTGATTGTATTATAATTTTTAATTTTTAAAGTCCTAAAAATACTGTTACTTGATCTAAATACGATATACGACAGTAAAATGATTACGAGAGTTGATTATGAGATATGATATACAGAGGAACAAGGTTCGCGTGAAGGTCTTGTAGTACCTAATACCTCAATCAAGAACCGTCCAGGATTAGTCAATACATATATTTGAATTACGACGGCTGAGTCGGAGAAGGTGGTGTGGATCGTGGACATATTCAGCCTTCTGACTGTTTGTAGAGGGAAATGTTAACTAGAGACTATTCATATAGAATTGAGTTTGAACTGCAGATCTAGATGAGGTATTGTTAAATTTAACATAGTGATTGGTTATTATTCTGCGGAATGTTTGCCTTGCATACCTTATGATGTTATTCCGAATAATGCATGCAAGGCAGAGAGAGAATCTAATAATTGTTGGAGCGCTGTACTGCTGCCATTTTAAGCAAACGTACGTAGTCATTATACTTTGAAATGTACAATGTAAATTTTAGTCTACCAGTGACATAATTGATCATATTTAAAATATTCTAGAATATATATAATTATCTTGCTTAAAATGCATAAAAGCAAAGCTGCTCAAATAAAGATCTATATTGCTACAAAAAAAGCTATCAAACTTTTTTATTTAATATATATTGCGCCAGTGTTTTTTCAATTTTCGTAATAAATTGTACGTAAAATATAACACAAAATAATAGACGATGGAAGTCGTTATTTAATATCGTTAGTGAAGATCTTTATTATAATATCAATTTTCAAGTAATGGAAGAAATACATTAGTCTGTAAGTTGTAACGTTGCTAATATCCAAATTCATTTTCAATGAATAACTCAAACAATCTCTTATTCAGAGACTCTACAATATTTAAATATGTAGCAAATGCAAGTGGCGTTCAATGAGCCTCTGGAGCATTTCAGTTTTCCGGTGAGGCCTATATTTTATTTTTTATAGTTTCTGTTGTATTCTTCAAATATTTTAGTGGCTGTAGCTTCCTATTTCACTCTGCATTTTTACATTTTCGTAAACAACTACAAAGGCATAAAACATCGTAAGCGCGGGGAGTATTTTTTGTCATATCAAAGCTATAAAAGTACGGGTAAAATATGTGAAATGAGAGAGAAAAACGCCTCGGCAAAAGCTATTCGCCGAGCCCGCTCCTCGCTAACCATGCACACCAGTCGAACGGAGAATGATTCATGTCCCGGCGGCACATCCACGGCCGATTCCACTGCAGTCGTACCTTTGTTTGGAATGTAATCACTTTTCCCCGTCTAGTACTCACATAGGGGACCGGTGTAAGTAACCAGCCCGGCCAAAAGTGCTTTATTACACGTGATAATTCACGGCTACTCGACCTATATGGTTATTCATGACTGACTAGTCTTTTGTATTAACTTTTGAGTTAATTATCGAATTTGCTTCCGTCAGAAGATGAGTCTTTTTGCTTATGAAATTTTTTATTTTCCTAACCTTGATTCCACTGCAGTCGTACCTTTGTTTGGAATGTAATCACTTTTCTCCGTCTAGTACTCACAGAGGGGACCGGTGTACGTAACCAGCCCGGCCAAAAGTGCTTTATTACAGGTGATACTTCACGGCTGACTCGACCTGTATGGTTATTCATGACTGACTAGTCTTTTGTATTAACTTTTGAGTTAATTATCGTATTTGCTTCCGTCAGAAGATGAGTCTTTTTGCTTGTGAAATATTTTATTTTATTTTCCTAACTTTGATGCGCGAGGTTTTTAAGTATTATTGCAGTTTTAAATACTGTGACACTGTAGTGTCAAGACGTTTTTAAATAATAATTAAAAACCGTTTTATCAAAATGAAATATAAAAGTAATCTAAGTATGCTATATTATAACTTTATAATTTTCAAAATCGTTAGTAAATTTTTCATTTTCGTGTATGATTGGAAGTCTTCGGCCCAAGAGCCAAGGAGCGGTCTTGTGATCTTAGAACTTTGCTCGAAATATACATGAAATTATATGCAAATGATAATCATAATCATTTTGATTGGAGTGGCCTTTGTATATTATAATAAAATATTATTTTCCGTGCCCTTGATCGTACTAATTTCGTTGGAGCATGGTGCGGTAGTCACAGAGTTGTTCAATACCTGTCGCCTAGCAATATTTCCCTGAACGAAATCACTAAAAAATATTACAAGTACATTATACTCAGCTTAACACAAAACTTCCTTCATCACGCCATCGTTTGCATAAGTCATTCCGTCCCTTCTCGCGTCTTTTGTTCTCCGTGCATGTGCGTTTGTTTTTCCAATTCTGTATTAAAAATTGCAGACTCTCACGCGTAGACTTTTAAGACCATTCCGGGAACGGTCATTATAAATAAAACGGCGTTAGGTTGATGCATAATTTATAAGGGATATATATATATATATACATATTTATATATAAAATATAATATTAAAGAGTTGACGCCTCTGGGGGTTGGTTTATTCGATGCGCTAAATCGAAGGCTGGAGTTGAACTCGGCGCCAGTCGACTGTTACCGGAGACTTACCGATACCGCGCACCAAAGCGTAAGCGACCGACCGTTGCGATTCGTATTTACATAATATCGAAGGCATAATTAGTCCGTTGGGGTTGGAAAATGTGTAGAATATTTTATAATATATATTTTTTTAATATATTCAGCAAAAACCTAGGCGTTTGCTGTGTATATCGTCACATGTGTATGGATCGGTAGAAATTAAAAGTAATCGTAGTTCTGTCATTAAAATATTTTACTATTGATTTTATTCCTAGGTAAAAGAGTTTTTTTTCAAGAATGAATAATATAAGCAATAAACTATCAAACACTGATGCAAAATGTCTCCCAGGTCAGTGCGTTCTCTTACGCATCGTTCCAACGTAGGTTATTGCAAATCGTTGATTTATCAAACTCAATCACTTTTTTAATGATGTGATAGTGATACATAAAGATAAAATAAATAAACCACTTTTTCTAATGAAAATAAAAGGTTTTATCTCATTACATGTATAACTATTAGAAACAACTATCATTCATTGCCACAAGTAAATCAATCTTTATTTTTTACGCTTCATTCCATTTTTTCCCATGGCGTTTTTTTGATGAATAAACGCTTACAAACTTTTTTCAAAGTGCTCTAGCACGTCCAATTAATAATTAAATGAAAAATGTTATAGAACTTGTTGATTAATAATTGATACTAAGTGGAGTTTCAGAAAAACATGTTTATATTTTCTAACCACATTCAATAACTTGTTCACAAATATCATAATTCTGTATCTTTTGTTTTGTTAATTCGTCGACATTGAGAAGTATTTTTATGGAATAATTATGAAATCAATTGAGCATCACTAGTAGCAAGATGCTGCTTACCTAGCGTCGGAAGGCTCGACGTTCCTGGCGTGAGCACTGGAGCCACTCAGGCTGCTGTCCGGGATTGCACCATTCTCCATGCCGAGGGCTCCGGTGCAGGTTTCTGTAACAATTAACACAAGCACGTAATTAATTTATTTCCATTTTTATACTGAGAGAAAAAAATCAGTCTAGTTTTATCAAAAAACCGCATAATGTCATGTGTTCTGAGTGGAATATTAAGGTAGCAGCAAAGAGAGTCTGGTGTTCATCAAAATACATCGGATAAAACTAATGTATTTGTTGCAAGTGTTTTTTTTTGTTGATCAAATGGTTTATACATAGTAAATCGATTACAGGGTCGCGTGTGTAGGTAACATTGGAAAGATAATCAACACTCCTGTAGATACACCGCTCAATTCGGTGGATTGACAAAGTGGTAGTACCGTGTTGGTGTAATAAATGTACAAAGTATTTACAAAAAGAGAGTCAGATAGAAGAGCCAAGAAAAAATAATACACATTGAAGGAGGAATAAAGTAATGCCATTTTATTTCAATTTTAATAATTATATTTTGTCAATATCTTTTTTTTAAGTTATAATACGTACTTTATAAATCTTCAAAGAGTGTCAGTAAAAGTTTTAAGGTATATTTTATATAATATAACATTATGTAACAAGATATAAAGTTACACATTTACAATTTCACCTACACGATCGAAATGTAAAATGATGAAATACGAACCCCTCAAAAATAGATAATAATACATATGAAGTTTAATTGGACCAAGTTACATGGGGTGAAAATTTTAACAGCATAAGTTTCCACGATTCGCAAAATATATTTTGGCAGCAAATCGATAAGAACTTCCTCGAAGACTTTTCCAGGGTACCCAGTTGCCCGTGAACCGAGTTGATTTTAGTTAATTTGTAATGTGTTTGTTTTATTGCACTAATTACACTTAAAAGATTATAAGAGATAAATGTACGCTCAAATAAAATTATTTAAGCTTAAAATTTCACATTTAAATAAAATGGGAAAATAAATGAAGATGTTTGAAAATGTTTGAATCAAAAAGTATGTTTTCAAACGCTCACTTTGAAGAGTTTTCTGACATCGACTCACCGTGAAATTGTTAATATGAACGTTTATTTCTTCTTGACTTTGTTGGAAAGTTCAAAAAGTTTGTGAAGCCCTCGCCGGTTAAATTCTTCAAATGGTTCCCGAGTTTTCTTATTCGAGTCACTTAATACGCTCCCTTTTTATTTTCCACCAGAATGCAACTACTACCCTACTTTTCTTAAATTAACATAGAGTTCGGAGTTCTGTGTTTACAAACTCCGAGATGTGCGGATAGTATGAAAATGAATTAATCATTTGAAGATATGAAATTTTGAAGGGGGAAAATAAACTTGCGAAATTTTAAATATGATATTGCGGGTAATGCTTTGCAAGGCTTCTGCGCCGGCCGGAACCTCGCGATGGAGTTAGGCCCTGGTGAAGTGAGCCTTCCCACCACGCGAGGGAGATTGCATTAATCTATTGGGAATTTGTCACAGAAGGTTGAATTGATTGTGTTATAATTTTCCGGGAGTGTGCTGTGACGATGATTGATCGTTTTTAACTTTTTGCTACGTATTTTAGTCTTTTTTACACCGGCTTGAAGTGATAGCTAAATATTGATTTATAAAAAAATGCTGCGTTTCAAAAAAATTCAACGTGAAACTAATTACAAAAAAATTACTTTCGAGTTAATCAGCAGTTTCAATAATACTACTCATACATTCAATAATATTTAAAAACTACTATTAGATGATTATATGAAAATGTTTTAGTGAAAATATGAGGTCAAAATAGTTAATTAATTAGTTGGTTTTATTGTAAAATAATTACGATTACTACTGATCGCATCACATTCGTATTAATTATCTGAATTTCAAAAGTCAATATAAAACTCGAGAGTTTTAGCTTAATATTTTTAATATGCTTCAATATATATTAATTATATTCATTGCTGCAATTTTTTAAATTACCAGAAAAAGCAGTGAAATCAATACATAAAATAACCTGTTATTTTTCGACACTAGTAAGTTTCTCTGATGTGAAAAACATGCATGCAACTATTAATTAAAAAAAAAAAATTGTATGTGATTGAAATATTGTCAATTGTTTAAAATATGCATGAAAAACTGTGCTTTGAGTATGGCTGGAAGTTGATATTAAAGAAATTAAACTTCTTGAACTTCAATGAACACTATTAAGCATTTAAAATTTCCTGCCTTCCACTACAGCCGGTTCTGTTCCCCGAGCAATCCGAAATCTAAACAAATGGCCAGATTTCGTGTGCAATCTAGAGCCCCAGTTCGGAACGTGTCTCATTTAAGAACTAAAATAGCAAGTCCACGGATGGTATCACGTATCGGCATAGATTAAAACAAATTGAAAGTATCCTGCTTTAGCACTGAAGAGGGCTTTAAAATCTTACGAGATCGGAAGCACATACCGTTACATCTTCTCTTAATGGGGTCCCTATTCAAGTACTTCGTAAAATAATTAATTAGCGATGTGTATTATTATTCCTCCGGTATGAACCAAAAGTCGAATGATGATAATGTTTCCGTTTGTCCATTCATTTTCGAAATCAAGGGAATTATTGCCGGTCATGATAAAAACTGAATAAAAAAACATTAAAATATGAAATAGATCAAATGATAAGATTTTTGTTTTGACTTTTATCGAGTTCCGATAGTGTGATGAAGAAAAAAATTAAAGATTCTTTATTTCAGCTAGTAATGTACAATACGTCTCAGGACTAGTTAACAATACGGTATGTCTATCCCCTGATCCAGCGCGCAGGTTCTGGGCTTTACAATAGGTGGCTTAGGGGGTAGCGTACATGAAATTCTCTATTTACGTTAAGGAATTTGGTTAGAGAAAAACTATGTGTAAAAAACCCCTAAATGGTGCGATTAGAGTTAATCTATCCATTTGAAACTATTAGTGCGCAATATATTATATTCGTGTGCAAAAGAAACCAGGAAGTCCTGGTGTCTGTGCAATAACAAACGCCTTTATTCACATTCAAACTGTTAAGTGTCGTTGCTTAGTTATAATTAAAAGGGTTACCGTTAGAATTTATGTTCTATCGTCGTAACTTAAGTATATTGCGGATATATTTTTTTCTTTCATTTAAAGCAAATATATATATATATATATATATATATATATATATATATATATATATATATATATATATATATATATATATATGTATTGCATAGGACAAATTTTAGGAGAATTAAATTTATCATAAAAATAAAGTTGTGAATACGCAAAGAGTTTCAAACAACCCAATATATTTTTTTTGAAACATTAAAGTAAATATCAGTATGCTGATAATTTATAGACTTTTTATGTAAATGATATTTTTTGTAACCGTTGTTTACTCTTGGCGGGGAACGTGGGAAATGATGATGTGTCTAGTTACACCCAAACTGTTACATATACTGAAATTTTAAATAATAAACTCAAGAGATTATAAGTAAGAATATAGTAATTACCCGCTGAGATTAAAATAATGATATTGAACTCCAGGGCTTCTTTCTTAGGGCGTTGACAGGGGACTATGAGAAAATGATTTGTCAAAGAAACGGTTGAAGCGTAACGAATCGTTAGCTCTTTCTGTCAGCCTTGCTCTTAAACAATGATAGCGGATACGTTTTATATATTAAAGTTTACCAATCAAATGTTTGACGATTGCCTACATAAATGTTTGTTCAAAATAAGCTGCTTTCCTCTGCAGTCTGTGTGTTCTGGGTTCGATAGGTAGATACGGTGCCAAGCTGTTCAATCTCGTTTGTACGGCCATTAGTCGTGGACCAGCTTGGCTCTCCGTAGAGATGGCATTGGCTGTATGCAGGATTATCCCATTAGCACCGAACGGAGGCGATGGTGAAGTGATTACCTTTGAGGTAGGGTGAGGATCAATCATTCAATGGAGTATTATGGTTCTGGTAGCCATTGGATTAATGTGTTTCATGTGTAGATGCACCAGTGAAATGGACGTCCGACATTGATTTATTAATTAAAATAATTGATTAATGTGCTTGTGTTATGAATAATTAAATTAAACTAAAGATTTTTTTATACTCTATTAAAATAAAGCTTAACAGCAAAAAAAAAATTAATCAAATATAATCTACATCAATTAAATATTGTATTCTAATAACTTAAATTGATGCTTTAAATAAAGAAAAGCTATTTGCTTTGAGCTCCGTAATTTACCAGTGGCGTACTGTCTTTCACATTTTGTTAGTGATTCTTTACTACGTAATTTTTGATATAACGACAAAGAATGTCACAAAACACGCAGTCTTCTTCTGAACGCTGTAATGTTCACTGACAATTTCAAAGGAATGCTCTAGGTTATTTAATTGTGTCTTCTTTCCTTTGCTTAAAGCATGGAATTTTTCTTCAATAGCCGAGTAAAAATAATAGCGTTTCAAATTTCTCTCGAAGGATTTTTAATATACGCGATAATAATGTGATGAAGACAACACAAATAAAATTCAATAATTATGTTTGTATGAATTTAAGGCTTGCTGTATTGAATAATTCCAAGTACACAATTAATGGCTACGCATAAATCTTAATTCCTAGCTTTGCTCTTGGACCACAGGTGGCAGTAGTCCTCGAATATACAACTATCCTTAGTGTTCAATGTTACTTTGTGAGATCTTGTGAACAACAACACTAAGAATTACAACATTTTAATTTGAAATAATCCTAATTTACATAACAAAATATAAAGTACGCCATTTACAAACTAATGAAATTCGTCTCCAGGTATATCTTAGTCCACCTAAGTCCTATCATCTTTATTTGATTGATATCACATGTTACATGCTTCGTACGATAAAAAGAAACATTACTTGAAGCTGATACTTATTCGAATGAGTTTTAAAACTTTCTTATTTCCAATGATTAATTGTAGTTTTATGATGTTTTCTACATGTGATACATATAATTAAAATATTTTGTTTAATTATTAGTGGACGATATTATGTTACCACGCTATGATACAAAGTATTCAAATTTTCGTCGCTATATAGTATCGTTGTACTTGTCACAACAAATAAAACAATGTTAATAATTTATCTAAACATTTAAAGGAATATGTCAGAATGTTTAATGAAAATTATACAAGAATGACAAACGCGTCAAAATAATTTATGAATTTTAAAATAACACAAACGCTGGGAACGTTAATAAAGGATAATACAGCCTAAGATATCTTAAAGCCGAGACCGAAGCCCATAATAAGAATATATATTTAGGAACAAAAACGAATATGATAGAATAACGACGCTTGGAGGTATAAGGACGGCAGGCTTTAATTTATCTTGGATTCGGAAACATCGCAAAAAGTCAAAATTCGTGACAAAAAAATATTCGAGGGGAAGAAAATGGTAAAATTGATAAAGTAAGTACATAAATGGGATAAGCCAAAGCTGGTTTTCTTTTAAACTTTGTTGGTGAGTGATTGGATCAGCTTAAGTGTGCACATTGGCCAGCTATAAAAAAATATTATAATTTTTAGTGTTAACTACGTCGATGTAGAAAGCGGGTAATATTAACAAACTAGTAATGTAGCCCGTCACAAAATGACGAATTTGATGAACGATGCGTCTAAATTCTCGCGGTTAACGACATCTCGCGGCGAAGAAGTGAATTATATAATTAAAGTTTAGCTAAAGCATATTTTAAAGTTTATGAATGAAAATATTATCCTATCGTCTTGAAATTCGGCACATAGCTGCGGAAAAATTTACTTAACTTATGTGCAAAAAATCAGCGTTGTATCTTTTAAGATATTCTATACAGAACGGAAAAATGAAACATACATACAAACATACAAATAAACACACAATGGCTATTATTATAGTAGATACATGGATTTAAATATAATAAGGATTCATCATTTTTCTGTGTTGTGTTAAATAAAAATGCAAGTGAATATATGATAATAATTTATATAGTAGTTTGCTGTCGTAAATGCTCTATATTAATATATTATTAAATAAAATAAGATCAATTGAAAAATTCTTTTTACAAAAAATCGTTTAATAATTTTACTTAAAATTGAAGACCATAACTATTATAAGCCTTAGGTCACGCCAGTAATAAACGTTTTAGGTTACCTACCTTACAAATTTACGCTCGGTTACACTTCGGGGGTTCGGTTTGTCTAAGCAGGTTATATACAATCAGTTAAGTATATTAACATTGGGCAGGTTAGGTAACATTACGAACAATCACGAATCACATCTTGTCGTGTCTACAGGCATCTCACTGTAGTCCACACCCCCGGCCTCTGAGCACACACGGACTCGCCGGAGTCCACCGAGACACAAGGCCGTGGAACTCCCACGCAAACGAAGTTTAGAATTAACACGCCTCTGGTGCTTGTAAGCTGACTTCAACGATGTACTGATCGCTAAGCACCAATGTAATCGTGAACCGAAAATATGTAAAAGGTGAAAAGTAATATTATATTATTACTGATTATCGTGTGACACGTTTCATGTGTTGCTATAAATTTTCGACATGCCTTTGACACGTAGAAAGCAAAATAACACAATGATAAAATACAGGAAATAAACATTTTAAATTGGTTGCTCATTATTTAACAGTATTATGAGTTTCGATTAACACTTAAAATCCATTTTTTTAAATAAACAATGAGAAATTCTTTTGTAAAAAATGGAGGGATTTGAGCCTAATTATACACGATTTAAAAATGCGGATTAAATTTATTATAGAATAATTATATATTCGAACTGAATAAAAGAGGGCAACTTTGTACTCAAATAACTAATGTAGACTTTTTTTAGCAGTAAACTTTTTTATTTAGAAAAAGAATACACAAGTTTTCGTTTCAGAAGTTTTTTACTTAATATACAAGATAATTAATTATTCAGCAAAAGTTATACGCCGTAAACCAACGCTCGAAGATATGTAATATTCTAATGTTGGAACATACAAATGATTTGACTTACTTATATCAAGGCCAAGAACATAATTCCGAGAGCAGATGACGATAGCCAGGACTGTGAGAAGCAGGCGGTGGGGTCGGAGTCTGGTGATCCCCGCAGCGGCGCGCTTCTTTGGTGTTCGCATCTTGTGGAATGGGCCCGCGGGTCATCCCCTGGCCACCGGCCTCATCAACAAGCGGCGCCGCGACAGCACTAACGCTATCTTCTTAGGATCCTGCAACAATACACAACGGTTAATTGATAATATTAACATCTTAAGTATAAAGTGAGGATGATAGTACTATATTTCAGAAGAGCACCCCGTGGTTGACGGCAGGCAAGTGGCAGTCACTAAGGATTGGGATCATGGGTGATACTTTTTAAAGGCTGTAAATAACCTAGTCACAATCAAATTGATCAAGACTCGGAAGAAGATTAATCGGCCGTAAAACTTGAAAATCGTAAGCTTAGGTGAGATAACCTATTTATGCGTGTCTTTTGAAAGATTCCAAAAATAAAAACCTTACGCGATTTTTTAACTACCAGGTCACGTTTCTTCATAACGGCTTACTTCTCTTGGCTTTTACATATTCTTAAAGATATGAAGCATTCCACAGTAAAGCGAGAGGTACCCTTCATAACGAACGCGAGACGAACGAGCAAAACATCCCAACGTTTATGCAAAAGACCTCTCGATAAAGATTTTTTCCACGTTGGCGTAATATCTCAAATAAAACCGGTAAGAGGCTACAAACATTACGCGCCGTTTGCGCCGCCTCTCCGATCTGCGAATAAATGTAGCGGCGCTGCCGGGCCTCGAAACATCTCGAAGATAATAAACTGACGGGAGCGGGAGCAATTAGAGAAGCTGCAACATCTGCGGGGGTTCTTTCAGCGACGCCCCGCCCGCCCGCCCGCCTCGACACTCCGCGCGCTACGTGACCGTCGTATCAATGCGACAATTTATAACCGAATCGCCCGAATGTAGCTAAACTAAACGTGCCGCTAAAGTCCCATTCCGAAAATGGAAAAGATATGTCAAATATCGAAATACATTTTTCCTCTTGAATTGGAAATAAATCATTCTCCTGCGTGCGGGGACGCGCGACCGCGCAGGTGAGGCGGCCTCGTCCCGCGGCCGCGCTCGAGGGGAAACGCCGCTAATTCCGGCGGCTCGGGCAGGAAGGATTAGCGAGCTCGTGCGATTCGGCCGAATGGAAGTTGTAAAAATGCTTTTTACCGAGAGCGGCCGACGAGACGGGCGGGCCGCGGCGCCCCCGGCCCGGCCTCCGGGAGAATAATATTTATGGCCGAAATATAAATTTCAGCGGAGAGTATCTTGCAACGGGAGAAATTTTATTTTGAACCTTTTATGCGATTTATCGTTTTCTTCACTTATTTTTTCCGATTCTTTTCTCCGCTCGAGCTGTCGGCTTTCGATAGAAATATATTTGATGCCTGATACATAACTTTGAGTGAATTTCGTTTGTATTACGGAAAAATCTGCGTTATAGTGACACGCATATAAAATAAGGAGGGAGAGCACTCCCCGACCCTGCCGCCGGCCGGGGCTGTCGCCTGCGAGGCTCTCTACCTGAGAGCTTGCCTCCGGGATAACACTGAATATTTTATTGTTTACCTTAATAAGATTCTCTCAAAGGTGTACATTTTAATCATTCAGCAAGTCGCTTTCAAGATGGATACGCCAGATGAAATTATGAATTACAAATAACTTATTTAAGTAGACACAGACAAGTAGTATTTTAAAATTTTATTACGAAAAAGTTCTTAAATTTACCCAAAGGTAAAATAAATCGGAAAATGGATTTAAAGCAAATTTTCCGGAAAAATCGTTTGTTTAATACTGCTTGCATAAAATTATTACTTTTTTTAATGGGAAATTATTGAAAGCATTTTGTTGACTATAACTTTTTTTTATCTTAAGTAGTTTTAAGTTTAGGTAGGTTTGATTTTTATTAGAATGATAGCGACTCTAAATGATTAAAAAAAAAATGTATTCATTTGTATTTTTCATCTTTAAAAAATATTATCAATAAATTGTTACTTTTCTTTAAAAATATTTAATATAAGTTAATTTCATTAATTTTAAAGGGACATTGTAATAAAACATTATTTATTACTGATCCTGCTATAGCAATGCTACCTGAGAGGCAATAGAGGTTCTTCCTTTGATGAGGCCGACAATAGTTTGCTTACAAAAACCGGACATTGTAATATTTCGACTACCCCACCGTTCCGGAAACATAATAGTTTAAGCTCACAAACGAAACGTTACTGGCACCGCACAAAACTAATTATTTTGTAAAAGTTTATCATTGTATATTACTCGACAGAGCCTCGGTGTGTGCCGATGTCTGCGTCCGATTTTCTTGTATTTCAATTAAGACTATTTATTCTGCCCCCGGGTAGCTCGGGCAATAAAGCGTGCCGAGGTAATGTTCCATAGAGTAGCCATTCGACGTGACTAGCCGGTCGATGCGAAGGTTTGATTGTGGACTTCGGCACTAATCACATTTGTTTGTTCCGAGACTAAACTTGTAGTCGCGAGTTGCTTTCGGCCCCGAGACGCGTCGGTCGCTATTCTTGCTCGATATTATGTTACATCGTTGATACTCTGCCGGAAAACTGTTTATTATTCAACGGACCGTGTCGACAACTTTTTTATGAGCTTCCGATGGGTGATTATTTTGATTGAAGTTTTGAAAACAATGTCAATACAGATTGGGTGCTGTGATGCATATATTAGTAAATCTGCAGAACGTTAAGTATTAAATTACAGATATTTTCCGTAAGACATGCTAAAAAGGCGGATCAATTGTCAGTCGACATGTGTTATGGCATTTTATCGATCATATAAATTCAATAGGAAAAGTTATATTTTATATTTACTGCATCATAATAATCATCATTCATTCGCAGTTTTTATATTAAAGTGACAAGTCAATGCGAGTAAATGTTCATAATTTTTATGCTGATGTGCTGTTACTTTACACAGCTAAACCGATTTGTGTTCGCTTATTTGTTCAGTGTAATCTTTTTGATTAAGATCATGCTTAAAAATATATGAATTATAACTAACCTTATAGTAGTAGTATCTACGATACCATAATTGAAAAAAAACATTACTTTGAAGTAAAAACTTGAAATTGGATAGGTTCCTATTAATTAGGTTCAAAGTTTTTGTAAAAACTGAAAAAAATATTCAAAAATGTATAGTTCGGTCTACTAAGATCTGTTTGAGAACAAACCTATTTGGTTGTAATTGAATGGTATTTGACCCACAATCGAATTCAATAATATTATTTTGATATAACCTACAGCCGTCGCCTGTCACATGTTTTCCCGCAGTACTGTAACGTGGATATGTACCTTTTTTATTAGCCCAATAAAATATCGATGGAACCGCGAGAGGCCGCCAGCCTTTGCACAAAACTCACATGCAGGGTTGCAAGTTTCCAGAATATGTTTTTTGAGTATTTTAACGTTTTCATGTATAAAAAAACTAACTTAAAAATTTATTCTTATAGTTGATAAATGGGAGTTCTAGGAATATTAATTACAATATCTCTTCATTTAAATAATAACGGTCACTGGTAATTAAAATTAAATTGAACATTTATCACTGTCTACGCTGCCATTTTTTTATTGAAACAAATGAAATTTTCTCTTTCATTACTTTAAAAATGGTTTTTATTTGAATTGGTTGACCAAATAAAATCGTCGTAATATGAAATTTTAATCAAAAAATTAAAAACACAAATATATATTTAAACAATAAGTTCTCACTGTTTGTATAAATATTGCAACTAGTTCAAGTGATGAAAGGCGACTAAATCAGGTGATGGTTTCCGGAATGGCAGGGATACAAAGTGTCGATTTTAACAACATGATTTGGCAGTTTTAAGCCTATTCAATTCAGTAAAGTGTCTTGCATTGAAAGAGCGTGTGACCCCTGTTAGTATAAGCACATCTATCTATGCTTGTAAGTACATAACACCGAAACCAAACAGCGTAGTCTTTTCAGACACCGATTCATCCAAGTATTGGGGGTAGAGCAGTGCACACATGTAAGGTTGTATCCTCAGCAAAACATCACAGTAATTAATCACTCAAACCCTACTTTCCCTGGCCACTGTTTGTGAACATTTGGAAAGGTGAAATTTAGAAGCCGCTCTATAAAAGTATTCCGTAGGTTGGATTTTGTACCTTCACGTACTAGACCTATATAAATAATATGTTCGGATAGAGTTTTGGGTTGCGAAGAATAGTTATTTTGTTATCAACGGAAAATGTTCCACAGTTTTCCTTGATCTAGTTAATTTTAGCTGGAGTTTAATTCCGATTTCATAATGCACATAAACGAAACAAGTGTGTTTTCATCAAAGGATTTTATCATTTAAATTTTATATATTAAACACCGAGGCAATATTTTCGGAATGTTAAAAAAAATGTAATTGAAATATTTTTTTTAGCTCAGCAGAAAGCTCGGAAGTGCGGCGGTTTGTTATCTTTTTAAAATTTAATAAATTTATTGTGGCGGTGGGCTCAACCGCGCACCTGGTGTCGCCAACCCTAGTGGCCCGGGCCATGGAGGGGCGCGCGGCTCCCCATAAAGATAGGTAGCTACCGCATAAAACGGGAAGAAAGTGCCGCCAGCGGTACTAAAAAAAGGTTAGTGAAAGTAAATCGCGCTATTCATTTTTTTATACATTTTGTGGGCGGCCGTATTATTTTTTGTGTACTTGTTGAGGTTAAGGGGTGTCGCTGCGTTATTTATTTTCCGAAAAAAGAGTATCAAAGCTCTGCAAACTGATAGGACCGATGTTTCATGTGATATCAAGTTTTGCATTGCTCCTTACGTGTAAAATTAATTTAGTGCATATAAATATCATAACACACATACACATACAAATAATATATATTTGTTTTGAAAAATTTTTTTGGCTCAGCTGGCATATTAGATAAGAGTAAATTTTTACTACACATAAAAAAAAACAACTGCATAAAATTTATCTAAAATGTGTGTGAATATACTAAAAAGCAAATAATTACTTTTTCTTATTTTTAATATCGCTACGTTTTGGATATGAATAAATTTCTTTGGTTTGTTTAGATATACTCCATGTCAGCTATAAATCTGAAAACATATCGATCGGCTAGTTTGGTTTGAACAATGCGAATGTCTCTTATTTTATTGTCATATTATTTTATTCAACAGCTTCCAATCACGTAGAGATTGATGGGATGGACCCAAATCCTCTAAGAGTAGTACCCTTGGGATAGAAAATACACAAAATATGTCCAAAGACACGTACAATTTACTCAATCCAACGCTATTCGATAGGATTACCGTAAAAAACCTTATAAAGGTGTGTTTTATGTTAGGTGAATGTTAATGATGAATTTACTTATAGATTAGTAAAATATATTTTTAAACTACTGAGTTTTTGCACTTGTATATGTTTTAATTTATATTACTAAAAATACTTTTCATTAAAAAATAATCCCATCAAATAATGGTAACTTGTATTAATCCTCAATTGTAACAATGAAAAAAAAATCAATTTTATAAAGAGGGTTCTAGTACGCGTTTATTAGTTTTCCGCCCTAATGAGAAACTAGGGGAAGTCTCGGGTGAAAAAGTTGTGATGTTTTGAATCGCTTTTATCCTGAGGATATTTTATTGACATATTTAATGACAATAATCAAGCATTCATGAGAAACAACATTTCGGCAAATGTAATTCAACTTAATGCTTTTATGACCTATTTTTAAACAGTTTTAATCTGTCTTGAATAAAAAAAGTAAAAGAAACCGTTCAATTTTTCAATCGATTATTTAAATAATGATGTGTTCTCTCATATATAATATTATTATAGTCCCAATACACGATCAGGTGATTTCTGATATTCTTTATAACCTATTTTATATTCTACACGGGTGTCTTTGGTCACATAGTTTTATGACAATATAGCGTGACATGGAAAAAATATAATGCCGAGAGCATAGCCTATACAACTTTCAATAAATAATGTATATTCAAACATTTATTGGGGTAGAAATTTATGGTGTAAGCTTTCATTTTGAGTAACAGACAAAATATTTTATTGTGAATCGTAAAACGATAGGTTTTTAGTACTAAGTGGATGCCATAACTCATAGGGTGAAATACCATATGCCTGACGCCTGCTTCACCCCTCGGGTCGTGCGGTGAAACGTTCGCCGGCAAGACTCGAGGGGCCAGATTAGATTCCTGGTCAGGCCAATATCTAAGTGCTCCAGCGAAGATGCTTTTTCGACCAGAGCCGGGTGATGTGATCTCGGTACGAAAAAGCAATTACTTAAGAATTCTCGAAAGGAGCGGACGGAGTAAGTGATTTTGGAATCAGATAGCATCGCATTATTCAAATTGGGAGTGCTGCGAGAAGAATTGATATCAAAATGATAACTAGACAAAAATATCGTTCAAATTATGATATTAAATACTTTTCTTTATAATCAGCTACGGTTTTTATCTGTAGGCGAAGAAGGTTTGCTGCAAATGTCCCCAAAGCCACTTTACGCACCAAAAACTTAACTAAACGCATATACGTATATATAAAACATATTTGACTAAGTAAACTAATACCGGTAAACAAATACAACATAAATTCGATCATATATGGTCATTCACGATACGTTATGTTTAAAAGCTTAAAAACAAAGCTGACTTCAAACAAACTTTTCTTGCCATCCGTACTGAAATAGGTTGATAGTCTATAATCCGTACATTGCAATTTTAAACAAGAATGCTGCCAAGCCAAACGCAATCGTATATAAAAAAAAAAAAAACTCCAGACCAAAAATCATATTATCGCCATAAATCAAAATTGGTCTTATTACACGTGAAAACAGAAATGTTAATTTGAAAATAAAACGCGTCTGTGCGAGCACTGTAGAATTCGGCGTTCCCAATATCGAGAAATGCTTAGGCGCGTCGGCCACGGGTATCATAAATATGTGGGAGGGAGGCTCGGCTGGCGGGCCGTTGTATGCGCAGGTACTGGGACATCGGAAACATTTGGTCTCATCAAAATGCCATCGGCTGCCGACCCGATGTCACCGAACCGCCCAGCCCCCGGCGTATCTCCCGGCCACTTCCTTCACTCCTCAAGCAGGGGCGTGTACTACAGCCCGCACTATTTGAAATATTTGAACGTATATATTCGTAGATAAATAACTCACCCAATACGAGACATTTTATTATATTTTAACAAAGTTTGATTTTTTATAAAAATCTTAAGGTTAAAAAATAAAAAATTGTATACGATGTGTGCACTAGTTTTTTCGGATTTTCTAAGAGATAGACCAGCTGATAGTGCTGTGTGAAGTTTATGGTAAACATGCTCCGTCGCAAAAAAAACGTGTGAGAATGGTGATTTCGATGAGGATGACAAAGAACGTCCAGGCCAATCAAAAAAATTCGAAGATGAAGAATTAGAGGCATTGCTCGATAAAGACTCGTGTCAAATGCAAGCAGAACTCGCAGAATCATTGGGAGTTGATCGAGCAACAATTTCAAGACACTTAAAAGCATTGGGAATGATTCAAAAGCAAGGAAATAAACGTCGAAAGGCGATTTTGCATTTCAGAAATGCTGCTTGAACGCCACAAAAAGAAGTCATTTTTGCATCGTATCATCATTGGTGATGAAAAATGGATTCGCTACGACAACCTGAAGCGTAATAAATCATGGGGTAAGCCCGGACAAGCATCAACATCGACGGCCAGGCCAAATATTCATGGCGCCAAGGTAATGCTGTGTAGTTGGTGGGATCAGATGGGTGTCTTCCACTATGATCTGCTGAAACCAGGCCAAACTATCACAGGCGAGTTCTACAGACAAAAAATGATGCGTTTGAAGCGAGCATTGGCAGAAAAACGGCCAGAATATGCGATCAGGCACGAGTCTGTAATTTTCAATCATGACAATGCTCGGTCACATGTTGCTAAATCGGTTAAAACCTATTTGGTAAACAATGGATGGGAAGTTCTGCTTCACCCGCCTTATAGCCCAGACCTTGCCCCTTCCGACTACCACCTGTTTCAATCGATGCAGAATACCCTTTCTGGAATACGCTTCACTTCTAAACAGGGTCTCAAAAATTGGCCTGATTATTTCTTGGCTTCAAAAGACGAACAGTTCTTTTAGGATGGAATCCATAACTTGACCGAAAGATGGAAAAAAGTAGTGGCTAGCGATGGACAATACTTTGAATAAAATATATTGTACCAATTTTTTATAATAAAGCTCCAATTTCACAAAAAAATCCGAAAAAATTAATGCACACACTGTATAACATTCATACAGTATATAAGTACAAGCTTAAACATTTAAATTTAATATGTAAAACTATAGCTTAAGTTAAAAAAATTCTACAAAACATGTGTGAATTAAATTTTTTTTTTAAAATTGAACGTTGTCGCACTTAAAAAAAAATATTGCGTAAAATAAACTGCAGAAGCCCAGG
Organism: Atopsyche davidsoni; assembly: GCA_022113835.1. Lineage (NCBI taxonomy): Eukaryota > Metazoa > Arthropoda > Insecta > Trichoptera > Hydrobiosidae > Atopsyche > Atopsyche davidsoni. The sequence continues at coordinate 2,300,819 of JAILWY010000019.1, read as the reverse complement.
GTAGTAATCTAATTCCGCTTTTTTTGATCTGATTCTACAAAATATTTTATGGTGGCAAACAGATAAAATTGGGGCAATTTCAAAATGAATTTGTTATTCGGGAATATTCTGATTTGTAATTTGACAAGCTCTCTATTTAGTCAAAAAATATCAGCTAAGGTGAGTTTTGTGTTGAGCGAAGCTTTCACCGGCTCTTACGTCATTCCCAATATTCGTTTTAATCCAAATATGAAAATGTAATATTTAATGAAAAATAAGCAGGATTCAAAGATTACGTAACTTAGGAATGAAATTCTTCGCTCTCCGTCTGTGCAAAAAGAAAAATAACTCAGAGACCTAGATCGGTTAATGTTTCACCATGATGTCTTCCAGTGAGCGCTATGTGATACAAAGGACAATAGATTTGTCGGAGAAAATCAAAGAAGAAGGTAGAGTCGATTTGTAGAATAAAAATGATATCAAGTAAAAATAAAACGGTGATATGGTTTTGAAGAGGCAGCTTTTATATTATCACAACTTTAGCGAGACTGTTTTCCAAGTTAAATTTATACTCCAAAGCTTCGTTTTATGCGACATAGATGACAAAATAATAAAGTATTTTATTATGTCGTTTTATTTTATCTGATTTCCTACAGTAACGAGACTATCATATATGAATTGCCGATAAAATATATTATTTAATCATATCACTTATATATTAAATATGATTGATTCGGCCGTGACTGTGATATTGTTTTAATTGATTCATATAATTAGGTTAGATAGAGGTCAATAGAGTGCGTTTTAATTACCCTCACAAGCTTATATTACTTACTAATATATATAAAATTCGTTAGTACAAGGGTCAGTACACCGGCCATGTTATCTTGGAGATGTAAGTTCAAATCCTACACAAGTCACGATGATATTTTTCTGAGAGTTTCTTTGAATCATTTTCAATATGTGAAAAAATATGCCTAATCATATTAGTAAGCTCGTATATATGTTTAAATATATATATATCTTAGCGCAGAGCTTGTAAGTGTAGGGGGAATCTACAATTTGATACGATTGTTGCCATTGTTTATAGAAGCATATTTGGTGTCTGAAATTAATCTTTTTATCTAATAATTTAATCAAGCTTAAGTAATTGTTTGAATAAAACAAATGAGTGGAAAACCAGGCGTCTCGTTCCGGAAGCGCTGCCATTTTGGCGGAAGCTTCCGCCGTAGCGCCGCGTTTCCTATTGCACTGCGACGTGCGCAGCTCGAGCCCACTTAGGCACCGTTTTGTTGCGAGACTCTCCGCGTTGCGCACGTGAGCATTAATTGGGACAAACACGCCTGGGCTAACAAGGCGGAGGGGACGATTAACACTGCGGGTAGGGTTACGACAAGTCAACGAGTAATCAGGTCAAAGCGAAGGGAAGAGTTAAGTTTTTTCAGTAATCCAGTAAGTATTTTGCAATAAAATTGTGGAAATACTTTAGTGGGTAGAAATGTTATAGAAGTCATACATGTCCTGAAATACTTGAAGCATTTTAAAAAAGTATGTCTGTTATCGTGAAATTTACACACGAAATCGTGTATTCAATAAAAATAATTGATCAATGCAATATTTGAAAACATTTTTTCAATTATATTAAAAAACACAATGTACGATTGAATACAACAATTTATTTATAAAATAAGCAAATTTCGTTAGAAATTAAGATAACAATTCATTTATGAATTATCCTTACTCAAATTAAACTAAGTTTTCCTGTTTATGCTTTAATTGGATTGAATGAAGTACGTAGATTTATTTATTTATATTTGTGAACTTTTGTAGAGAGACTACCACTTTTGGCTAAATACCTGCAAAACTGCATAAATTTGAGAAGACGAGCCGTTATCGAAACAATTTCTTTTAATAAAAGTAATCTCATCTTACTTTACAGCGTAAACTTTTGATCTTAATTTTAAAGTTTCACGTGAAGTTTACTTTAACTCGACAAGAGCAGACTTCTTCCGGTGGTCACATAATGAAGCACTTCCTGGGAAAAACGACTTAAAAAAATACTCGCTGAGAGTACTGCAGCTACACGGAGATGAATTATTTGCTTACTGGATAATTAGAACAACTTAAAAACTTCTACGTGAAAAATCTTCGTGACATAAAATAGTCAAAAAGTGTATATTTACGGAACTCTATTAATTTAACTCTCGGAATGGTAAATTTTTTATAAGCGTTATCAAAAGTTTTAGCAAGGGATATTTAGTGTATATATCTACATTTGAAACAATATTTGTAAAAAGAATATATGTAGCTATTTCACGTTCTCGCTTTCATAAGAATGAAACATTATTTTCAAAATTTTGTATTAAACAAGTTTAATATTTTTGAGTAAAATACTTGAGTGACGAGTATTTTACTCAAAAATATTAAAATGGAATTCCACCAAGTACTCTCCGTCAAAAATATTGAATATCTAAACATGTTTAAGTTAAATATTAAGGTTTGAAACTGAAATAGATACAAAAAAAAATTGGTTAACTTTATGACTTTTAAGTAATTAAATGTATATAGAAATTGTATATAATGTACCTTTTTGATCGTTGTTGTTTTCAAACCATCGACATATGCATTAACAGTACAAGTCGTCTTGAAACCAAACTGAAATAGGTTTGAGACCTATCACATCAGTTTGGGATTCGCCTGTCATCGATTCACCAGGTCAATCCGGAGACCCGCCGACCATGAGTAATGGTCTTAACACTCAGCCAACAAACCAACCATCTTGAGTTTTCCATTTGATAGAGTAGATAGGTTAATTTTTAGAAAATATTACAAAGCAAGCAACCTCATTAATCATAAATGTTAAAAACCATTTATCATGCAACAATTGAAATTGTTAATAATTTCAAATAAAAAAACTACTCGAAAGACTTTTTTTGTTAATGCCGCATATAAATTAGTATTTCTCGTTACATGGTATTTACATAATTTAAATACGTTTTTTAATGACTTTTTTAAAGCCATTTCACTGCAGCTTCTAAATTAAATGGATATTTTTCGTTTTACAGAAGTTTAGCTCCTCGGAGCGAAGAGTTAAACTGAAAATTATGTAAGGCAGAATTTGCTTTAAGAAGTGCAGCAATCCGGACGCCCCTTACTCTTTTCTAATGTCTTTGAAGATAAAGATTACACAAGTGTGGAATGTAGAGGCTCGTTAGAGAAGTGAAACCGAACGTTTGTCTTGCCTGAGTAATGTATTCGGGGCCAAGTTCAAGAATTTATACTTTTTAACATTGTATTAAAAAAAACTCACATGACGATTAACTTCACGTTAGAATATTAATTACTGAATCGTTACAAAGAGATATGCATACAATCTGATTCTAAAAATTATTGAATAACATTTGAAAAATGACAAACGTTAAAAAATACAGCGCTAGTGGCTACTTAGAACGATTATTTAATAGTTTCCCCCTCACAAGTCAAAAGATATCAAGTCGTAATATTTAGGCGAGTATCGCGGGGTAGGTACTAGCTGAGCTTACTACGTACTTGTGCGTGGATTGTCAGCGGGCCTGCCCGAATGTCCGGAATCTAACGACAAAGTATGCCTTATGTTAATTTTGACATTTTCGACTCAAATCAATGCGACGTCTCGGCCCGATACGGGAATTCTCTGAGCTAAAGTATGTCGCAGGTTAGCATAGCAGGGGTAACCAACCCGTGGCTTGAGCTCTTGAAGTACCTTGATGCCAACCGCACTTGATGAGATTGGTGACCAACGCACTAAGTATGTAAATAGTATCTTATGAATGACGTATAATTATGTTTGTTATCAATAAACCAAAACATATCGAATCAAACAATAAATACAATTGTGTCATTATTTTGAGATGTGTTTCCAAAGAAATTTAAAATGTATTTGTAACTACTTTAATTCATTAAGAAAAAAGGCTGTTTGATTTAAATTACCCCTGTCAGAGATTGGACATATGAAAGAAAAGGTTCAAAATATTATTATAGCTTATAGAAGTTTAAATGGCCTAGGTTTTTTTTTATTTTCCTAGAATTGACCTCATTACCAAAAAGGTTGGCTACCCGTGGCACAGAACTTAGACAGTTGTTAAATATCATTTATATACCACCCTGTGCCAATTCCTTTCCAAATTTCATTATATACGGCGTGGTTAAAACGCCAAGCTATAAATCGCTTGAAGCTTTTTTTCAAACAAATCAAAATTATTTCTTGCTCATTTAATATTCACGGTCTCCTCGTGGTTTCTTTACGAATTGGTATCATTGTTTAGACATTTCTATAAAAAGTATCGAAATATAATTTGTTATATTCCACTTTTTATTTTTGAGACATTTATTACTATGACTAGGTATAATTTTTATTGTTTGCCCTAACTTTTGTGATTTTAATTGTTTGTACTTCAATGTTCAGTAAAAACATAAGTGGTTAAATAAATATATTATGGTTTCGAGCAACATTGAAAAAAGCATTTTTTTATTATTATTGTGATATTCGTTTCATATTTTTATTTAGAGAGTTTATAATATTAAGAGTTTTTTTTCAATATGTTGTTTGATACGTTCCACATGAGTGCTTTCTCAAAAAACTGCGCTAAGAGAATATTATATAAAGAGTAATTATTTGTCGCTTTTCAGATAATAGTTCGTCTCACTCGTTTATTTTCGGATAGGGGATGCATATATAATATATTTAACTCAAACGATATACAAACATGAAAACACATATTTATTATTATCAATAAATATTCATTATAGACGTTATTCAACACAATACTAATACGGAATACTATTTCAGTACTTCAGATAGTCAAATGTATAAGTGGATTTTCAAAGTCAGCAACGTCCTCTGAGAAGAGGCACTTGAAAAAGAAGTGCTTATATACATACAATATCTAAGAGCTATAGCGAGGTTGTCCAATGTAGACGAATTATGTTAATAATCTTTAAAGACTTACGTTTAATTAAGTAGAAAATAAAAACAATTAGTAATCCGGATGTCTTTACATCTCATTTGAATGTTTGGCGAATTGGCCATCCGGTCTCTTTCGGCAATCCTCAGCGACACGTTTTAATTTATGTATCATTGCTTGTAAACATTTTTATAAAACTAAATTTAATATTTTTTTAAGATACATTTAAAATAATCAATACTAATTCTGAATTAAACTAACGCTGTTTATAAAAACGTTTTTTTGGGTTTAATGACTTTCGTTGTGATGAAATATTTTTTTAGAACCTTAGTAAAAAAAATCATTATTAAGGAAAATGGCAATGATTAACTAATTAATATGTTTTCGATATAATTTAATACGTATCAACTTTCTACCGTTGTTAAACAATCTTTATAGTTTGTGGAAGCTTACAATTGTATTAAATCCTTTACCTTCAGCTCATTTAACATTCTGTTTCCATGCGAGAATACTTTACAGATAATAAAACAGATTGGAACGTTTTAATACAAAACTTGGAAATTAATTATTTTTAAGTACTTAAAAACCGCAATGAGCTTAATCTACTACGTCAGCACTGCTTTATTAATCCGAAAGAAATTATTTAAAGCCAAGCGTGTAATTTTGTAAAAAAATTGAATACTTTTTAAAGTTCTTTAAAATTCAGGTCAACAAAGACAGTACTTGATACCTGGACCTTATTTAAGAAATATTTAAACTATACGAAAAATACTATTTTTCTTTATTATAAATCATCGAAAAGTATTCAGTAGAATATTGCAGATTTTCAAAATAATTTTAATCTATCAATACACAAAAAAATCATCACACCTCGAACCACCCAAATCATACAGACATGGGAGTCAAGTTGTTAATTTTATACAAGGATGAAGCTTATTTGAAGATAATTAAAATTATTTGACACAATAATATTTTTACGCAAATTATCAGCGGATAGACTCTTTCGTGTGTTTAATGTCGAAAACTGTAATGTTAAAATCTCTTACGATGATCACGCTTATAATGTGACACAGTACCGCCGTGCTTAGATCACAATATTCCATATCTTATCAGTAATGATTTGATAAGGAGCCACAGGAATGCAGATTTGAATTTTTTTTTTTAACAAAAATCACAGAATATAATGCCAAATAATGGTAGATTTTAATACACGTTGTCGTCAACGCGAAATGCCGCTCGATATGTATCGACTTTAGGTTATGAAATACGTGAACGGCATCCGAGCCGGCGGCATCCGCAAGCACGCTGTCGCGGTCGTATCGCCGATAATTCCCCGGGCCGATGGCGCGAACTGTTCGCTCGTCCCTTTAATTGTTTTTTTTTGTATCCGCGACCGCACCGCGCTCAATATGCCACTAAATAATACTCAAACGGCTGCGCATTGCTGGGATATTTAGAAATTCGCGGATAATACACAGGCGAATCGGAGTTAAGCCCGCAATGGTAATTTGACCTTTCGTGATTTGCACTTGTTTTATATTTCTTTTTTAATGCCTACGCGTTCAGAATTCGTTTATTTTATTAAAGCCCTCCAAATTGTGTATTCAATATACGCCAATTGCCTGCGATAAATAACAATGAATTCGTATGAAATAATATTAAATCTGCCGATTTATAACAGTAATTACATATTATTATCATCTTGTGTTTTCCACGTGAGCACAGTCCTATTTTAGTAACTGTTACTGTGAACTTATTTCATTCAGCTAATATCTTTTAATATTAGAATACACGAAGAAACAACGTATTGATTGAATAGTAGTAAGGTAGTTATATATTTATTCTTATAACAATAAAAAATTAATGTGTTTATAAATATAATACATTTTGGAGAAATGACAAGGATTTGATATTGGTTATAAATATGCAATAAGACAATCAGAGCATAAACCGTGATTACAAGACCCAACATAAATGCATCACCGCCCCAGTACACCTGAGGTATTTGAGGATTGTATAATTAATTCACCAGCTTTGAATTAACATTGTTGGAGGCCCGGTCTTGGTGATTAAGATTTCGGGTCATTAATTCCCCGGCTGAGTGACGGGAGGGCAGCCGGCTGTGCTGGTCCGCGGGGAGGGATCCATCGAGGATGGGAGGCAGGCCCGTAGATGATGCGGTTAGTCTAATTAAGTCACACATGCATCATGTCCCTCTTCTATTTCCATCACCAATTTGCTTTTTTCCAAAGTTTTACCAAATAATTTTCAACCCAAATCGAATTTAAAAATTAGGTAATTTTTTTTGCATTATTATAATATATTTTATTTTACTTGAATGCAAAATATTTGCTTATCAAGCATACACAGTTTTTGGTATAAAAAAATTTAGAACAGTAGAAACTACAATCCCATCTCGTATTTTTTAAATTTTTTTATTTATTCACTGCTCATTTTTCACCATAATCAATATTTATGCATTAATTTAGTCTTTTTTAGCAACTACAATTGCAGTGAGTCGAAAATCACGATTGTAGAATTCGACAGAAATGAGAAAGTGGAGATCTCACACAGCGTATTAATTTGGGAAATAAAAAAACTTTATCCGGTGTGATGAAGGACTCCACACCCGAGAAGAATTCATTTCAAAGCCAAAGTCGAGAGCAGTTTTTTTGTTCTCGCTGCAACAAGCTTTGAAGACGTCTCTTACACTAGTTTTCCAAAAGAACAGTTGTAGATTTTCTGAGATTTTTCGGAAAATTCTAGATATTCGTATTTACATTCAGCTGAAAGTTTCTTAATGCCTTCTATATGAATTTTATCTCATGTCTGCGGATAACTCGGAAGCTCGCAAAATGTGTAGTTATTTTATTGCACTGCCATTTATCGTTAAGCGTGTAATATTTTAGACTTTAAATTGAGATACTGCGATGTGAATTTCTGAGTAACTTATCTTACAACTTCTGGTTCTGCTACTGAACTACTTTCATTTATTTGTAAACTTCTACTTTAGTCTGTACGTTATAGAAAATAATTTTTGTAATTAATGGAAATTTTAACGTTAATCTAATTGCTAAAGCAAATTGCATAAATATTTACATTCATAAAATGAGGTAACAGGAAATACTGCACAGCTTTCTTGTTTAGTCATTTTATAATCAAAAAACTTGAAGCTGTCATTTGAAAAATGAAAATGAATATTAACGTTGTATTTAGATTGATATTACGGAAAACCTCTTAATCACCGAGCACATGCGAGTATGTTATCTGGTTATTGAATCACATTAACTCATTAGTGTCAGCTTATCGGGGAAGAATTCAGATTTGTGGGAAGTCTGAAAATCTTCACGTATTTGCTACATCCAAATATTTGTTAAATCTCATTAAACTTCAAGAAAGGAAGTCAGATGTCTCCATATAGGCTGCTAGGCACTTGCTTATTAGTTCAGAATTTCCCGGAGCTATTGGGAATACCCTTCGGCAGAGGTTGTCCATATTAGGTGCGCGCTTAGCAAACTAAATAACAATAATAATTAAATTCTTACTGTTCCTTCAAGGTACTAAAAACCAAAACGTGATATCTATTTTTAGTATTATGACACTATAAAAACATTATCACCTAAAATAGCTTATGATAAAAAATATGAATGAGTTAAGTAAGGTATTTTAATTTGAGAAATGAATCATGACCATTGTTATTTTATTAAAATTTAAATATAATATATTATATATGTGTAAATAAAAAAAAAAGTTCTTCTTTATGAAGAAAAGTCCCCTCTTATGAATGCGATATTATTTTATATCCAATAGCATAAAAATTGATATTTGAGAAGTACTGCTCTAGACATTTCCTCGCCTCGAAATGGCAAAACAAATTGCAAGTTCGGTTGGGAGGAAAAATCGGGTAAGTCTGCGGAGTCACTCCTATTTTGTTCGAATTTCTCAGAAATCTGTAGGGGAAAAATATTTACTCTTCATTTCCTAGGACGCGAAATTCGGCCGCTCGTTGCGTCTTGGCCTTCTTTATTTGGGACAATATACTAAAGAATCGTCTCCGATGGACTTTGAAAATAATTGGATCGAGGAGAAACATCGACCGTGATATAAAATAGAGATTGCCTAGCAAACTTCATACTAAAAAAAAGTATCTGAGCTATTAAACTCAAATATAAAGCTTGGTTTCAGTAATTGCTTTTAAAATTTTTATGCTTTTTATCAAAAAAATGGATGTAAGAAAACGTAAGCTATTATTCATAAGGAAAAAATTACATTACCCTTCTCCACCAAGAATTATAAATGCATCACGGTAAATAACTACAATACAGGTTTTAATTTTGTAATGTTGGAAGTGCAATACGTGGAATGTCATGTCATTGAAAAAACTTTTTTACTTTATTTACAACTGAAAAGAAGTTAGTAATGTTACAATGGTAAAAATATTTAAAAAATAAATTTAATCTTTCTTCACGTTACATGTCTTTGATACGGTAACGGTTTAAAAAAAAAATCAAAGCGCACTGTGGTCTTTCAATTAATTCTCGTAATTAAATATATTTCATTAAATTTCAATTTGATATCCAAAGTAATCATAAAAAAATATTTTATGTGTTTAACAGTAAAAACGAAACGAAAAAAAAATTGATTCGTATTTCGAGTGTATATATTATTTTTTAAAGAAAAAACCTTTATTTCCGCTGAAAGGACCTTGGATATATCAAGAGCGAAACCTTTGTTTTTAGGGGTGATAATAGAAAGACTTCTGTGTGGTGTCCGTATTTTATACGTTTGCTGCATTATTATATTTTATTTTGTCGTTGCGTGGATTTACAAGGGAGTATATTTTATTTATTTCGCCATTTCAAGAAATATTGTTTCTAACGTAAAGGGATCAGGCGGTAAATCACCAATCTTTTTCGGTCTTAGTTGTTCAAATTCCAATAATAAAATGAAAGGGTATATTTGTGAATCTATTTATATTATTCAAACAAGAATATTGGCTGTCAATCTTTAAAATAAGTTTTGATAAGAAATAAATTGCTTTTAATAAAATTTGGGTATTGGTGATGTTGTATTACCACTTATACTATTAAAATCTAGGACCTGCAGGAATTTGAAAAATATCAATGAATGATAAGATACCTTAAAATCAACTAATTATTTTTTTAATATTTAATAGTTAAAATATCACAAATAAGTAGATTTATCTGGTTGTGCTGAGACCCACCGTAGACAAGCAAATAGAAAGATTAGATGCAGAAACGGAGTTTTCCCGAGTTTACGGTTGTCGTAGGAAGCCTTCAAGAAATTTATTGAAATAATGATATTTCTGTTTTGAGCCTAGAGGTGTATTTTTGTTCAAAAAAATGAATTTTATTTTATTTTTATTGTTATTACTAATAATTGTGGAATTGAAATTGGAAAAAACAACCGTTTAAATATAATAAATGAATAAAAAAAATATACAAAATTTAAATTGTATAAATAAATATATAGATCAGTAATTTGTTTAGACATTTGGTAGATTAGATGTAAATTAATCGTTATTAAAAAACGTCATGACCCGTTCTCAAAGCGTATCTTTAAATCTAACGTAAAACTGTTAAAGTTCTATCTCTGAATATGACAGTCAGTTTAGTTAAAATGCTGAATTCATTAAAAAAAAATCTATGGTTTTTTTTTATCTCTAACAGCAAATGTACCATCGGTTTTTGGTGGGTTAAAATCCGTATCAAAGTCAATCACTCAAAAACCTTTCTAATTCAGTCGTTAACAGATAACGCCACAACTAAGAACAGAGTTAAGCACTAATTCCCTGATTAACAACATTATGCTGCGTTAACTCTGGCCTTATCGCCACTTTTAGGGACAATTCTTCTTTGGCCGAATGGCCGGCCGCCATTAATACGCCACTTTGCGCTCTCACCTGAGTCCACTCAGGGGTCATTATTCTCTGGCAGGTAGTGCCAACCCCCTCCCGGGCTCATTCCGCCGCGCTAAACGCAAATGGGAGTACTTAATGGCAGCCGCACGATCTCGAGGACGACGGCACTCCGGCTTCACTTTCCCGATGGGGTACGAATACTCCTCATTGATTCTGCAGGGTGAAACAAAGCTACACCGTGAAGTTTAATTTAAAGTAGATTTTGCTGAGACTTATTCAAAACAAAAAAAAAAACTGTGTTGTTATAATTTTATACTAACTATAGCGTAAATAAATATACAGACGTTGACCGTTTTGAAATTTTTACTATGAATGTAATATAAAAATAGACTCTTAATGTCATTTCTAGAAAACGTAAAAAGTCACATTCTTTGTAGAATCCATCCGACGTTTGTGTCAAATGCGTATTTTTAACACTACCTGTGCATTGTGAGAATATTTGTCACGTGCATAGCGTCATGTCGCAATATTATGCAATGGTGTAATTAAGATTTCCGTATTTCAAACCGGAACAAGTGATGAGAAAGAGAGCAAGCGCTAAACGGAACTCCTTCTCAAGTTAATTGAAGGTTGCTTGATAAATTATTCAACACGAAAAGTTCAACTGTAGAGTGCGACCAATTAATCTTTACCATCAGCGAAAGGGTGAATTAGAGTTCCTTTTAGTCATTGCCTTGTGTAGCCACCATCGTTTAACATTTTGTTTTCGATGTAAGATTTTAAAATCTAATATCCCTCTGATATACTTTGTAATCTAAAAAATACTTTCTAGATTAGAGTAAAATAAAAAATTATGTAACGATATTTTAAGTTTAAGTATGAGTATTAAGATTGGAGAGACGTAAAAAAATATTATCAAGAATTCTATACTTCTTTGTTGTTATATGAAGGAAAAAATTAAAATATTTACATTAATATCTAATATTTTGAAGCCAGATTAACAAGCTTAAAAGTTTTCAAAGCAAACTGAAATGTTTGTCAGAACTATGCAAACCCTGTGGCCGTCAGACAGGTAAGAGAAGGAGGGGGATGGACCTAATGGAATGATTTTGTACTGGCAGGGGATCATGACTGCTAAACCTGACGGATATATAGTTGAGAAGATCAGTCTGAGGTTGATTGTTTGTGCCGGATGGTTTGGTTGAGAAAGCAAACTCGCACTTGCTTAGGAAAAATGGCTGTAATTTTTTTCACAGAGTTATAATGCAGGACGCCTTTTATTTTACTTGATAAGTAGTCTCAAATAAAATGTTTTAAATGATACAGTTTTTGGCATCGACCCCGGACTTACTCGAGCTTATCGCATTTTATGTAAATATTAAGTGTTTTTTATTTACTGATAACATAACATTTGTTTATGCATATATAAGGATAAGGTATTCCGTAAGCAATTTTTTTATAATTATCAAAAATAAAAGTGGTTTACTCATCATACTGAAGTGCTTCTTGGTGTTTTAGAATTCTTTTCTTGTCTATATAAACGTAAACCTAATAATTATTTATTTAATTTCAACCCAAAAAATCTCAACGTTCGTGATCACGTCTTATTTATTCAAAGGAAATTTTAATTCGGCCGTTCTTTACTGAGAGTGAATATAGACGACCGAGTTAAAAATAATCGATATCGTTTGTTTGAATTTTATATTACGAATGATTTATGATAATTTTACTTAAGTAATGTGATCAATATGCATTAAAAAAAATAATTCAGATATTCCAAAATGAAATATACCGTTAAGATTTATATTCGATTTGTTTGACGTTTGATAAGAATTTTTATACTAATCAACAAATACTCATAAATCCTACATGACTTATTCCGAATCGTTCCAACAGTAAAACAAAATCATGTTATTTTTAATTTTGTTTACACTCGATTTGAACAGCTGATAATGTAATAAACTATATATTGTATTCAATTTTTTTTTGTAAAATGTAGAAATTGTTAATATAATCAGTTGAGAGATTTTAATTTATTTAAAACAATAAAGCTTGGGATTAAGCCAAAAGAGAAGTGTTGATATTTTTTCAGTCAAACTAAAAGGGCGCGAGCGTAGGGGTGAAATTACCTGACGCTTTCTAATGCGGCGCATACGGAGCTCGATTTGCAGTTATTTTTTATGTGCGAGGATGCAAATTCCCTCCAAGAATTTCTTTCTTTCCCAACAAAAACGCCAAACGAGAGAGAGAACAGTGCTATTTTGCGCACATTCGGAACACCGCAGCAAAAGCACCCAGCCTACCCATTACCCCAGAAATGCTTTACAAGTGTATAGTAATATGTGGAATAACCGTTAAATCGCAAATGGACCTAGAAGAAAACAACCCAAGCGCGTGTGCTACGAAATACCATAATAGTGAGAAAATTTGAACACAAAAATATCATTGGTATGTAATGAAATATATTCAACACCGACTTTAGTGATAATAAAATATATAAAAAAAACCTTTCGACAGCTATGGACGTTTTAAATAATTAGAGTAACTAGTAGATGCTATATTATTTTATTTTAAAATGTTGTAAATTATCATATGAAAAAAAATTCATTGTTTACTGGAAACCAACCAAGGATGAAAATCACGAAATAAGATAAAACAGATAATATTATGATACAGCGTTAATTGAGTGTCAAAATACTTATTTTTATTACAATTTTAACAACGTTAATTTTAAAATTGAAATAGTAACAATGGGTTTGAGTAATTTAAGTAGCACAGCGGAGCGTTGCCAATAAAACGGACCCTATTCGTGCACTATTTTCATAAATTACTAATTTGCTTATAAATCTACTTTTGCAATTTTAGTAGCTCACTAAATTGCTTTTTTTATCTATGAGAAATATAATAAAGAATGACCTGTTGCATATTAAGTGAGCGCCGGGGAGTAAGTTTTTGCAAAAGATAGCTGGGGAACATTACGAAGTGAGGTGGAAAGCTTGCAGCCACAGTGTTGTCGTGATACCGTATGTTTATATAGGTTATAAGAGAGGTGATTCTTTTTCAGGTAGAAAAAGCTATGCAGCAAGCACGGAGGCGAGGCACGAGAGAAATACAGCTCAGTCGTACCGAGCCGCACTAAATTTCACGTTTCCTACCTTTATTTTCAGTCCGCTACGAATGTTATTTTGGTTTGCAGTACCCAGTATTCTTGGGTGCTTTATATTATGACTCTTATTTATCTTTATAGATTTAAAGGTTCATAATATTAACAAAGAATAGATCCCAACAAAATTGAAGAACATGGATAAAAAATAAACGCACTAAAGTTAAGAATGTTGCGATGTGTTTTAAAAAATAATATTTTAACGTGAATCTTATAAATACATTTCTGTTTCACTTTCACGAAATACTTACAATTTTTGCGTTTCGTGATTTTACTTTTGAGGGGTTCAAACATGGAAATAAGCGATACGATCAATTATAGCAAATTTTAAAATATGTTAGCGTTTCACGAATGAATTTAGTAAAAACGCACAAGGAGTTTGTTTCTGCCTGCCTGGTCAAGGTGCAGGCATACGCAACACACGAAAAAAAAACCCCGTCACGTTTTTTTCTAACCCGTATAAATGTGTGACATCCGTTTTACATAAAAGCCAACCGAGGTGAGCTAGATTTGTACTCCAGATTTGGTAACAGATTAAACTGATTGAAAAAAGGCTCCCAAAGATATCTGGCGAGAAATCTGACTTTCATGTTTTCTGATGTTTGGAAAAACGCTTTGGGTAACATTTAAATTAACATTATGGGTGTATCGTATCGCTTTTATCGTATTCGAGCACAATAAAAATAATACAATTACGGTTATCGGGGGAACAGTTCTTGAATACAGTTGTTTCGTCAGATGGGTCGATTAATCTGTCTTGATGTTATACTTAAATGCAAATCTGTATTTTTATGTCCCGAATAGAAAATAAATTATATTTATATATTATTAAAATTTATAATAAAATATTTTACGTACTGCTATTAAACCAAGCGTGAATGAACTTTATTAACTAACACGGCTGGCTCGGTAAAAGCTAATATAGAATACCGCAATTTAAATTGGTAACTATACCGCAAACGTGTTGGTATTTGAATATATACGCGGATTGCCGACATGTCATGCAATAAAAAAATAACGAAATTACCTAGTATTCACAGAACCCTCGCGGAAAGTTAATTCCCATATGAAATAGTAATTCCGCTCTAGCTGTCGGGTACGCCTCCTTGAAAGTGCACAGTGTAAAAAAATCAGACTTAATTAAAAATACTCACGCAAAAAGTATTACCATGTCATTGATAGGATGAGAAAATATCATTATAAGTCTGTGAAAACTTATTGTTTATTTAATGAACAACTATAAAAGGTATGTATATATTATAACGATAAATAACTTATTCGTTCAAATATGAAATATTATTATTATTTACATCCTTGCTATCTCCATTCTATTGGTTGTAAAAGACTGCTATTTTGTGCCCTGATCCGTGTGTAAAGGATCGGTAATGGAGTAGTAGACTTGGAATATTGTGTGTGGGGGGGGAGGGGGGTTATAATTGTTTCTGTAGCTTGCTGCAGAAACACTAGAGCTTTGTAAATAAAGGATTGGACGTACAAGACTCGGGAATCCACTACACCAGAGGTGTCAAACTTAATTTTGCAGAGGGCCATATATTAAATTTAGAATGTGTAGGCGGGCCAGATTCAAATAAAATAAGTCTAAAAGCTCTAAAAAAACATGATTCTTCTTTCTGTGATGAAGAATCATTCATGATCGCGGGCCGTATCTTTGACATGACTGCACTACACCCTATCCACTATCCCCTTGGAAAACTATGAACACTAATTCAGCATAAATTTATGCTCAGTGAAATGGTCGCCAAGCTCATATAAGGAGAAACACCCGATGAATGATTATTTATTTACTTTTAAGGTTGTTTTTTTTGTAATTTCAGTGGTGAAGGGACCTGCCTGTGCCAGTTGGGCACACTGTGCTCGGCACACGCGGTGCGAGGCGCCAGTGCCGGGGAAGCGGCGTTGAAAACGAGGCCGATTAAACCGTCCACTTTACACAAATATAAATCTAATTTAAAATTCTGAATGGACTCATAATGCTGTTTTCAACCAAATCAGTTTTCTGTTTAAAAATGCGAGTCCGGTTTATTCAAAGTGTAAGCAACAAAAAATATAAACTTCCCCCCGAAGCGAGCACGGTAACGAGCAAATATTTTTTTTTTTTAGTTTTTATTGTTTTTTTAATATGTTTTATTAATTTACAAAAAGAATAATACTTCAAGTAAGCATACTGTTGTATTATTTAATAATCGCTCGTCTTTGTTTGAATCGTATGAAAAGGTTTGATGTAAATACTAGTTTTGTAATTATATAAAATAACGCATTATTACAAAACTATCAAGCCCAGAAAAATATAGGTTTGTACAATTGAAGCTGTCATAAATATACACCGTTAAATGTAGTTTTTGTCATTTCAAAAAATACAGCCATTAATTTGGGGACAGCCTGCTATTAAGGCAATTATGTTTTTATTAAATATTCACTACGTGGTTGAGTGAAATAAATTGATTTTTGTTTCGTTTTTGTTTACTTTATAGATAATTATACACTTAATATTTATTTAATATCATATTTTACATTATAATTTTTTTTGATGATAAAATAAAGATGTTAAATATTTATATATATATAATATTTTTTTGATACCATTAATCGAAATTTATAGATTTATATAAGTAGATGTTTTTAATGGTTTTTAAGTTCATATTAAACATTTATTTAAAAAATATATATGTGATAATTTCCAAGAAATATATAAAAAGTTGTAGAGAGGTTTATCAGATGTGTATTTCACTTATTCGAGTACTCGAACGGGATGAGTGAGGTATTATTTTTCACTAAACGTGACGTTAATGAGCACGCAAGGCTCGTTGGAGAACTTCACGAAAAATATTTAAAAAAAAAAAAAACTTCGTTATCTTCTTGTATGTGTAAACTTTAATGAAATTCTTGCCTGCTACTTATCTAATTCGCAATTTTTTTTTTCATAATCAATATAAAAACAAAGAGAGTATTTAAATGTTATAAGTACAGTACAATCTAATGAAGGAACAACTACTGGCTTGTTGTTATCTGTAAATAATTAAGTAAATTGTAAAAGTATTAAGTGGCTTTAAAATGGGGGCAGTGGTTGTATTGTGTTTTAAAGCACAGTTAAGCATAATAAATTTCAAAGTTTAAAAGAGCTTCGAATTGAATTTTTATTGAAAACATAAAGCAATTTTATTTTATAATTGTGGTTAAGTAAACTAGTCTCATTTATTATTAACTATTGCTTAATTTATATATTAAATCAGATGCGCTCAAGCGAGGAATATTTAAAATAGGTTTTCTGTTTAACGAGAGTAAATATTATCCTTATCGTATACACTAGAAAAGTAAGTAAGTATATTTGGATGCTGGCTGGTGTGTGCTGTAAGAGATGTCTGAGGCTTTTCAAGATAACACAATGCAGGTGCCTGCAGTGTAGACGGGCAGCTCTTTGAAACCTGCTCGGTTGGTATGTCAAGTGCCTTTCAACGTTCTCTGGGTTTTAATAAAGTAAGTACAGAGCATAATATGCCAACATGTCAGACCTACTCAGCTGCAGATTCAGATGTCTACCGAGCTTACATTTTTAAATGAGGTGTCAGACCTAATTTTTATTTATTTTACTTTTACCCTATAAAAAGCAAGAGCACATTTGTGATATAAAATTTATAAATAATCTGTCGTGATTATGTGATTATTGCAGTGCTTTATAAAACTCGACGCACGCAGTAAATTCTATAAAGCGTTTTAAATCTGTTTTTAATTTGAAGATAATCGTCTATTAATTGGTGATTGTGTCAATTAGCGGAATTGGGTCACTGAGGTTGTTCAAAAGGGAATGAAACAAAGTGAATTGCTGATCGGATATCAATAATCCATATATTGTTATAATGAAAAGTTAACGTGACTGCTCCGATGAATAATAAATCAAGTACGAACTCGTGATTCGTTAATATATGGATATTTACCAGTAAAAAATATTGGTGTCACAATGACACTACGATGAGTATTTTTGGGAGAAATTGTAACATTTAACTAAATTTTTTAAAGTTTTTATACGATTAAACTTTTTTGAGGATTTTTTTTCAGTTTTATTAAGCCGGTAAGTTTGAAAAAAATTTCATTTGTATAATTAACCCACATAGCTATTTTATGTATTCAAATTTGGTCATGATTGATCATAAACTATTTTCTACTATGATCGGTGTAAATTGCTAATCTGTTAATTGAATTCCTTACATATATATAAATATATATATTAATTGTCGTTCTCGGCACTACAGCCTGAGAGGAGTCCTGAACTTTTCTTGAGAAAATGCACAAGTGACCCCTGCTTTGCTCTGCCATACTCAAGCTTGTTTTGCCCAAAGCACGGAAGTTTTGCATTACAAACCACCCTCCATCCCTTTTTGATTTAAGGATTAAAAATAACGGGATTTCAAAGTTTTTTAAGACTTTAAAATTTATCATGTATTTTATTTCGTAACTAATATTTAAACTTATTATGATAACAAAAATATAAATAAAAATTATTAAATTCGTTTAATGATGTAGAAAAATAAAATGATCAATTTTCTAACATACAATTCGTGCTATGTTTGTAAAACAAAAAAAAATATGCATAAATTTATAGATTTACTACATTGAATGTCATATTGAAAATAATATTTACATTTAGCTTTAAGAAAGTATCAAATCGGGACCTTTCGGTAAATGTTAATGATTACCATTTTTCATAGGGATCCAAATTGTGTTTTTTGTTTTTCGTTCTCATTTTTTAAAATATAAAACACAGTTTATATCACTTGTTTTAGGAAATATTACAGTCCTTTAGTAGAATGAATGAATGAGAATTGTGATAATAACATATTGTATCCACGGAAAACATATTGTTTAATTATAATATTCTTTTGTACTGTATTTAATATGAATATCATGATTCAATAGCGTTGACAGCTTTATGATATTGGCAAGTATAAATAATATTTTAAATAGTAAGTAAAATACTTGAGTGATTTTTCTACATATAGATGTGGCATTATCAAACAGCTCTGTTTGATAATGCCAACGTGAAAGGTTGGCGAAACCGGTCACCAATTAAAATCTTTATGTGGAAAAATCACTCAAGTATTTTACTTACTATTTAAAATATTAAAATGGAATTCCACCAAATACTTTATGTTAAAAATATTGAATTACTAAGTACAAATAAATATATAATATTATTTGTGTAAGTTCGAAGAATAGCGACAATATTATTATTGAATTGTGAGGTTTCATTGTATCTCACTATGATTAAATGAATCATTTTTGATATTTGTTATTTAGAGTAAATATAATTAAAAATACTTAATAAAATTAGTATAAACTAAGAATTGAGGTTTTAATTGATGGTAGTTAAAGTTTATAATAATCATTGGTATTTTTATCTGGTAGAGCTTTAAATGTTTTTAATTTTTTAGGTTTGGGTAACTTATTACCTATTGAAATCGATATTATTATTTTCAAGGAAGGAGCTGTGTTTAATGCATTTGAAAGCTTTCAAGTTATTAAAAAAAATAGTTATAACTATGCGGTATCGTGAACTAAGATCTTTATCATGTCTATTCTTACAATAGATCTTAAAAGTCGTTATCATTGTATTTTATTTGACTTATCATACAACTAGAATTAGTTATAAAACTTATACGACTTGAGTTAAAACACTTATACGATATGACATGAGTAAGATATGATTTTTTTTACTGGACTTGAGTTTGAACACTTTTTTTTTTAATAATGCATGGCATTCATAACTAGCCAAAAGATGTTCGGTATTAAATAATTTGCTTTTATATCGAAGTATATTATTATTTAGACGTTTTTTGCAAAATAAATAAAGAGTGTTTTAGATTATTTAAAACCTCTTCATATTTAACCGACCCAGCAATATAGGCCAGTTTCATTACGTACACCTTGCATTAAATGTCCTTTTGCTGCGACATACGTAAATTTGGAAATGTTTTATAAATACGCTTACGTGTTAGGGCTATAATCTGAATATAGGATGTGTTTTCATTTCATTTGGCCGTCGGAAATGTCAACAGCGGGTCCCAGAAGAGCTATCACGATTGTCGTGAATCACCCAAATTTCAGTTCACGGGAAATTAATTATTGTACCTATGTATATGCTCACGTACAATATATCGTTTAAATTGCCTTTTTTATATGACGCCCCACTATAATGTATGTAGAGCACTCTTGGAACTTAATGCTTATATTTTATAACGTTATCATTCAGGCTATCGATCCTTTTCTATGCCATAAATGTATGAGTCTTATAAGTCATGGTATAAAACGAATTCCACTCTTCGGACAAAGGAAGTAGCTCAAATGATGTATTTATTAATTTAAAATTTATTATATTAAATGAGATGCGTTTGAATTATTTTAAAACAAAGTAAGGATTCTTTTAGAATTGAACAAAAATTATGTTTGAAATTTAATGTATTCAAAACATACTTTGATTTAATATAAGATGCAATAAACTAGTGTGTTTGAGGAAAATCGAAAACGTTTAGAAAAATATCGTTTCAATATTATACAAAAAAATTATCAAATAAGACGTGCCAATTTGAATTGTCCCAAGTAAGAAAATATAATGTGATTGTTGAAATAAGCTGGGTTGAGTTGATCACATGAAGAAAATCTCGGAATAATCACCTACAAATCTGGATATTTTCTTACTTAACTACTAAGGCTAAGTCAGGATAAATTCGGAAATTATATTGCAGGAAATATTTTATGAATTTATTTGATCAATTGGAGTGCAAAATATAGTTGTGCGGCTTCCTGCACTTTAGCATTCGGGGAAGAAGCAAATGGAGTGCTGATGAAAGAAAGTGCCCAGCTGTGGCCCGATTCGAAAGAGCATGTCCAGCCGTGATAAATTTATATAATATAAATAATCTTATTTACGAGTATTTATAATATTATATACATATATATATATATATATATATATATATATATATATATATATATATATATATATATATATAAGCTTTGAGGACGCATGCTTTAAAAAAAACTTGAATACGCTTATATTTAAGAAAAAAGCTTTTTCATACAGTTGAAGTATTATAGATAGTTTTCGTTGTAATAACTTTTCCCCCACTGTTTCCACTTTCAGCAGATTATTCTCTCAGAGGCAGATTTACAAGGAAACTTTTTCGTATTCTTAGAAATTCAAATATTTTTTTACTTCCGTTCTCAGCCTGTTCGGTTTTATCAATAAATTCACCATTTTAAATTTATTCCCGCGTTTGATACTAACTTTTGTAAAAGAATGGAAAATTTCCCACGACACAGTTTTAAAATGTAAATTTTTCACGCCGTACTTACAATTCTGATGCTTTGTAATTAATAAATTAAGATTTTTTATTAACACACCTACACACACACTCACACATACACACACACACATATATATATATATATATTTTTTTAAATTTTATTTATAAATACAAACAAATATATACTTACAAATTTACTTACGTCAAAATTTTTAATGTTTTCATTATTGGCTGTTTATATTTTATTATCACAAATCTATTTATTAAATTGACTTAAAAGGCTCATCAACTACATTCATTACTTTAATGCAAATATCAACTTGATACAATAAATATGCAGGCTAATGTTTTATTTAAAGAAAATTAGTTTACTATAAAAATATATAAAATTAATTTAAAAAAATTATTGTTCAATACATTAAACAACAAAAAAACACGTATAAAGCAAAAAGGTTGCAAAGCAAAAGTAAAAACACCTCAACATTTACTTTTTTGTGTTTAAAGAACGACCTATTTATCTTTTCAAAAGAGACTTTGAAGAATACTATGACTGTTGGAGAGTTGTTTTATGTATTCGTTTTCTAGTTGTTAAATTTATTCGAAAGTTTGAGTTTCCTTCACGTATTCAAAAATCAGGTAAATGTTCAACGGCGATAAAAGCGAAGTTGAAATATATGTACATGTATTTTATTCTAAGGCGCAAATTACACAGTTTTACATTTTTACGAGGATTGTGGCGAGGAAAAATATTTACGAATAACATTACAGAAATCGAAATAGGGTTTATTTTTTAAAGTAAAAACATTCATTTCACGTGGGACTATTTCAAGGCACACGAGAAACATCCACCGCGTAACAAGTACAAACTGCGAAACTTGTATAATTACAAACGCATTTAACCTTCTAATTGCATTTAGCCTCAGTGAATAGAGAAGCGTGTTACCGAAATTTCATCACAGCTTTTCTCGTACAAATTGTGCAACAGGATATTTTAGCTCGGTAGAGTGTGACTTGTTGAAGAGAAAGCACATACACGTTCTGCCGAGAGTCCCATTCAAGTCATCATATTAATTTTCAGACAAGGTTGGCCTTTGTGTTTTGTCACTGCCTGCACTGGGGTGAGATTAGGGTTGGCCCTAGTTGCTCTATATACTCTGCGCAGAAGGTTTTCATTTAATAAATACGTATTTATTTTTAGAACAGTTTCAGATTTTATTAGAAATTGAGCTAAGCTATCGAATCTCAATTTCAAAGTGCTGAAAATATCTGAAATTATTACTCAGTATTGTTTGATATCGATCGTGCCAATCAATTGTTTGAGAGAGGAGATTAGAGCCAAGACAGCGCGTCCTAACATTCAATATTCTATTGAGCTTATAAACTTTTAGACATTGATTTGGTTTTTTTGATAATTTTGTGATTATAAATTTAAAGCTTTCGCAGAACTTCTTTGATCGCTTTGCTCATTATTTCAAATTAGGCAATGAAAGTTTATTTGTTTCTTTGCAAACACCAAGGAAAATAAAATTGGTTCCCGTAGTAAAAGACTTTTCATTTATTGGATATAAAAAAGGTTGGTCTTTCGTTTGATTTCTAGTTAAGCCATTTATTATTTTTATCACGTATTTATTATTTTTCTTTGTATCCAGTACGACACCAGTAGTAATTTCGAAACAACGTGTAGCCATACGCTTCATCGGGCTGGATTTCATGTGCCTTTACTTGCAGTTGACAAGTTTATTTTTTTCTTAGAACACATCTTTCACGATAAGACATAGTTATGTGTAAGGGAAGTGTACCGAGCGAGTTGGTTACATGGTGAAAAAAGAAAAACATATCGGTAACTATAACTGATGACACCAAATTTAACATAAAATTAGTAGCTCAAACAAGTTCTACCTTTAAAATATTTTGTTTAGCAAAAATCATATATTTTTATTTACTTAAACTGATACCTCTAACATTTACTTAAACTGATTTTGACAAATCCATTTGAGATATATTTGTATGATTATTATATTTAATTAATCTTGTTAACATTGTAAGCTTCGTTCGTATTTCATTAAGTAAAGAGAGGTAAGGCTTGGACCGCAGATCAAACCATACGACACGTGACGCAATAACACAATACACAGAGACACAAGCACGCAGAGCGATTCCCGTTCACTTTCCTTCAAACGCCCAACTGTCAAAGTTCTGCGCTCTTCGACAGAGTAATTGGTTTCTCTGAAAAGGGTGAAATGTCGGGATAAAAGCCACTTGAAAAAGACCCAACAATTACTTTGAGAATGCTCTGTGACTCCTGCCTGTATGTTCGGCCATGGGAAACAACAATATTCAGACGCTTTTCTTCTCCTGTCTACGAGGGACGTCAACGAGAAATGCGGGTGTTGCCAGCGACCACACAACAATTACAAATAAAACTTCATTAATCCTCGGAAACAGTTATTTTTTAAATGGAATATCGTAGAAAATTATTATTTTTTGTTGGTTATTTGATGAAACATTTTTTAAGATTGTCTAATTTTAATTTTTAAATTAAATAATTAATTAAATTAATATAATCTTTTAAGATTATAAATTGAAGTACTAAGAAAAACAATCTGCATTCATGCAAAATTCGTTGACAGCCGTTCACAAACAAATTTACTATTCAGGAATGGCAAGACAGAATTCAATATATCACTCGGAACAGATGCATTGCTGCAGGAGTCATGGACTGTCGTACAACATGCATTTATCTTGTTACAGGATTGCACTTTATAAGTTTTAAAGCCACCGTTTTTAATTAAATTCTCTCAAAGAAACAATTATGTCAATCCTGCCACACTAAAAATAAAGATTTTGTACTGTGTATTTGTGCTTTAAGCATTATATACTTATATAGAAAGAAATTAATTTTTCCCATTTGTATGTTTTTATACCTTGCAGATCATTGTAAATCTCCAAACTTTCAGTTCGAAAACAAGTCAGTTATTTTAGATTAATATTTAAGATATTATTATGTTTGACTACAATATACATTATTTTAAATAAAAAAGTAAACTCTATGTTCCTTGACTGTATATTAAATGCTGCAGCGTTGTATTCGTGGATATTTCAAGTATGGCCGTATGTATTTTATCCAACCAGGAATGCCTTCACGGAAGTGTATGGTGCCTTTATAATTTGTAGCAACTTTTAATGACTGGAAGATTTGATAAAGGTGCAGGAGCAGATATTACTTTCCATAAGCAGGCATGTTGGGTGGAATTCAGACAATGGACGAGTACCTTCCGGTTGGATTTCAGGCGCGTCTGAAACCACCGCCAGCGAAATGTTGCCCCAAAGCCAAGAATGATGTAAACAAGCAAGTCAAACCTCTTTAAATATTAATCTGCAAAATTTGTAATACAAACAGTATTATGTAAATTAAAAATATATAAGAGACCATGGAAGTTTGAAGTAAACGCTTAATATTGCCGCACGTTTTATGTAAGATAGATTTTAGGGCAAATAAGTTATACTCAAATTCATGTCAAATCTTTCCGACGTGCAATTTAAAAAAAAAGTAATTGTTAGGATATTGTTCGATGGTGATAAATTTACTAAGCACAAATTTTATAACAAACAAGTGATGTTAAACATATGTACGATAAATGTATTCAAGTTCATAAATAATTAATTTATATATTCTTTCTACTTTGAATATGACGTACGCTTCATTTAGAATTGCATTGTGCAAAAATATTTTAACAGGTTTCAAGTATACCTCTTAGGTTTTTTAGGGGATGACGACTATTTCACATAACGAATATGATGAAAGACATGCGAATGTCAAAGCGACTTAAATTTTACAGGGCAGGGTAAAGTTTTGGGTTCGGATACTTGAGAGCTCAAAGAAGTTATGATTATATTTAGAAGGATGGAGAGAAATATGCGAAATATTTCTTGAATGTTGAATTTATGACTGGAAAAGGTATTTTGGTTTTTATTACTTAAATTTAATAAAAACATACTGGAGATGAATAAAAATTAATGAATATTTTTTTTTCAAGATTGGTTTTACGACTATGGCATTTTCATAAAATTTTGTGTTTGCTTACATATTTTGAAATATATTATAAAACAATATAATTGTGCTGCGTTACACTCAAAATAAATTTTAAACCAATTAACAAGATAATAAAATGGCAATCTACAATTCAATATTGATTTAGAAAATATTTCCTTGTGGTTTCTAAATAAATCAGTTAAAATGCGGATCTCTTAAATATATGAGTATCAGTTTGTATCTAGCTGTTTTGATAATATTTAAAAAAAGCTCAATCAGGGTTTTGTTAATCACTTAACAGTATAACAATTGTACTTTTATTCAGTACAAGCAAAATTGGACTTATTTGTTTTTATCCACCACGTAGGCTTGGTACAAAATACAAATGGATAATCCCTTAAAAAAAAATTACCGACGGGAGCAGTGTATCCTGATTGGTCTGTTTTTGAAAAAGAAACGTGACGTCAACGGTTCTTAATCAGTGGTGCGCGCCTGCTGGTGAAGGGGTCCCCTGGCTGATTGAGGGTCACTATGGAAAAGGACGCCCCGAGGAAAACCGAAGGAAAATTGCCCTTCGGTCTACCGGGATTTAAGAGGCAGATTAATAAAAGGTGATTTTTTGCAATATAAAGTAGTTTTTACCAATCTACTCATGTTTATTTTCATGCCTAGTTATTTACTAGCGATTTGTTATATTTTCTGGAAACTCAAACATTTATCCTTATTGGTCGTAAAGCTAACATAATTTTTTTTAGGTTAACATTCTTTTGCCGTATCGCAAAAATATCGTTCTTTATATTAGTTTGTAGGCAATATTTATTTTTACCGAGTTAAAGAAAATCATTTACATAGAGTTAAAACGACAGTGATATTGAGTTGATAGTTGAGTAGTTTTAATCATGAGTAGCCCAAGATGAAAATGAACAAATATTTATTGTCGTAAATAAAATACACAGAAACAAAATAGAAATTAAATTATTTGATATTTTTACTATACGAAGGCGGTCCGATAAATACTTAGACTACAAAAGAAAAACGAAAATTTTGGAGAAGTGGCAATTGATTTCTCAAAATAGTCTACTAATTAGCTCGATACATTTGACCCAGCGATGCTCCAACTTTTTTAACCCATCTGAAAAATATGTTTTCTCGAGGTCTGCAAAGTAGGCCTCCGTGGCGGCGATGACTTCTTCATTCGACTTGAAGTTCTGCCCGGCGAGTGACTTCTTCAAGTTTGAAAACAAAAAATAATTCACGGGGCCAAATCTGGAGAATACGGTAGATGGGGGAGCAGTTCGTACTGCAATTCGACTAATTTGGCCGTGGCGACGGCGGAGGTGTGAGCCGGTGCGTTGTTATGGTGGAAGAGCACTTTTTTCTTCGCCAAATGGGGCCGTTTTTTCTGCAATTCAGCGTCGAATCGGCCCAATAATTCGGCAAAGTAGAGCCCTGTGACCGTTTTGCCCTTCTCCAGGTAGTCAATGTAGATCACACCTTGTGAATCCCAGAAAACGGTGGCCATCACCTTTCCGACCGATAGGACAGTCTTCGACTTCTTCGGAGCACGTTCGCCGGGTGAAGTTCACTGTTTCGACTGTTCCTTGGTCTCTAGTGTGTATCAGTAGATCCATTTTTTGTAGAAGGTCACGAAACGATACAGAAACTTCTTCGAATTGCGCTTAAATAGCGTCAAGCACTGCTCCGAAGTGGTCTCACGGTTGCGCTTGTTGTCCGGAGTGAGCAAACGCGGCACCCTTCGCGGCGACAGCTTTCTCATGCCCAAAATTTCATGCAGAATGATCCACGCGGTCTTTTGAGATGTCTATTGTTTCAGCTATCTCGCACATCTTCAATCGGCGGTCTGCCAATACGAGATCGTGGATTTTTGTCATGTTATCCTCCGTGGTAGCCATTTTCGAGGCACCTGGGCGTGGTTCATCAAAAACCGACGTGCGACCACGTTGAAACTCGTTAAACCAATTTTCGACAGTCGCCATCAAAGGAGAAGAGTCACCGTACACAGCATCCAAGCGCTCTTTGATTTCGCTGCGCGATTTCTCTTCCAAAAACAAGAATCAAATCACCGACCGATATTGCTTTTTTTCCATTTTTCTAAAATACGCGTACACGTTCGCTTCCACACGCGGTCAAAACAAAACTACGAGTCCGATTCGGCTGAAATTTGACAGTAGCCGTCTACAATAATGTACTATACGATAGTCTCTCTTGCGATACTAGCACCATCAGGCGGTACTTATCGGACCGCCCTTGTATGTTTACTAGTTTATCAAATAAAATTAAACGATACAGATATATTATCCTCTACATATTATTAACTCTCCGTGATGTTTTATCAACAATTTTAGATTTTAAAAGTATCATATTGTATTTCAAGAAATATTTTTACAATATAATCTCTCGGATCGAGGTACTGCTAAAAAAACGTGAATGCATCACGTTAGGACAATTAATTATACACGAAGCTTTTAATTTTTTTACAACAAGCTTTCAATCCGTCTCTAATGATCTAGATATCTTTCAGACGATAATTTATGAATGACATTGACGTGAAATCGATAAAAATAATACACAGGCATCCCCCGGGGATGCTGCGGCGCACCTGGCGCCCCAGCGGGCCGCGACAACTACTGAGCGTGGATTATAGGGAGATTGGATATTTTAAAGTATTCTAAGCAGAGTAATAAGAATGCTTCTTAAGAGGGGGACTCAAAAGGAAATTTACGAAGAAATATGCATTTCATTAAAAAATATATTGCAAGTATTATCCCATCGGGTATAAAGTAGTTTTATCGCTTCCCTTAATTAAATTCAAGAGCTTCTTTTATAACTTGTTAGTTCAATGATATTTTATGAATACTTTTATTTTATAGGTACTATTAATTTTTTAATGTTTTTTAATAAAATACCAGGAAACTTATTAAGTCCCTTAAAATTGAACCGAATGAAATCAAAATTCGAAACTCGATTTCATTTATAACTTGAATAGGTATAGTACATCCGATACGATATTATATGTATTGCTGATATTTAAAAGGCATCCATTTGAAAATGCGCCCAAGTTATTACGATCTTAGAATCTATTTCAGGAAACGAACAAATATGCTTGCGGCAAGGGTGCTGGAATTATGTGGCGGAGTGTCCTGCTGCATTTTCCAAGTATTCAGCAGTAAGGGCGGCGCTGCACGTCACAGCTGGAGAATTCCTTTTATTCGGAGAGCGCTACTGCGTCAAAGAGTCGTGAATGAATGTTACATTTTCAACATGCAACAGCTATGTACTACCTAAAGGAAAAAATAAATATGCGAAAATAGAAAAATACTGAAAGCTTTTTTATTTCAAAAATATAATGTAATGTCGTTGCTGTAAAAAATATTTTTTTTTGGGTCGGTTAATTTAGTCTTAAATGTGTTGATATGTGATAACGCATTTGTAAAATTAATCATCATCACTCGAATAATGATTACAATCTTTTTCTGCTCTGGATGGTTCATACCATTAGAATAAAAACTTAATAATTTGTTCGCGTAACTTTATTGCTATAAATATTTATACGAGACTAGTCATCGGATTTAATTCAATTACCCGATAATTCACATCTAATTGCCTAAACCGTCCGTATTGCAAAATAAAAACTTCAGTAATGCCTGCGCAATAAAATAGCAATTAAAATAAAACCCTTATTATTCCGCGCCCTTCGGTGGCATTGTTCCCCCGAAATTAATTTGTATGAAAACTGAGCGCAGCGGTCGCGGTATCGAGAGCCTCCTGGAGTTTGTTTCTCTGCGTTGTGAATTTTAATTTAAGTAGACGCAGTCGTAATTATTGTTTAATTGGTTTCGAGGCAGTGTCGCAGGGAGCTGCATGAAACATGACATGTAGATTAATTTGAAAACTGTCAAAAACTTGCGAAGGGAAAGTCAAAACTTTGACAATAGCTCTGTGCAAATGTACATTAGTGTCCTGAGTTATTCGAGAATAAGTCTCCCCCCCGAGGTGCCGCAAAAACAAAAAGGAATTCACGATAAATGTCAATTCTTTTGAAATTCGCCATGATAAATGACCCCGCTCTCACTTACTTGCTGAAATGATCGTTTGCAGTACAGGTGAGCTGTGCTCGTGGCTTCGGTAGGACAATATGATTTCTTGGTAGATTTATAGATTACTAAATTGAATAGTTAAGAAATATTACGGAAACTATTATTTAATTTGTTTATTTTATGAAAATAATATATCTGTTTGACTTCGTACGCTATGTTCAAGATTTATTTGTAATTTATAATGATAATGAAAATTCATCTGAAAAAATATAAATATAATAATATATCAAGAGTTTTTTTAATAACTTCTTATTTTATGATTAAAAATTCAATATAATACAAATCTTTCGAGTGTAAGTATACTTATATTCAAGTTTAAAATGTTTTATTTTGAATAAAAAAAATTTACAGCCTAGTTAGTGTAGTATTTTCGACCTCGAGCAGCATAAAAGAAGGTCTCACATAGACTGCAGTAAATATTGAATTAAATTTACACTCTACACTCTGAAATTGAATTATCCTCACCGGGGTCGTTTTAATGTATTTTCGCATCCTTTTTTTATCGATAGTTATTTTGCTTCTCTTAAAATCTACAGGCGACTGAAACTAAAAAAAAAAATTCAATTTAAAAATATGCCATGCATTGAAGAAATAAAAATGTGTACATCGGCAATTATTTTTACAGCTAAACTACAATCGTAATCTTTATAAATGTATTTTTGTGCATTGTATAGATTATGGTTAGTCATTTAAACACTTTCTAAACATACCTCAGGATAATTAAATCTAATGTTATTTTTATCTAGTGTTAGTCTTCTTAGTACTATAAAGACAATGAAACTGCAATAAAATATGAGAGTGTAAATGTTTAGTATAAGTTAAAATATAACCAGCAACTTAACTTTTGTGAGTATAGATAACGATGAGATGAAAAAGTAACTAAACCTAGTGAGACCAGAACTGTTGCTTTAATAAAAGTTTGTAATTGTTTTTGTAAGCAACATCACATTAAACCGGCCAATTCGTATTTTAACTTTCTGGACACTAGCAATCGTGCTTATGGTGTAGGACTTTACTCTTTAATTATTCGTATAGTTATATTAGGCAAAAGTTTTAAATATGCTTAATTTCAAGCAGTTGAATGAGGGAGGTCAGGTGAGGACACCCAAAGACGACAGACTCGAACTTATCGTCTCCGTTCTATAAGTTAAGTGTTACACCTGTCGACTATCATAATTCACGCTAACAACGACCCAATTAACAACGGTTTTACTTGGTACCTCTTTCTACCGTCTGCTTCTAGCCCGGCATCAAAAGCTTCTACAGGGATATGAGGCACATCCCTCCATACATGAGTACTTATCGTACCCCGTCCGAGTAATGATATCATTTACTATTATCAGAAGTAATTAATCCTGTCGAAGCATGAGCAATTTTAATTAACTGATAATATCTGAAGGACAAAATCATTATATCTCGAAAACTAGAAGAGAAGAAATGCTTTATTAAGTCTATAGATTTATTAGGTATTTTTGATTCTGCAAATAATTATTTATGATTATCCCGAAAAGGAGTACGATGTATTGAAAAATTTGTATATGCTATAACATTTCTAATAACGTTTTTATATAATTTGGAAAAAAAAAATATTTGAACGTTTTTATAAAATAATCTGATTTTAAAAAAATGTAACAAACAGTTACATATGTTCATTTTAAGAGTAAATTCGCATTTGAAGGATGTGGCAATATTTTTTTAATTTTACTATCTTTTGTCAATAATTAAAAACTTCTAGATAATTTTTTTAATAAGATAAAACTCATTAAAAAAATATGCGTAGCGATATTTGCGTCAATACTTACTTTAGTGTTATTCTATAGTAATATTTATTGTCTTTGAGATATATAGGAAGCCTTAAAAATATTTAAGTACGTTATTGGTGATTTCTCACATATTAAAAATATCGTTTATTTAAAACTTGCTTATAAGAATAAAGCAGGACCAATTATTTATTTGCAGAAAGTCTAGCTTTGTACAGTATAATGAGCAGATATTGTTGAAAATGTCAGGCGAACGCAGAGAATTTCTTTACATTCAAAGATTTACAAAAGATGCACTTGGATGTTAAATTGGATCGCAAAGCAAAATGTATTTTCAAGCTTACTTCGTTTTGTGAGATACATCTCCATTTTTATAATTGGGAGTACGTTATACAAATGTTATGAATAACTTTTTAAATAAAATTCGTGATGATTAAAGCATTTTATTTTCTTTTAGTAAAAATATGCTAATATTCTACTTGATCACCATAATATAAAAATCGCATAAATTTAAATTTCTGTATGAAGTTGCAGCTTTAGAATACCAAGTGGCTCATTCAAGAAAAAGTCGACGGTGTTAGACTGCAATGGAGTGAAGCTATATCCGCATAATTATTCAAAATGGCTTCCAATCTAGCAAAGATCCCATTGCTGGTGTCGAAAACACAGATGACACTGTGAGAAATCAGCGCAGCTGATTTATTATAAGTTTGATGATTAATAATTATGAATAATTGTTTGGCAGGTTTGGGTAGTTTGTAATAACTAAGCTGTCTTGATAGAGGTAAGCGTTAAGGGTATCATCGCGGTACGTCTTTAGCTCCCGTGGCCGCACTTGCCTTAGGAAACACCTGTGACAAGATCTGCATTTGCCAGTCTGATACTAATTATTCCCCTAAATTGTATCCCCCTCTCCGCCCGCTGCTCCTGCTTTCCGTTCTGTTGACTCTCTCCGGTTATTCGACTTCATCACTGTGAATGCCTCAAGCTTAATAGTACCGCCATTAACTATTATTAAAATTTGTACTTAAGTAAATTAATTTATGTTTTCCAATTATTTAAATGCGCCCTTCTAGTGGGAATAATCTGAATGGATATGTGAGATTCCATTTATATAAATGCATTAAATTAATTATAAAAATATTAACGCTTATTAAATTATTAAAACGGTATGATTTAACATAAAATATTAACATAAAATATTAACGCTTATTAAATTATTAAAGCAGAAATTTCGCAAATATATATAACATATTCTATTCTCGTATTTAATTTAATCTGCGCCCTCAAAACAAATTTTTCGACGAGCACAATGAGATTAATTAAACAAATAATTGATTTTGTTTTAAATACATACTTTGATTGAAATATGAAGGAGTATTTATTGTTTTCTGCTGTTACTACTTATAAAACTTGTATGTTAATTAACTGGAAGCTTACAATGAAGTCAGGATTAATTAAGAGCGTAAGACAATAAGAACAGCAATTCTTTTGAATACAAATAAATTCCTGGATTCCCTAATAAGTCTGTCAATCAATACCTTCTCTAAGAAAATGTGTAACAAAATTCTATTTTGCATATCGCGTGGGAATATTTCTTACATTTTGTATTCTACATAATATGTTTTTCTTTTAAAATCTCAGTAAATTGGTAAAGTTAATTTTTTGTATTACCTATGAGAATTTTTCTCAAAATGTTTAAACTTTCATGTGTAAGTTCGCTGTGAATCAGTTGTGACTATTAACATAAAGAAGAAGTCTTTGCAAACATATTTTTTAAAATTCTATTTTATGTTTGGACTACTACACTATATTTCCTTTATTCTATTAAAAATGACTTTTGTACTTTATAGTTCGTCATATAAACTGTTTTTAATATTTTCTCTTATGATATTAGGTATATTTATATGTCTTGGACGCCATTGGGTTGATTTGGTTTGTTGAGTGTAAAGCGGAATAAATTTTACGGTATTCTGACATTTTCCCGAAATTCTAAAGCTCTCTAGCAACACAAATAAAAACGCCGCCTTACAAAGGATATTAACAATTTTTATTGAAGCGACGTTTATCTAAAATGAAGTAAATCTCTCATCCGGACTTCAAACTATACAATTTATGGGTGCATTTTAGACTGGTTGTTAGTTTTGTACGTAAATCTAGTAAAATCCTTAAGATGCTATCGTGTATGCAGAATTAGAGTGCTCCGAGGGTCTGCATCCTTATGGGGCGACGACGCTTTAGACGACGACGTTTTGATCCGTGCAGGATAGGATTGCAAACGGAGCGATTACAACAAAAGGTAAGGCGCAACCCTTCGCCCCAGTACCTCTCACGAATCTTAAATTGACCTGTATAGAAGATCGTGTCGTCTCTGCTCAAAGAACGTGCTCATTCAATTTATTATCCACATGCTTCTAAATCGACAAGTTTAATAAAGTTTTCAAAGCGAGTTAAAGGTTTTAACCAAAATTTGAGTTTTTAACGAGTAGTGTCTACGAATAACCAGAATTCGAGTTTTTAATGAGTAGTATCTACGAATAAAGAAAAAATTAAAAAAAAGACATTTAGGTAATAGATTCACGCATGAAATTATGTAATAAAAATCTTAACCACAGGCGGGTTTCGAACTCACGTCTTCGCGCCGATCACGGCCTGATGCTCTTGGCCAATTAAGCCACTGTGTTGCTGTGACAGTGAAAAATACCTCGTTATATGGAAGTCAGGAATCGATGTACCTAGTTTTTACTAGATGAATGTGTTTTTAATAAAATTTTCTCGTCGTTTCCCGTCAGAGCCAACTGTGCGGATAGTAAATTTGTATGAAAAAAAATACGGTTTTAATAACAATTATTTGTGAAAATTAGGTATTTAATTGAATTACGTCAGTAATAATGTTGTTTATTTCTTCAATCTCAAATTTGCGGATTTAAATAAATAAACAGTTTAGCAACAACAAAAGAAATATGAAATAGTCTCTTGCTGCTCTAAGTTACTTAGAAATATTCTCAGAATAAAAAAAAATGATTTTTGGAGTATGTTGGGAGCGACTTTGTTCGTATTATCGTAGTCCTCTGTGGGTAATAACAGGGTATGGCACCCAATAGACGGTACTTTGTAAAAAGCTAGCAGTTTTGATAAAAGTTTTTGTGCGTACCATCTCGGTAAGTGTTATTTGCATGCATAAAAAATAGGAGATCTTATAAATTCTGACTTCTAGAGTGATATGATCTTTACTATCGTAGAGAAAGTGTGCGTTTTTTGTAAGGTAAAAATATTTTTTAATAAAGCGTTAAGTACTGCAACACTCTGTGACTTTTCTTGGAGATGGATACTTTTAATACATTCCAATATCATTTTGTAGGTAGGGAATATTTAATGAGTGTTTAAAATGGGGTCCGTTACATCTGGGGTACTCGGACCCCTCGCTGGTCTAATTCTGCGGTTTCGACTGTAAGTCTGGCCGTATATCTGCGGGCATTAGTGGCTATTATAAGTGAATTCTGGGCGACCAGGACGACGGCCTCCAGCGACCCAGAAGAATAATGATCTTTTGGGTTGGTTGTCAAGCTCCCTCCTAACGACATGTCTTAACCAGTCGCAAGAGGTCTATGTGGGCCATTCAGATTTGCTTTGATTTTGTAAAAATATCCAAACTTTTTTTTTGTCGATTGGAAGAAGTAGGTTTTATGAAAAAGTTTACCACAAATTAAACATTTAAGCGTAATACGTAAATATTTAAAAAAATGACTTTTAGAATATTTACGTATTACATATTTGAATAATTACGTAGTAAGAGCTGAAATCTATTATTATACACATTTATCAATATTAGAGATTTACTGCTTACTAGAGATATACAATACAGCATATAAGAGATCCATATTTCGAAGTGTACTACGTATTAGAGATTAAGATTCTTCAAGTGTATTCTCAAGCAAGTTATTTTAATTCGAGAGAGTGTTTTTACATAGTTATTTAATAAATAGTATATAAAGTTGATTACAAAATAAAACAAAAAAAAGTCGCAAATAGTTGAAGTCATTAAAATTATCCTCGGCGCTATAAGTCATCGTGGGTTTTTATAAAAAAAATTTGGCAGTTGTCTCTGCTCAGCGCCAGTTCATTTTGAATAATACAAGGTATTTTTTGACCCTAAAGAATCTGTCGTTTCATAAAAAGAGAATAAGAATAAACGTGCATCCATTAATTAATTTATTTAAAAAATCATTGACCAATAGTATTAAAATAAGTAAAAGTGGAGAATATAATCGCAGTATTTAAAAAGCCGGAAAAACTGAAAGGTTTTCATCAATATGGGATTTTAATATTCTTTCACGCTTTCTGACGAGCGGATCCATCATCCCCGAAAGAATGCTTGCCAAATAGGGAACTCTTAACATTTCACCATAAAAGTTACAGATCAAATCCCTCATAACGCCTGGCAGTTTATCATGTAGCCAAACAATGCCCGGATACCCTGATACATTGTTTCATACCCCGAAGCGTCCAGTGAGGCTTAATATATGGATAGAAAATTTTAATATTGGAAAGCAGGTAAGGGAAAGAATTCCGGAATGAATGTTTTTTAAGTGGAAAGAGGGGGGGTGGACGACCTCTTTTCTTGCCCCGAAAGCTTCAGGTATTCATTTTCATTTATAGGCCGATGATTGGAGAGGGGCTGTCGCTTTGAAATGTTGTAGGCGCACAATTGGACAAAGAAAACGGGTGTCTACTTAAATAGGCAGCTAATTTGAATATATAAGAGTTTTACATTTATTTGCAAGGCTAAGTTATCGATTACTTTTTGGAGATAATTCCATTTTGTGCGTTTTGGGTAGTATTTTTTTAATTTAAAAAAATTTATATTTAATAAATGATGTTTGCACCTCTCGTGGGCAATGATAGGTTCAGCGGTCACGTCGAGTTTTATATTTTTATCAAATTTATCAAAATCGCAAGCAACCTTTACAAGTGTGTTCTCGCAAATGTAATGCCTAAACATTATTACGTAATAATGAAATACGAGAGACAATGCCGGAGTGCCGTCCTGGTGCGCAGACTATTATCACATAAAATTGTATATTCGTATCTCGACAGAAACTCCGTCTCATTAGAATTCATAAATCCAGTCGCACACGCACGCTCGCTCTCGCTGGTCATACCTACTCACCTCAGGACTCTAAATCGCTTTGTGAATATACAAACTGACCGTAAACCACTAAAATGCTAGAGGATCGATTGAATTATTCAATCTGAAGAGAGAGATTTCCTGGGAAGAAAAACTGCTCTCGCAAATAACGGCGGCGGTAATATTCCGCCTCCCGCACACCGTTATTTTGACAAGAGTACTAATTTACTTACGAAATTTCACGCTACGCCTGTAAAAATATTTTACAGTTTCTTTGAGAAATGCTTTATCGAGCATTCGCCCCTTTAAGGGCGCTTTAACACGAGCGATTTCTTTCATTTTCGGTGGTTTATCTATCCGCAGAGACGGCGTTTCGTCGAAAACTTTCCTTTTTAAAGGCTTCGAGATGAAATCGACTCCCGCATTTGTCTCGGTGTGGCCTGTTATATTATCTGGAAAAGTTTTTAAAAGCTTTACAGATTATTTAACCGAGGGAAGCAAACTGGAGATTAGAATTTGCTTTTGCGTTAAAATTGTTTGAAATTGGCAACGTAGCCGCTTGATCTAAGAAAAACTCGCATCTGATCTGATTTTTTTATGCTCTGAAAATAAGATTGTCACGTCATGAAGAAGATTAATAAAATTATTAACTAATGATGAGCATCAAAAAGATGGTGTAGCCTGTTATTTGTCAATATCTTTATGATTATATGAATAAATGCCTCTACCAATGTAAGACATCTTACAAAAAAATATTTTCAAAATGAAAATTAGATTGCTTATGATTCACAAATAAATCAAGTGCCTGCTTCATTATATTGGATATTTCGAGTTTTATGGAAATAAATATTTGATTCGATTCTACTAAACCACAATTTTGTACTCAATAAATATTTAAGTACTTAGCTTATTTTGCACAAAAAAGGTTTTGAAAAGGTATGTTTTTAAAATTGATACATTTTTATACGACGTAAATTTGCAAAAAAAATTATTATAAAATGTAAAAATAAAATAAAGGTGTTAAAAATTTGTAAATAAAACAGCGGATCGATACTACCGAGAAATAATTTTTTTTATGTAAGTTTTTTTTTAGTTAAGAATTTTTTTTATAATTCAAAGATTTAAAATGATTAAGACATAAAAAATTTTTTTTATCGAGAACAAAGCAAATACTTTTTTTATGTTAGATCTTTAAAAATTTATAAGCGGTATTAAAAACCTTGTCATTAATTCCTTATTGAAACTATTCAATAGTTGTTTTAATAGTTACAGGTATAAGTAACAAAATTAAATAAAAATAAGGAAATAACTAAAGAAATTACGCTAAAAGATACACTAGATGTTTATAGGTCAAAAAATCATATAGCATCCGTATTTTTCACCCTTTGTTCTTATTGTTACCGATCAGATAACGAAAGTTGGTCTAAATGACATTTGTTTCATTGTGTTTTAACAGAATTTGAAAAGAAAACTACAACTACTTCGTCTTTGAATGTAGATTTTAGTCTTTTAGAAAAAAATGGTCGTGCGGGTCGGATGGGAAAAAAAGTTGTAGAAGTTTATTGAAGCTTCAAATTACCCGAATACTAGACAGAGAGCCAAAAAAGATGTTTAGACTATAAAATTATTTTCGAATTTCCTCGTTACAATTTATTACCGTAAAAAAACTTAGGAGTTTCAGGATTCGTTTGGGCCTCTCCTTTTTCCGCATTAATATTTTTTCTTTCAGGATCTTTTTTATAAAATATGTGCTTCTTTTTAAAGCTGTATAAATTAAAAAAAAAAAATTATATGATTTCAATAAATTACAAAACTGAAATTTTTAAAACAGCTTTTATTAAAATTGGTTGCAAAATAAATTGATATTTGAATAAAAGAAATAAATTACTCTCTGTTGTACGTGCGTTTTAAAAAATGACCCTTTTGCGTGTCTTAAAAATATTGCTTATTTTTTGCTGTCAGCCATGTATCCGGGCTACATAACCGAATGTTTAAAAAATATATACTGTACGAAAAATTAATTTTGAACGGTCAATTTATTTACTTCGGTTTATTGAAACATGAAAAAATACTAGCAAATAAAAATAAGCACAAAAAAAGCATAATAATAAATAAATACTAACCACTATTTCCTTCTCGTCCGCCGTTGTATCTGCCCTGTGCTCTGCGCCGCGAATCTTGCTGGTATTGTTTAACTTCGAAATTTTGATGGTGATTTATTGCTTTAGAACAGATTCGATAGAGAAGATATAAAAACCTTCACAAAACTGTAACCGAGCAGACGGAGTCGCTCAGAAACGAAAAAAAAACAGCACTGCAAATTAATAAAACAAACTTCAAAAACTTTGCAAACAACAAAAAAGACGTCGAGATGGTGAAAAGGAGTCGCGCGAAAAGCACCTTCGCTCGACAGGTCGGCTCGCCGACAAGTGGAAGGTTTGAAATGATTTCGATATAAGTTGAGATAAGTTTCCGTCAGCAAGTTCAGGGGGGCCTATCTCGAGAGACGTGCAATCGCTGCGAGAGTCGAATGCAGACTGGGCCTCGAGCCCGGCGACTCCGAGCAGCTCTGCGCATCGATCGTAGCGCCACCGGGGACGAGCGGCCCCGCTGAGAAGCTCCGCCAACGGCGCAATAACGCCGTTATTCAGGCAGCCTCAACGCCGGATGAAAACCCTGAACCGCGGGAAAGCCTCCGAAATTGCAGCGATTTTGAATAATACCTTCTTCGAGTGCCTCTCCTCGGAACACACGCAGTGACCATTTCACTGAACACATATTTATTTGATTCGGCTGTACTCTCAGCCGCTGAAGTAAATTTCGCATCCATGTAAATTTCCTGCTGTAAAATGGTATACAATACCTTTTAAAAATATTTGAAATTTTCAGATTGAAAAACTTTTTTATAAACACTAAGCTCATCTGCATGGCATCTTTTTCGAGTGCCTCTCCTCAGAACACACGCAGTGACCATTTCACTGAACACATATTTATTTGATTCGGCTGTACTCTCAGCCGATGAAGTAAATTTCGCATCCATGTAAATTTCCTGCTGTAAAATGGTATACAGTACCTTTTAAAAATATTTTAAATTTTCGGATTGAAAAACTTTTTTATAAACACTAAACTCATCTGCATGGCATCTTTTTCGAGTGCCTCTCCTCAGAACACACACAGTGACCATTTCACTGAACACATATTTATTTGATTCGGCTGTACTTTCAGCCGCTGACGTAAATTTCAAATCCGTGTAAATTTCCTGCTTTTGTACAATCATTTTTGAAATTTATTTGAAATTTTCACAAGCGCGTATAAATGCAGATTAAAAAACCAATTTTATAAACAACATACTCATTTGCATGGCATATTCTTC
This sequence comes from Atopsyche davidsoni, assembly GCA_022113835.1. Classification (NCBI taxonomy): domain Eukaryota; kingdom Metazoa; phylum Arthropoda; class Insecta; order Trichoptera; family Hydrobiosidae; genus Atopsyche; species Atopsyche davidsoni. Next base: position 2,261,122 of record JAILWY010000019.1, on the reverse strand, counting down.
GAGTGCCTCTCTTCAGTTGACATCGATGACTTATTTATACAACTCGTATTTATATCCCGACTCCTTTCTCCATCCAATATATGATAGCTAGCTGTTGTCTAAAAAAAATGGCCAAAATAGGAGACCTTACGCTTTTTGTTTGCGCATTCTGGGCAAGGCTCTCTCAGTTTTAATTTGTGCAGTTTGGTTCCAGTGCATATTATACAGAAATCAATGAGATAATAATGGTGTTTTGACGAAAAAATAAAAGTTTTTGAAGTTTGTCACGAACAACCATTAAAATGAATTACACATTTTTCGAAGAATTATTTTTTGAACAAAAAATATAGGAATTTTAGTCGTTGTTCTAAAGGTAACTTTAACAAACTGTAATAATATACTAAGGTGGATATAAAAAATGCCTTAAAAAAACATTAACGTTTTCTACCCTACTTAGCCTCCATACAAAAGTGGCAAGAGTAGCAACCCCGGGCGACCCAACAAGTCGCTGATAAGTTACCCCGATAAGTAACTTCCCGAGATGTATTTTTCACGTGCGTCATTAGTAAAGGTTATTTGAACGAAGGGGTGAGAAATATGCAGCATCCCTCACAGGAACTGCATCCGTTCAATAGGTCCGGACTTATACAGAGAGTCTATTATTGGCAGCTTTTGTGCAATCCATCATGTGTCTGAAGATATCGATTTTTCCGTTTTATGATAAAATGAGGTTTTGCATATTTGAAACACTAAAAAATGGAAATTTGGCAAGTGCATTGAAAATTCTAAAATTGACTTAGAGTGTGGATAAAGTTTTTTTAAGATGCTGATTACTTTAGAAGAATTATTAATTATTTGGGGTAAATAAATAAGGCTTCAGTTTGTTAGGTTTCTTCCTAACTCAAAGTACGATTAACATTGAACGTTTAAATATTACCAGAATGTGTTTTTAATAAAATTAATTGATATACTAAGTTTACTTTAATTTTTAAATGAAAGTAATGTAAATAAGCGATAAATAATTTTTTAAATCGTTAATGAAACACATTTAATGTCATTAAAAAAGGATATATCGTTTATTATTTTTTTCAGTGTTACTTTGTTATTTTTAAAGATTTTTTTCATAATAATGTACAATATTATTATAACGGATCATACAAATAAACGATTTATAAGTTTTTATATAAAATATTGTAGCAAATTAATGTATCGAAGAGGTTCTTTTTGCATATGTGATTATTTCAAAAAAAAATAATTCAAACCCATTACTTAGTTAATGTTTGCCTTGAAACTTTTGGTATATTCAGAAATATACATTTGGAGTCATTAGTAAAAGCATTATCATACTCAACATCAGAAAGCAAGGCGTAAACTAAACCATATGAATGTAATAAAATTTTACCGGGTGTAATTGCAGTGAAATTCATCTAACAGTTTTTGGCTTATAACGATAATACGACTGCATTAAGAAGCTGTAAAAAATACTGCATGAGTATAATAAAGTCAAATGAGACGTATTGGTATATTTAATTGAACGCACAAATGAAACTAATGTTTTTGATAAAAAAAAACACACCTAATTTCATAGATCCAACTGTATTTTTTTGTCGATTATATGTGGAAAACAAGGTTGTACTCACATGTAAGAATAAATACAATGTTTTCAATTATTCAACCAATTAAAATATTACGCATTGCTGAGTATATTTTTTGGTACAAAAATAGTCACATAATTTATTTAAAAATATGTATGTTTGTTTTGAAGACTATTAGGGTCGACCCAACCCTCGCTAGGCTCTTATCTCAAATGAGGCACCGAAATATTTTTTTACGCCACCTCACCTTTTTAGCATATACCAACCCACCTACCTACATGGAAACAATCTAACAATACGAGTATGCTCTGCGTTAAAACTGATTCTCATTCTCTCCAGAAAAACATATTTTCCTATTTTGTTATAAATAAACACAAAGGACATTTTTTCAAGTATAGGATGTTTTGAGGATTTTATCTTTATGATATTTATATTCAAAAGAGTTTTCTGTCATATTTCTATAAAAGTTGATACTATAAGGATGGTTTTATATGTATCGTACCAAAAAATGAATCTTTAAGCTATTTTAATTACAATAGTAACTTGCGAAAACTATTCAGTCATTCAAACCAATTCGTTCATTCAAATCAAACATATTTATTGTGTTTAGTAAAATATAATTATCAAATCTCATAATTTCTGTACGAAAATTTATCTCCTGATTGCGATACTTCACAAATAATTATTGCAAGCAGATGTGTTTAAAATACACTTTTAATAGAATAAAACTATCAGATGAAGGGGTTTGTCTTTTGGTTAGTTTAAATTCAGATCTACTAGGTAATGGTTTCACAATATTAGATTTTTGTCGCCTACCAAAGTGTACTAGTTTCACGTAATTATAAAATGGAGGGTTAAGGGAAATCTTTATATATTGTATTAATTTGCAAATGCTAAGTTTCACTAAAAACTTGCTGAACTTATCTTGAAAAATTTGTATTCAAAATATATTTTATTTCTTATAATACAATGACTACGTAATTTTTTATAAATAAAATGTTTTATCTTATCAAATAAGCATATATCCATTTATAAAAGAAAATAGATGTTTTTATGCTATGTTTAGCGTTATAAAATAAATTTTAAGTTAACGATTAAATATTTAATTTTAAATAAATAGCCTTTCGTGTCGACAAAGTTTTATTAAATTAAAATAGTCCCCCTGTGTTTAAAAAAAGGTATCAATAGCTTTTGTTATCATTTAAATAAAAAATATATCTGTATATAGAAAAAAACAACAACAGGAAATTACCTGTTTGAATACATTTCATATATGCAGAAATTTAGACCATTTTTAGCTATTCAATAATACATTCTTTTTTTATAGAGAATTTCAATAAGACTTTCAATCAGAAGTTACAGAAAGACCCGTTCTGATATCTAACATCACATTAAAATCATTTACGCATACACTGATACTTTACCACATACAATTCACCATATATACCTTTACTTTATTATAAATATCTTAACGAAAAGGAATTCCCTATTCACTTTTCTATAAAAGCAGTCTTTTCTATACATTTTACTTGTTGCTTTCAATCTCATATGGATATGATAAACTTGGCTTTCATCCATTCAGCTTACTGAATACTTCTGATATTTTTCAATATACATTCCTTCATTTATATCTTTATCCTTCAATACGAATTCATACAATTTACCTATATACTTTTTAGAGGTGTAGTTTTATCGTCTAAAAAACGTGTCAATGATACAAACAAAATATATACTAGTTATTAGAAGCTGTTTAAACAATTTTTTATTATGTTTTACCGCATTTAATATAATGTAAAAGTACTCTTGTTCGAATTTGAAAAACTCAATGCTAAGAGTTTAAACCATTTTAATCTCAATAAAATGTTCATGTGTATTTTGCACAATGTAAAAAAAGCTGGACACATGTTATATGTTAAGATTCTTTATAATCGAATGGATAAACTTGAGAATGAAAACAGCGTAACAGCAAAAGCGGCCCTTTATATTATTTCTCCCTCTCACCCTCGCTGTGTCGGCTGGAGAGGGTGAGTCACGATAGGGGGTAGAGAGGGAGGAGGGAGCAGGAGGGAGACCTTCACCTGCACTCTGGATTACATGGAAGCCGTGTACATTGCGAGACAATACACGACGAAACAGTACAGGATGGAGTAGCTTTTTCGGTCCACCGATTTACTCAATATATTCAAAACTTAATGGCATAAAGCACAAAATCTTTCAAAACATTTTAATAGTATTTATGTTAGCTAGAAATTTTAATATTACATCAATAACGTTGTTATATAAAAATGCTGTTTTGTTATTATTTATCAGAGAGTTTTCAGCTTTGGCTATTAAAAAAAGTTGTACTTGTGTGTGACCTTAAAAAAAAAAATCATTAGTGGTAAAATCGCAAAATGGTTTTAAACTACTCCAAGACTTTAAAACCATTCTTATACTTTTGTCGTTTCAAATAACAGTTTAATTTATTTCAGTTATTTATTATTAACAACTAAAAATTAGTTTTTTAATCTTGATACATGCAGAAAATCTCACTTAGTAAAATTTCTCACATACATTTCCACACAAACGCAGACACACGATACTCAAGTATTTCAAAGATAATCCCTCTGACTGAATACGGAAGTGAAATGTCACATTCCCTCTATATGCTTGTTATTGTAAGCCGTCTCTTTGCATATATTGGAAAACAAATAAAATATTTTTTTTTTGTTGGATTTGCTTTAAAAAAATGTGAAGCCACAAATGTAATATTTTTTGACATCATGTATTTATTACGAAATACGAAATTTAGCATAAAAATAATGGTTTGTTTGAAATGAAATATTTCTTTATTCTGAAAACTATTTTATTTTCAGTAAAAATAGCTTCAAGGCAGCAATATTGTACTAAAGTGCAAGTCAAGATTCAACTTGCAGCTGAGTTGTGTCTAAAGCTGAGTGTTTTGAGATTGTTAGTGCTTCACTAAAAAAGTAGATTTCGTTATTATGGCTCCACTCTTGTTTGTTTATTTCTAGAGCCCGGTCAGTCTTTTTTGCAATCATTCAGATAAAAAACGAACCGCTGAAATTTTCAACGGTGTATCTACAAGAGGGTCGTGTGATTTTGAAATTGCCAATCACAGTTTTTTTAACAAGTGCTTTTGACGTATGAAAATCCTATCAGTGCCGGACATAAAGTTTTCGTTGATGACAATGGACACATTGAGCACTGAGTTTGTTTTAAAATGTATTTAATTAGCAAAATCATAATCACTTTCTTTGATGATACACTTTTACAAAAAAAATACAATATGAAAATCAGTAACACTATTAAAAAAAGTCAATGTCATAAAAAATTCACCAGTAAGTGAAATAAAAAAAAATCTCTTTTTTTCATAAAGTTGCAATAAGTTTTTTAAGGTCAATATTTAATGGCGTTTACTTAACCAGATTTAAAAAAAATTGAGTTTTTTGTTTTATAATTACAACTAGTGAAATATATAAGTTTTCACCGATTTCTTTTTGTTATTAACGTAAAATCGTTTTAACTTTTTCATCAAAATTACTATTTAAAAATACGAAATAATTACCGCATTTATTTTTTGGTTTTAGATAAGATAGAATATTTATAATTGTATAAAAATTGCATGTTATCACGACAAAGCAAACAAATACAGATTTGAGAGTATATTCGTATAGTTAAAATTAAAATCTAAAATATCCTCTCCGTGCAAATTCATATTTTTTTAAGCATTAAACGTGTTACATAGTCAATAAAATTAAAAAAATAATTCACGGAGAATTATAAATGTAAAGATTAGCAATAATTAAATTTTGATTAAAAGATGTCATACAACAATAGACAAGACAGCCAAGAATAAATAAATCTATGAATGATTTTAATGTTTGGTATATTTTTATCTACACAAAACTCGTAAATATTTGGTTTTTATTTGTATAATTGAGAGATTGAATTTAATTTAACGTTTATAAAATTATTTTGATTGGATTTAAAATTTATTTACTATCGTGATGTAGTTTCGTGTGACACGGCGGCTCTCTGTCATGATCCAATTTGATGTCACCGAATTACGAGTGCAGTAGTGTTTGGTTTATTTTATTACAAGTGTTTGCTGCTTTTCCAAACAACCAAATTTCCACGATTTCTGTGTTAGTTAGTGCATTTAACCAGTAGAAGTTTTTATCAGTTTACTCGTAATTTAAAACAGCAAAAATCATTTAAATTAAACGTTGTTCAATCAAACATCCGAATTTGAATCTACCACATTTGGCACTTTACCGAATGAAAAAATTTATACTGTAGTATTTGGTATATTGTATTTTTAACTTATTATTTTTTAAAATTTAATTTTAAGATATTTTATATTATTGATTTTTGTGAAGGCCGTCTCACAGGAAGTACGATTTTGCCTATACAAGTTTGATTGATTGATAATGATTAAGTACATTTTTTCAAATATTGAAAATTGATTAAAGAAACTGTTAGAGAAATATCATCGTGATTTGTGTGGGATTTGATCTCACATCTCCAAGCTTACATGGCCGGTGCATTACCAATTATACCAACAAATCACTAGTACTCAGCAAGAATTTTTAACAATCATCACGATGATATTTTTCTAAGAGTTTCTTTAATAAATTTTCAATATTTGAAAAAATGTACTTATTCATTATAAATTAAGATATTTTGTTTGAAGAAGGGTATTTTCAGATTTCAAGTAGTGGTTGTAACTCCGCGCAAAAGTAAGGTCGTGGCATGGAAAAGAAAGTTGTGGGTGACTTTAAAAATTGGCGATAAACCCAGGAGGAGGCTGTGAAAGGCGTTAAAAAGGATCGGCATCACGGACGGCGGCCTATCTCGGGGGTGGAGTGCCTTTGTCTGCCCGTCAGCGCCTGGCGGGGCTGTAGACGTCACCCGGGAGACCAGCGTCCGAGGTCCGACATCGGGCGGACAGCCGGCCAGGACAGCACTTACTATCCTCTTGAGATTGTAACGCTTCGAAAAATAAAAAAAGGCTATATTTGTATTCATTACAAATTATTTGAATAAACAAGTTTGGTGTGCGTATATACTAAAAAAAAAAAATATATATATTTTCTAATGTAATTATGAAAATAGTTGATAATGATTTAACTCAATAGCTAGGCGATAAGAGGTGGATGGTTAAAAAAAAAAAAAATTAATACTATTACTACGGTAAACCATTGTATTCAAAAAATAAAAAGCAAGTTTGAGATAGTATAATATGATATCCAATTATTGAAAAAAAACTTTATCTTTTATAAATTGAAATGTATACGAAAGAATACTTTATGAGCAAAAATACAATAATTAAAAATTTGTGGGTGTGTGTGTGTATATAATTGATAACTTTTATTAGCAAAATAAAAACAATATACTGAAGGTTGTGTGTTTTGTGCCGTATATTATATTTGTCGTGTTTTGAACGGGAAGGAAAAAAGGTCGCGGATTCTAATTTTATCGCTCCTGCGGCGTCGCTGCATGCGCCCCTGCCGCCCCGCGCCCCCGCGCCCCCGCGCCCTCCCCCGCCCCCCGCGCCCCCGTCCCCCGCCCCCCGCGCCCCCGCGCCCCCGCGCCCCCGCGCCCCCGCGCCCCCGCGCCCTCCCCGCCCTCCCGGGCGCGTTTATTATAATGACAATAGGTGAAATCGACCCATCTTTATCCGGGTCTGTGGTTGAGAGACCAACAATCATCATCGCATTGTATAATACAGCCGATGAATTTGGCATAAAGGAAGAGGCCTGGCAGTCTAGTGGGGCCGACCGGCTTGCGATATAGGGCTACCCGGAGTAATCTTGAGCAGTGACACAAAGCGGAGGGAAAACAGAGATTACACCGTGTTTCTAAACGCAAAATTAATATAGAAAACTCATCCTTATTGACAAATCAATATCAAGCTCGCCATATTTAATGTCTGTACGTTTGAAGGTAGTTACGTGACGTAACTGTATTGGATTACCGAAATCAAGGTACCTAGAGCGGAAATAGCCTTTTGAATAGTAGATTTGCTTGATTTGACGAGTATAGTGATTGTCAAAACAAACTCATATATTGAATGTCATATATTGAAGTAATGTAACATATTGAAAAATAATTCGAAATTAATTGAAAAATTTTATTGAGAGAGTTACAGTTTAATTTCTATATTACATTTCAATAAAAATATATTATCATCATTACAAAACAAAACGCTTTATTGTTTGAAACTTAATAAAAGCTACTCGTAAACAAAATAATGAAATACGCGATATAATATAACTAGCATCATACTTAAATAATTTAATTAATGTTGTAGATTCACAAAATGAATAATTATTATCTCATTTGCAAAGTTCTGTAAAGGGTGCTTCCAGTCGGAGGGCCATAGAGCCAGTCCCGCCTTTATATCATCCAGCAAAATTTATGCGACTTGCCAATGGATTTGAATAACCGAAACTCAGACGGAGAGTTGGTAGCGATTTGTTGCTGGGATTTATTTACTATACACATTCACGCTAAGGTGCCAAGGGAGATCCACTAGATATTCAAATTTACTTTAAGAGCTGGTCTTTGGTGACTATTCTTTGCACCTCTCTCTCAGCTCAGGTGAATACTTGTGATGAATAACTACCGTTATATATATATATATATATATCTCATTCACGTGGAAACTGTTTAATTAATATATAATATTCATGTACTGCTTTGCGGTCTGACGTTGTACTAAGTATACATTTACCTTAATTTACCAACCTGTGTGAATAAAATAAAAGGTATCCTCTTGATGTCTCGATAGGATTGTTTGAAATTTCAGCGGCCAGCACTGCACACCAAAATTGTATGAATTGAGTCTGAAAGCAGAATTTTAATTTTAATGTTAAATTCGTCGATAGTATTTTGATGACCATTTTCATTGAATCGTACGCAATTTAAGTAGTTGTTGAAAAAATTTAAGTGTTTTATTTTTATTTTAATATAAACAATTTTTTCTATATTGAGATTATACTAACATAATCAATTTATCGCATATACTTTAATACGAAGAAGACACTTACATTTTTATTGCTTATAATTAAGTTGCTAAAAGCAAATAATAATTTTATAAAAAAACTTATTTGGTTCTTTTTTACTTGTAAATTGTTGATTTGTCCATTTGATTTTCAAGTCCTTTTCAATTATCACCCAATAAAACAATCAAAAAAAGGTATTTTACTTAGTCTACACCTGCGACTGATCGAAACTGTAAATAGATTACAGCAACATTGACATATAGTAAAAATAGCTGGAAATATCAGAAATACAATATTCCTTAGAAGTAATACAAAATAAAATTACTTGCTAAGTTTTTTTGTTCAATCACAAGGGTCAAAACTATATTCCAAGATATGGATAACGAATTTCCATATTTAGTAAGGTTATTTTGATATTTGTTATAATAATAGTTGATTGGACATGTTTTGATACTAATTTTAAGCACGAATTCCGTTGTATCTATTGAATAGAATGAGTGTAAAGTTACGTTCGATTAGGGTTCCATGAAAGGTTGTGCCGCGAGGCGTGTTGTAAGATAACCACGAATATTGTAAGATAAAGGGTATCAAGTTGTGTATGCTATGAGATTTTAATTATAAGATGTAGTGGGTGTCGTTGTTAAAGCTAGTTTTAGTTACATTGTCTTGTTTGCTTACAAGCTATTGCAAATGATCAGTTTGATAGTATATAAATACACGTTATATTGCTGTTAGAATATTTAAAACAAATAATAGTATTATAAACTTTCAGTGTAATTATTCCATATCATTTAGTGCTCCTAATGAAAAGCGACTAATTATTTTCATGTGTTTTATTATGGTTTTTGACACTAGTCGTACTATTTTGCGTAGCCTGTGAGGTTGTTTATTTTCCTCCCAAACAGACTTATACTGAGCGAGGAGGTGTATATTTATTTATTTAAATGTATATTTATTTATATTTATAAGTGAAGTAAAATTCTTGACAAAATCCTAAAATATCTAAGTATAGCGGAAAAAGTAGCAATTCTGTGGTGTTTGAATGCTCCACAATTAACTTTCTTTCGCCATAATATCAAGAGTACTCGGGGATAAAATGTCTAACTTGAGGTAAGATGATCGGTATATATCTGTCATAGTTTAGAGGGAGGATTATCCGTCGACATGGAGGTTTGGATGTTTTCGGATTTTATACACGAGAGCGGCCGAACAAGGGGGGATTACATATCCGGAGAAGTGTGAGACATAAGCAATTTGTCAGCATTTGACCGAGAGACAGAAAAAAAATGATCTGTACGTAACTTAAGGAAAAAATATTCACAAAAGTTATTCACTGCCTGGGAGGTTTTTAAAAAACTTAAAAGAATAATTTTATAATTATATTTAAAAACTCATTTATAAGGCTTAAAGTTATGTTACAAAGGGTAATTTGCTATTAATCTATTTTTTTTCTTGTATAAAATTTTTATTTCTATAAATAACTTTTATTTGTTTATAGAAATATAATGTTCCATTAATAAAAAAAGTTATATTTATAAATATATATTTTAAGCTATCAAAACTTTATTTTAATCTAGAGAAGCGATATGCATTTTATCACACAGGATGTGTGTCTCTGTTGCATCAATCAGCAGCACGGCTAACAAGCGAGATCAGATCAGGTGTGTCAAACGGTATGAAAAATATAATGGTTTTTGTTCAATTATTAATAATACCGATGAATCAGTTTATGCTCTCTAATTAACCAAAAAAGGTCTTTTAAGTAAGTACTGTGAATACTTTCTATTTTTATTTATTATCGTCGCCAATCAGATTCACCAAATGCTGTGGGCAAACAAAAAGATCCATAACAGTGCGGAGCTCCCGCAAGCTTTGATCTTCGTCGGACGATGGTTATCGTTATTCACCGTTTTGTCAATATTATTCGATGGCCTCGCGACATTTCGTCAAGGGACCGCAGTTTTAAAAAGTAGGTTTCCCTCTTCGAGCATCTGCCGTTTGTCTTTGCCTATGACGGATCACGTATGGTGCCCGTCGGCGCCGTTCGAATGTGATACCTCTGAGTAAACGCAATAAAGAAATATTTTTCCTTTTGTTCACTAGGAAATAAATAATGCTTTGGAAGCGAGCACTGTTTACACGGTATTCACTCACATCGAGAGACAAAAGAAAACGAGAAATAATCCACCAAATGAATGAAATATAATAGTCCTCCGCCGCTGTGTATTCCTTTGTGATCTAAGCGAGTTATTCAGTAAAGAATTTTGTGTTTGCCTTGAAAACTTGTTTTTGCTTAACGTTTTCATTTACAGAGTGTAAATGATGCAAAGTGTAATTTTAAAAAATCTTTTATTATATAATTTTTTTAGAAACCTTCAATTATTTGTCATGTTTAAGTATAAGTACATACATAACATAAAACATGCACATGCATAATTATGTAATCATTTTCCAAGTTGCAAACTTCATAATAACTCGTATGTTTTTAAATAATACATTACGGCCGTGCATTTCTGATATCTGTATCTATTAAATCTGTCACTCTCAATCAGGTGACATTGTATGATGCATGCAGAAAATGTTGTTGCCTAACACATCACTTAGAAGTGAATCTCAATACTACAAAAAAAGAGTCACAAAACTAAACCACCTTTGAAACACGATTAATTAACCATAGGTGGTTTTTATGGCCAATCTCATAGTATAATTTTGAATTTTTATCTTTTGCTTTAACTGTTTGTTGATTTTGTGATATAAAAAAATCAAGCGATTTTTATGAGAAGTCTCAGATAAAATATTAAGTATCCACGTTACTTTTATATTTGCACAAACTGTATAGACTGATATGATTCTTACCTTTTGAAAAATGGTATAAATCCTCTACGAAATAATATTTTTTATTTTTAAATTTTATCTCAGAAATAATGTGAATTATATGTTTTACTAATAAAATTTAGCCCCATCAATTTTGAATGACGTTTTAATAGGAAATCACTCTATGTCGGTAAATGATATTTGAAAATCAAATGAATTGATGCCATCCATTTCCACGAATAAATTTAAATGAATTTTCAAGCATTATGAAGGCCGTGGCTCAAATGCACTGTGTGCTGTAACGAGATGAGTTGAAGCGCATTGGGGGCTTGCAGTGGCGAGGTCAGATTACTGTGTGAAATATTCGCTCACACGGACCGCAACCCTCCTTAACTGAATCCGCTTGTGCAGTGCTGATTGGATAACCGCCTGTCAGCGGCGGTGCTTGCAGTGACCTCGGCCCGACGTGGATCGCATTTATCCAATCATCCCCCCCTGTTTTCAAAGAAACGCATCACGTAGCGAATCAGATCTATTAGATAATGATGTCGCTAGGAAATCTATCCCGCAGGAAGCAATCGCTGTTTGAAATATTAATCTCACTCAATATTAAGCGAGATGCAGTTTATTGATATATATTCTCAAAGTGCATCTATAAAATAGTCATTTTTTTTTATATAACGTTTTGGTGAAGTAAAATTCTTATGTATGTTTTTTTTAAAGAATTATCAATATATTTGTTTTAATATACGTAAAGGTGAAAAAATATTGATATTTTGAATTGTTTTACAATAACACAACGAAAATATACTCTGCCACAGCTTGATAAGATAAAATTGGAAAAATATTTATTATATTTAGATGTGCTTTAAGAAATATATATTATTACTAATATGATTAGGCACATTAGTTCATACATAGAAGATGATTTAAAGAAACTCTCAAAAAAATATCATCGTGATTTGTGTGGGATTTGAACCCACATTGGCCTGGGCACATTGGTTCATATGTAGAGTATGATTAAGAAATTCAATATTTTTGACAGAGAGTACTTGGTGGAATTCCATTTTAATATTTTTGAATAAAATACTTGACAATTGTTTACCTAATTGCTTATTATTATATAAAATCTCCCTCTGTTTGATAATGCCAACGTGAAAGGTTGGCGAAACCGGTCGCTAATAAAAATAAAAATGTGGAAAATCACTCAAGTATTTTATTCAAAGATATTAGAGTATGATTGTTAAAAATTCTCGATAAACGGAAATGATTCGTTAGTACAAGGATTAGTATACCGGCCATGTAAGCCAGGGGACGTGGGTTCAAATTCCACACTTTGTCGACACGAATGGCTAATTTTTTAATATTAAAAATTTAATCGTTAACTTAAAAATTATTTTATTACGCTAAACATAGCATAAAATAATCTATTTTCTTAAATAATAGCTTTAATAAATGGATATGTGCTTATTTGATAAGAAAAAACATTTTATTCATAAAAAAATTACGTAGTCATTGTATTATAAGAAATAAAATATCGAATATTGGTTGGCCTGGGCACATTGGTTCATATGTAGAGTATGATTGTTAAAAATTCTCGATAAACGGAAGTGATTCGTTAGTACAAGGGTTAGTATACCGGCCATGTAAGCCAGGGGTGTGGGTTCAAATCCCACACAAATCACGATGATATTTTTCTGAGAGTTTCTTTAAATCATCTTCTATGTATGAACTAATGTGCCTAATCATATTAGTAATAATACAATAAACCCGTAATGGGTAATAAATACGCATCTGATTGACGTCCAATCCAAAAAATAGACAACTATATATTACGTAAAAAAATATATTTAATATTTTAAAATTTAAATATTTAACATGTGAAGTTTTTTGTTTTTTTTTTTACCACTTATGCTATTTATGCTAATAATGCTAAAAACTAAATAAACGATGAAAAAAATTAATGATATACAAACGCCAATTTTATAAATTATATGACGTGTCTTATTGTGTAAGTCAATTAGTTTAATATGTATTTGAATAGTTATGTTTTTGTTAGTGAGTAAACACTACAATTAGATTTAAAAAATGAATACAAACAATTCATTTACAAAAAGGCGATGCGGGCAGCGGAGCGTACTTTAGATACAATGGTCGGTGGTAGAGTTGTCCTTGGTGCAGCTCAGGGTCCTTAATTACATTGGTTTTCTCATCGCGTGGCGTAGAGAGATTTGTTGAACGAGGAAGTGTGCGACGAAATCGCCCACGAGGGAGATCGTGCTACACACACTCTCTGCAACTCCACGAGACGACTTGACATTTTAGAAATTTCAAGCATGTTAAGGAAACGTTATAATTTTTAACTTATTTATATATTGTTATGAAATTTGATAGCTGTGGCGACTATATTCCTCATCAAGTTGGCGACTATTTCACTGAGCATGTACTCATGCTGAGCCAGTGTTCATGGTTTTCTAAGGGGAAAATAGTGTAGTGGGTCCCCGGGTCCATCTACACCGCAGTTTTTTATTGGAAGGAATGGTTTGCGTATTGCTGCTGCCTAATATCATTATTATATAAACCTTTCCTTACAAACAATGCCTACTATAATTATCCATATATCATTCACAAGTTATTTTGTTAGTAAAATACAAATTGAATTCCGTTATTTCTACAAATGATGTAAATTAACGTTATTCAGTTTTGATTATAGTAATGAAATGAATATAATACTATTATTATATTATACCTATAATACTTACACTGAAAAATAAAAATTTGAAATATCATTGATTTTTACGTAAGGTATTTTTAGATTTTCTGATCTTTAGACTTTTTTAGACGTAGTTGCTACATGTGAAAGATTTAAAGAATGAATTTTTTAGGGCCCACTGTATATGAGATGAGGCCCGAGTAGCGTTGGAACATGAAATCAGGTCTGGTGCTCCGGATGCAGGGGTGATGACTCCACGTTGCATTGACGTCACAGTGCTGACCCTAGACGCAAATTGCCGGTTGGCATGTCAAGAGTCACGGTACGTTACATGAGCGCTAGTTCGCTGGTGTTGTGATTCTGTTGAGTTTTATTTTGACTTTACTTGACGAAAATACATATTATAAATAAGTGCGGTATTGAATATTTATGTAGTAGTGTCGACTTAAAAATAGTATTTTTTTAAAAACGTTATCTAGTGCACTGCAAAGTACATAAAACTTATTAAACTAAACCTTAAAAAATATAATAAAAGTTATATTAGCAGTTTGGTAAATTCCAATTAATAATTTTAATACAATATATTTTTTAACAATTGAAAACAAAAACATTCAGTTTGCCTTAAGCGATGAACTGTATTTTAGTAAAATTAATTAACTGAGATTTTTTTAACGTCAGCATACATTATTTTCTTTGATGAACAGCTGTTTGTTTCCTTCTAAAGATCTCGTCAAGCTGAAAGTGGCTAGCGCGTGGCGCTGTAGGCTTAAGAGGATCATAAAAGTACAAACCGGCTAATATAGCCTAAATTTTTAAACAGTCCGTCTTTGGACGAGACACCGTGCTCGGCGAGGGTCACCTTTTCAATAATGCACGGTGCAATTATTATGCCGGAGCTGCCGCTAACTGAGTTCGCCAACTAGTTGCATTCTTTATGCGAACCATACACACTGTATGGAGCCAAGAAACCCGGGCCGTCCGAGTCTGGTTGTATGATACACACTGTATCGATTGCTTTCTGACTTCTGAGAACTAACTCGATGATTTAATCCCTTGATAAAACGTTCGATAAGTTATAAAATGTACTCTTTTTGTTGAAAAGTTTTGTGAATTGAAGAAAACTAATAATATATATATACGCAATTGTGCTAATTTTAAAAATTTTAAATGCGAAGACTGTTCAACATTTTATTTTTGAAATGTGTTTTTACCTCTCGCTATTTATTGTACTTGAATACATTTTTATATTTATTCAATTTATGTATTTTAACTCAAGTCATCTCAATTTGAGAGAATTAATGGATAAAATATATTTTAATTCGGTTTATGAATGATGTTTAAATACAATTAAATAAAATCCATGTCAGGCCTATATCTTAATATTTTTATGTGTATATTTTTACTTTATTTCCTGAAATAATATGAAAAATAAAAACTAAAATAACTTTACAGAAATAAATTTTGAAAATCCATCAAAACGTTAAATGATGATAGATAAAACTATTTTATTTTCAATAAAAAAAAAAATTCTTTTTAAAGCTATAAGTATACAATAAAACAAAGTTATATTATTGATGTATATTTTCCTTTTAAACTTATGCAACAGAAAAAGGTATTATTTAAGAAAAATTAATTTTGGATCCGTGAACAGTAAAGCCTGGTTTACATGTGACAACACACATTGCAACCGATTTGCAATTAACCAATAGTATTCCGTTATTTTGTGTGTTTTTTATCGTTTGACCTAAGTAATTAACGTAAAAGAGGGCTTGTCAGTAGTTTCGCAGCACGTGTAGAAGGTTTAAGTAAAAAATCATAACCAGTCAATAGCAATAAAGTAATCATAAATATAATTATTTTCAATACTTTTGAGAAACTTTGAGATTATTTTTTTTTTCAAATGATTTAAAGAATAACAAGCTATACAACATGCACTTGGCGAATATTGCTTACTAGAATTAAACTAATAATTTTCCGTTAATAGTAGTCGCTAAAGTAAACACAGGGGAGTGTCATCTCGATGCAGAGTGTGAAATCCTGCCGAGGTAAACTGCAGCACCTCGCTGCGCTCAAGAGGCACTGCACAGTATTATATGCAAACTTATCACATAAAGGAAAAATAAACACCGAGCGCAGTTTGACTATTAAGTATTAAGCAGTTTTCGATTAAAACTTTAGCGTTATGCTTCACCTAGCAAATTTGCATTGAAAGTAACTTTCGTAATAAACCTATATTTTTGAAACCTTCCTGATTAAAATGTCAATAACCTATTGCGTTATTTTTTTGTGAATTATACTAACAGATATTGAAGAAAGTTTATATTATATGGAGTAAATAATATTTGAAGTTATTAATGTAATCACAAAAAATATATAATGTGAGTAAGTTATTACATATTCCAAAAAAATATATTAGTGATTTGATAGCTTTTATCTGTCGTTATTTGACATAAATTAATGTGTTTAGTATTTTCAACAAATAAATAAGTAAATATTTTGATTCGCATTTAAACTGAAATTACTTCCTAAAACTCAAATAAATTCATTTGTAGTTGTATAGAACCGTTAAAAATACTTTTTGTAAAGAATTTCGGAAAAGTCAGGAACTCATTGACCAATCAAATTACTTCTAATATTAATTTATTTTCTCTATATAACACTTTGTTATATGTTAACTATAAAAGTTTATGTAACATAAGTAGATTTCTAATTTAATTATTAAGTATTTTGATTTACAGCAACCATCGCTTTGAAAGACTGTTCGGAAAAAACCTTCGGTATAATAAGTGACGTGTGTTTCTTGTGATATGTAAGTAATCATTTTTTATAATTTTAGAGAACGGCAATTTCATACTAAAGAAAATTATACATCAATTTCCTGTCATATTTTTCAACGTGGGATGATTAATAACTGCACGTTTTTCTTGGGATGGCAAACAAATAAGTAGAGTTGTTACTCTATTATGAAATACAAACATACCTGCCAATTAGAGTAAACATTATCTTGCTTATTACATATGATTGGTTTCCCTGCCTTTGATGATTTTTCAAACTATTTATCAAATTGATAGCTAGAATGGCTTTGTTTAACAAACATACAATAGAAAAAAATACAGGTAAGGTTGAAAAGTAACGACAATGAAATAAGTTTTTTTTAATATGAGAAAATTTTTTCGTATATAAATTTAAAATTATTTTTTGATAATATTTGATATTTTATAGACAATAATAAATACCAATAAAGCCAAAATGATATAACAATAAAACTGTATCTAAAATAATGTCCACTCTAATATTATGAATTCAAATATTGAAAGTTAAATAAGAAAATAAAATAATATTCTAAAATGTACAAAGGTAACATATTTCAATTTTAGTTAGCTTGAAAATCCAAAGCTCTTGTAATGCCACACTGATATACTGTAACATTACTTTTCCATAAAATTTCGACCATTTCCTCAAAAATGTTGCATTAGTATTTACATTTCTAAATGTATATATTTTTCATTTTTAATGAATCACACAAATAGGCAAAAACTAAATTTAAAAAAAGTGCGACGTTTTCTCGGCTCATTGATCGTTAATTAATAATCCCCTAGATGTTCGTGCGAAACAATGAAAAAACATTTGGATTGGACTCGCCCACCGGAAGTAATGGCAATCGAATCAAACGCATAGCAGGTGCAAATGTACCGTAGAGCCATTAGCCTTCGCCGGAAGTAAAAAAACCAAAACAAAAAGGGAGCCGGTGAAAGCCTGCAGCGGGAAAACTTTCATCTGTTTTTATTTAATTACCCCATCGAAGCATCTCATCGTATTTTCGTCTACAACAATCTATCAGACTCTCAAAGTAAAATGAAAAATAAAGTAGTTAAGTGCAGAGTTTAATACACTTCATCCGTATAAAATATTTTTTTTTCTAAAACATAGATCTTTTCTCAGTAGTTTATAAAAACCGTTTTAGATTAATTATTTAACGATAAATTCTTGTACTATAAAAACGATTCCGTGATGGTTCTTGCCGATGCCGGCGCCTGGCTTTAGCGCAAAAGTACTAACATATTAACATTAAGTACATATATGATTATATTTATATATTTATTAAATATTTTTATTTGATTTAGATAGTTGTTTTGCATCGATCTCTATTAAGTGATTTATAAAAACCTTGTCAATGAATAAACGTTTTAAAGCATTGATTTTGTAGTCAATTCCATTTGGATTTTTTTAATGTAGGCGCCTTTTGCGCCTTTCTGAGCGCAAAAGTACCATCATAAGATTGTAAATACCAGTAACATGATTATCAACTTAGTCTTTCTTTGTTTTTCTATTTTTTTATTGATATACACGTTGATATAAAAAAAAACATATGCAATTCATATAAAAATGTGGTAATACATAAAAGTTATTTTTAAAGAAAAATTTATCAGTGTTTATTTTACTTTCTTACCCCTGGGTAAGAATTTTTCAAAGAGGTTTGCCCATATGTAAAGTCTCCCACACTCGCCCGAGCTAATCGCCAGTCGTGCGTGGCGGGCTGTCCTTCGAGAGATTGACTGCCCTATAAATTAAGTCTATCAGCTACTTTCTTTGTGTCTTTGTATTAAAGAAGGTCTCAAATTAAAATTGTATTATAAAATATTTTTTAATAAATCTATGTGTTAGTAAATAATCTTTATTGGTTTCAACATATTTTTCAAATAAACAGAATGATAGACTACACTGCAGTATTTTCATTTTTACTTTACAATTTCGATGCACAAAGTTGTACTGCGTTGTATCTGGTAATGGAGTCAACTTCAGTGATTTAAGTTTTTCATTCATATGGCTTCCTAAAGAAACGCCAAAAACTCAAAGTGCAACGCAAGGCTTGATTGTTTTTTTAGAATTTCAATTGTAGTTTGTACACAAAGCAATAAAATAAACATGTCAATAAAATCCATTTTTTAAATCAGTTGTATTATCAAAATTGAAGACTACAAACAATATTATTGTAAATATTGTTTTTGCAGACATAAAAAATAAACAAGAACGAAAGTAACAAAATTGTCGTATTTACATGAATGATGTATTTTTTTGTTCAAAGTGACATTTAGCAAGGGGTTTTAACTTTAAAATAATTGGATTTATGTATTTAGATATCTAGTTCGCAAACGTAAGATCTCGGTAAGTCGCAAATAAGTAAGTTGGAGATGTGCGGCAGACCGGAGCCGTTGTGTGAATCCCCTCCACCCCGACCTTGAGAATGCTGACGTCATTCGACACGCACATACAGTTCTCTTTTCCGTACAAATGTTTACGGAATTCGCTCGAAGAAAAGAGAAATCGAATTTCAATAGTTTTCAACCTTTTTCCATGCTAAAAATTCACAAATTAAAGCAGTCAAATTTTGCAACAACTGAAATCTAGGATACCCATTAATTATCTTGTTAATATGTATATAGTCGATAGCGTCTGTGGTGATGAGAAGTTTTGAATAATTTGTAAGGTTGGACTAAACCAAGTAGCGGAAATAATTTCAGGTAATCTGTATTTGTATGAATATAATATGAACATAATCTTATTTACCTGTATTCTTAGTCACCTCGGGCACACTCAATGAATAATAAAGTCTCAAACACCCTTCAGCATAACGCCACACCTGTAACAAGATACCTTCCAAATGCCAGCATTCGCATTGTTTACAGCCTCCCTAACGACTCAACTCCTGGACTCCATTTCGACTGAATAAAATATGCATCGGAGGTGCAGTAACCGAGGGAGCAGCCGAAAATTAATGCCAGCCAGGGCCTCTACTTCGGCGGTGAAAAATCGCCAGGTTTAAAGGGTTCGTGCCTCCGACAATGGAGAGAGGACAGAGTATTTGTAAGAAGGGGTAGCAAGGTAATTGAAATTGGGGGTAGATGGGGAACACCTTTTAAGATTAACCGGGCGGTTACTCCAGGCCAGGCCGCATCTTTTTACCGTGTAATATTACATTCTGATTATTCGCCTTTGTAAAAGAGATCTCTTGGATCAAATAGATGTTGATATTTTTTTGATTTTAACTTTTAAATTTATTTTGGAGTAAATATTAAAACATTGATTATAAGCTGGAGTTGTATTTTTACAATGCGTATATAATGTAATTTTCCGGGGTTCAAGTAGTGTGTATATCCAAATAGGTATCATAAAAACTGGTTAAGCGAAAGCCCACAGCTAAATAGAAGACTTTTATAAAACGATAAAATGATTTACAGCATTTTTACACCTTCTTCAAAAAATAATGTCCTTAAGTTTTCGTGATTTATTTTCACTCAAGTACAAGATAACACAATTTTGCACGGAGCAAAGTTTATATTTTATAACCCGGCACCGCCGCGTGCTGTATCTGAACAATGCGAGTTGCGAATTTCGCACAAACAAAAATCTATAAATTTCTATCAAGGCTGAGAACCCGAAAGGCGCGCGTACTGTCATTTAAATTTCATAAAGCAGTCGCGTGCGAGCCTTCATACATGCCGCGGGACTTAAAAAAACCTTAAAAATCCACTTTCTCGCGGTGTTTTTTTTTTTTTTTTGCTGAAGAAAGGCTGCCTCGCGATATGCTTTATGCTGGGAGCGTCCAGACTAATGACCCCGGGCCCACCCCGCCGGAGAGGGGCCCCCGCGGCTTCCCCGAATGGCGGTATGATTCCAAATCTTTAAAAGTAATGCTTTTTACGCGCCGGGCCATTTTAATTAACCTCACTCTAGGCGCCAGAATGGGCCACAGTCAGGAATTATGGTGAAAAATTGCGTTATTTTGTGCATATTTGAATATTCTTTGAGAATTTGCATTGTTTGTGTAATTTGTATAACGGCACCTGTCTTATAAAGATCAACTTTTTTTTTTTAATTTACATTTACAAGTTTATTTCGGTATGAAAAAATATTTACAAATAATATATTATTTTTTTTATAATAAAACTTTTCTAATTTTTTATTATGTTGTTCATCGATCTGAGGAAAGTATATAGTGACTGTAAAAAAATAACTCTTTCCTCAATTAAATAATTTATTCACTAGTTTCTAGCACTTCTTTGGTAGCTAGTCGCACTGAAGATAGCCGATTCCCTTAACACTGTTGTGATCGGAGTTTTCGGAGCAAAGATGTTTTTTTCTAACAAACTCAAAGTTTAGAGTTGTACTAAAGTTGAAACTGAAGATTGCAAATGCTACAGACAAACATCTGGAAACTTCTAAACTAGTTTTTTGTATCCAATATAAATTGCAATTTCCACCATATTTTTTGTAAAGATTTAAGATAGATCTCGCTTGAAACCGTTTGGAAAATGTATTTTTCGTGCCATGTAAATTTAAAAACACGGAAAGCACAGCTATGAAATCAGCTGATTTATAATCATGCAAGCCACCCACTGCACGATCAGTATCAAGATTCAGGATTTACGACTTATAAAACTTTATAATAATATATTATAACGTCATTGACTTTACTCGCTCTATTCGAAATGGTTAGGGAAAGTTTGGTTAAAATATGTTCTTGATTTTTATTTAACATTACATTTCAAAAAATCTATTTGATTTGTTTTTCTCCTGAACGCAGTTTTCTATATGAATATTTTACGCGCTGGTAGAGTAACACAGGGAATTTTATTGCTTGGAGCACCCTAGCTTAAATATAAAAGCGGGAAGCGTCTTACATAGGCTCTTTTTGAACTGTTGATTTCGACTTTTTAATCAACACCATAAGGCAAATAAGGCGCCATAAAAGCAAGCGAGCATACAATTCGGTTATTATTGAGATATCGGACCTCCAAGGCGGGCGTATTACTGTATTTTCGCACTTTTTTTCGATGAGGGATGAATAAATGATGGGACGCGGCGTAATTTTCCATATTTCAGCCGAAAGGCGCTGCCGGAGCCCAGAGCGGCGCAACACTGTTTTATTATTGTTTATTTAACCAAAAGTGGCTCCCCCACTTGCAGCGATTTTAATTTAATTTAATGAGATTCCGCCTAGGAGCGGCAAGCACGTGGAACGTGATATTCCTGGATCATTATCAATATTTTATGGCTTGTTTTTTTCCGGTGTATTGCATTTTTACAATAAAACAAAATTGGTTTTTTTTAAATACACACATATATGTAATAGCATGCTTCTTTACATCGATTATTTGTGTTGTATTATTTGAATAAATAATCTGTACATATTGGATTTAATCAAATTTTCAGTGAGCGGTATTCACTTATTAACTTCCCTTAATATTAATTGGCGGATCAGAATCATAGATAAACCAAATTTGACAAGACACTATGGTGCATGCGCAGAGTTTGTCACCTCCGCCATCGAGCCCGGCTTTGCTCACTGTGGCACGAAGATCACCATTGTTCTCGGACCTCTGGGGTGGCACACCCTCCCTTCCGGCCGAGTGGTGCGTTAATCCACCGAGCTTCGGGTCGCTCAATCCGTTGGTCGATCATATTTCAACGTGGCATATTTGAAATACGTGAATTTATAGTTTATTTCATATAAAACAAGTTTCTTGAAAAGCCATTGATTTAACTATCTTTGATACCGTGGTTATTTTGATAAAATTTACAAAAAACCTTACATGTGTTTTTTAACTGGCAATTTATAAATTGATAATGATTAAGTACATTTTTTCAAATATTGAAAATTTATTAAAGAAACTTTTAGAAAAATATCATCGTGATTTGTGTGGGATATGAACCCACATCCCCAAGCTTACATGACCGGTGCATTACCAATTACACCAACGAATCACTAGTACTAAGCAAGAATTTATAACAATCATATCCTATAAATGAAACAACGTACTTATTATGCCAATTAATTCCCACACAAATCACGATGATATCTTTCTAAGAGTTTCTTTAATCAATTTTCTATATTTGAAAAAATGTACTTAATCATTATCAATCAATCAAACCTGTATAGGCAAAATCGTACTTCCTGTGAGACGGTCTTCACAAAAATCAATAATATATGGCAATTTATAAAGTTAACACCAAACATACAATTACTAATTTAATTAGTTTAATAAGTAATATTTCGTTCAATAACATCTAAACTTCAAGCCAGATGGAAAATAAAGACCTACTTGTATAAAATAGAGGCTCGCTTCACTAAAACAACATTAAACGCTTTAAGTCCTGGCTTAACAATATTTAAAAATGATTATGAAAAGAAATTTTGCTGTCTTTATTTTAAAAAGTTTACTTTAATAGATCATTATATTTTAATTAAAAGAAATTATTATTTGGAAACTAGCTAAAGATTATTAAAGTTGGTAAAAAATTTCTCTCAGAAAATGCGAAAACTAAAAAGAATATATTTTTAATTAAAAAATTAATTTTTTTAGCG
This sequence comes from Atopsyche davidsoni, assembly GCA_022113835.1. Taxonomy (NCBI): domain Eukaryota; kingdom Metazoa; phylum Arthropoda; class Insecta; order Trichoptera; family Hydrobiosidae; genus Atopsyche; species Atopsyche davidsoni. Next base: position 2,237,644 of record JAILWY010000019.1, on the reverse strand, counting down.
TAGTTACCTTTGATATTTTTGACGCTACTAGTTTCACCAACATGCTAGATTGGCATATTTAGACCGAGTTAAGGCAGGTATGTTATTTTAATATGTCCAAATTCATACATTTTTTGTTAAAATATTGATTAATCTATTCAAATACATGTTAACCTAAACAATACCTTTACTTTTTAAAATTGATTTCTGTTTTTTTGTTTTTTTTTTATTATTATTTATATTTGGGACAGAAAAACCGAAACATCATTTTGAACTCATTTTTGGGTGATGTTTTGAGCTTATACATTTGATTAAATTTGCCATAGTCGTTTTTAGCTATGTTTTCATTCCAATAAAAATTTCACTAAAGATATCTTAATTTTGTAGTATTTCTTCAAAATAGTGGTCCTGTTTCATACTAAAGGTACTTGAACTAATTATGTATACTTTACAAGATTTTTTTTAACTAAACACAATACTAGTTTAAATTTTGACGTAAGCCGTTGTCTAAGAGGGATTCGCCTTCAATGTAGCATTCAGTTCATCATTCTCAGCCTTCGTCTTCGGATGCTCAAGGGACTCAATCTTGAGTATGAAATTTCCAAAACGAGAGCGATTGAAGTACTAACCTGCTTTCGTTCATCGAACATTATTTCGTGTTCTTCATTAATACTTTGTGGCATCTATAATGAAAATTGAACCAAAAAAATTACACTCTTTTATTTTTTTCAATATTGATAACACTGACCAAATCGAAAAATAATAATTATTTAAATCAAATTCATTTTTTGCTTAATCCAGCGCTTGATTTACAAAAAAGCAATTTATTGCAGCCTATCAAATTTTATTAACGACCCAAACCTTGAAAAGGCTTGGTTGATTTCATCCATAAATTTTTTTGTTTGTTTTACGTGTGATCCATACATTTGCAAGTAATTTGTCCCTGACCTACATTTATTTTACTGATTATTTTTGAGCACGTCCCTATCACCGGTTATGTCCATTTCTGGTGTTTAAATTCCATTTGAGATGTAAAATTATTTACTGTTGGGCCATACTCAGATTGGAGGGATCAGGAGATGGTTCGCATTTAGCTCAGCGCGGCGAATTTGATGGCGCGATATCGGAAACCCGTCATGCTTTATGCCAAAATGCGAATATCGGATGCAGAGCTATTGACGTATTCTAATGCGATAGAATGTGTTTTAACTTTATTTATTTATAAATAATTTTTTTTAATTTTCTATTTATTTAAGTCTTTTTCTAGAGTTATATCTAATCGATGTTTTAATAATAAATTACAATTTTTATTAGTGTTAAATATATTAAAATTCTTTATAAAAATCTTGCATGTATTGACTTAGCAAAGTTTTAAGATAGTTTACTGTTAAGAGAAGCATATCAGTTTACTAACACTATTTAGAAGCAAGTGAGCAGTCAAGGTTGATATTATCAAACTACCTTTTGAGTTAATTACAAACTTGTTCTAATTATCGCTCATAATCGAGATTTGTACTGAAATGCCTAGGGTACTTACATGTCTGAAATTCAAAACTGGAGTTGTGTTCACTCCACTACTATCATCCAATATCATGCGGATTTTGTTCGTCTTTTTGTGCTTAGAACCACACTTATAATTCAAGACAGCTTGTGTCGACGAAAGGTCAAACTAACTAATCGATAATGAACGGAATTTCAATTCAAAGAATTTTCAGAATGTTTATTTTGTAATCTGAAACAATTTTGATGATAATGATTGCGGCAGTAATTGAAGATAATGAAGACGTTATCAACGTTGGTGACCATTTCCTCAAACATGTCTCAATCCTGCTGCACTTCCGATCTCCAGCCACTGGCGCAAATTCCGCATCCACGTGATTCAATGCCCCCTTATTTATATATACATATATATATATTATACTACTGATGGAAAAATGTTTTTACTTCATGAAAAAAATGATGATTACAAATGAAGATAATATATCTTTTATTTCACAGTATCAGTATTACTTTTTTATCATATAAGGTATGAATACAAGGTAAATGATATAACTACTTTTTTTCAACAATTATAACTTCTTCGGAAAGGTTAAAATTTTTTCGACGTGCGACTGTTATTTTACGTGTGATGCATTCGCTAACATAAAATATGATTAGTATATCAATATCATTTCATCACACTACTTAAACTAGATTATAGTATTTCCAAAGTGTTAAAATATTTTAAAATTCAATTAAAAATATAAAAAGTCAATTTTAGAATACAAACTTTGCCAAATTCGGGCGTAGAAATGAATATTTAAATCAATTTGTCTTTGGTTTATACGGTTTGTTGGTTTATATGGGGGTAAGCGCGTAAGAAGTTGTTTGGGTCAGGAGAGGGAGGGAGGTGGGATACCAAGCGATTGACATTGTAAATGTAAAGTTTTACAAGCTACATTCCCTGACATATATTATTTATAAGGAACGTACACGCTCTCTATTATTTGTAGAAAACACACAAAAGACTTTTGCCAGTACACGGTACAGGGTTTCTTGGTTATTAAAAGTATAAAGATGCCTCGTAAATGGCAGTATTTTTTAAAACAAATAATTTTTGTTGCAACAAAATCAACCAATTAAATATTATTATTATTTTTTATATTGTGGTATTTTTAGTTAAATTAAATAAATATATAATTTTTTTAGAATAAATTATTAATTCTTATGTATTGGATACACGATGGTCAATCGTATCGGATACATTTCAATTTGTTTCGGCCAAGTCAGACGTCCACAACGAAAAGAACCATTTACCAATACAGTTCACTTGGAATTTCTAATATTTATTCATTGTCATCTTTCAATTGATTCCACTTATATTGTTCACGAAATGATTATTGACATAACAAAATTTGAAAACCCCAAAAAACATCCCAATAGAAAGACCGAGTGAGATCGTTTCATTCATAATAAATAAGTCACGTACAATAAATAAAATAATTTTAAAATTTTAAGATACGGAGTTAATAATTCAAAATAATGTAAAGATTCATAAAAAATATTTTTTTTTGTCGATAAATAACCATAATACTTTTATTTAAAACATTGTGTTGTTATCACAATGAAATTTTTCAATTCCACTGTCAGCGTAGTAAGAGATTGATGTTTTGTCTATTTTTTGAAATAAATTTCGCTACTGAGTAGTATTTCAAAATAAGTAACTGCCTTGAAATGTTGTTAATGATGTAAATTGAATTGGGCTTTAGATGTGTCAGAAATTAAAAAAAACTAAGCATCCATCAACAGAATATTATTTTTGAGAAAAGCATTTTGAACGATAATTTAGTAAATATTTGTATAATTTTTAAATAATAGTAAGATACAAAAACGTAATATGCATAAAATAAAACCAAAAAAGGCATCGTACAACATTCGATATGCATTCTAAATTTCTTCGATTCTGGCACAAAGCAAGAAAATAAGTACTCAAAGAACTCGAAATGCTCTAGACATATAAGCCCAAGGGAGATCGTTAACGATGTAGATTGTTAACAAGAAGATGATGGGATCTGTCTACCTGACAGAAACTATCCATTCATTGGAGAAACTTGAATTATGAAAGAAAATTGGTTCTGTTCTGAATACTTTAGTTGGTGGCGAGTATGGAAAATATTATAAAATTTGTGAGTATACCCATAATAAAATTAATATGCACATTTTACGTGATATTAAATGGAATTATTTCCATAGAAATAATAGTAGTACTTATGGGTTAAAGCATAGACTTAATGATGTTGTTTCTTTGTTAAGAAGTTAAGGGTTTTTAAGTATTTCGAAGAAATCATTAATTAAACAATTTTTGCAAAAAAAAATTTTCTAAAGAATTAAAAAAATATTTCATTTGTCTTCAATTTCTTCCACGTTTTTTTTTAATTGAGTATGTAAATAATAAAGGAATATAAATATTAAAAAAAATTAAATTAACATTGTGATTTAAATCAATAACTTCATTGATGATAATGTTACAATTGTAACATTTAAATTAATATAAAAAGAACAGTTCTGGGTTATTAATTTCATCATTGATCATTATAAAAACATTTTTCTTAGTGCACTTTTAAATTTATCCCTTTTTTATTTAAAAAAACATCTTTTTTTTTTAAATGGACATAATATTTCAGATGTAATATTTAAATAAGTATAATTGCTATTCCAGTTTAAGTTAGATTAAATTATACTTCTTAAAAAAACTATAATTTCGTAATTGCATAATTTTGTCAAATACATATTTGAATATATAATTTAATATATAGTAATCAGATGTAGTAATGGTGAAGTTTTACAGGGTTCCTTCCTTTTATTTTTGGGTTTAAATTTATTTTACTTTTAATTTAAGCAACTTAAGTTACATTCTTAATATTTAGATTTATGTTCAAAGTTACTAAAACCATTGACAAAAAATATTGTTTTGCATTATAAGATATATTTTGAAAGTTTGATGGTATGAATGCGCAAATGCAGAAATAGAAATGTTACGTGGGTATTAGAAACCATTTCTGTATGAAAAGTCTTATGAGGACTTGGATGCAAAGCTCCTTACGTCGGCGTCTTCTTTCGTAGCAAAAGTGATGTTAGTTTTTTTGATTTTATGTCAAATGCAATAAATTCTTAAACATATTCTATTTATAAAAATCTTAAAAAAAAAAAAAACTTTTATTTCTTCTGTCATAAAACGAATCACTGTAAACTCAATATTGCTAACAAGAGACAGGATACACGGTCCTTTTTACATATTTGGAGTGTCTACTTAAGCATAACAGTATTTCAGTCATGAATAGCGATCATAACTTAGACTAAAATATGCAATGAATTCATACAGTTCCTCGGGGCGGGGAGGGTTGATAAATTTTGGTGTTGCCAACAAGCAGGGTTGACCGCCCTTATTAATTATTATGGGTGATTCTCACCCCAGCCGGATATAAGCGATGTAAGGAGGGCGCAATAATAATGTTTATGTAAAAAAAACCTTATTATTTTTTCATTTGTTAAATTTACAAACGAACTTACAACAGGAATTTATAGAGCTAATTGAATGTTTAATAAATTTAAGCATACTACAGATTTAACAGAAATTAAATAAAATAAATAAAACGTGTTAACGTATCACACTACGATAACTTCAACAAACATCTTCTACTGTCACACCTTTGGTAAAAGTACTATTACATAAGGCACTTTGTACAGATATCTGTCAAAGGGGTCTTGACGATCCTACCTTTGTGGAGACCTCCCCGCCCGGCCAGCGCTCGAGCTAACTTCCTGGCCGCCAATCATTCCGGGTCTGGCTACGTGGAACAGGCCGCCCTGTAAATAATAGCGAATCGTTATTGATACCAGACTCCATACAGACCGCATCAAGTCGACTGTTCAATATGTTGCACAGCTTTCGAATCAAGATGCTTCTTGTTAACATTATACCTTTGGCTTGTATTTGATTTTACATGTGTGTGCACACCATCTCACGCAAAATATTTCTAACCTGGTTACATATCTTTATACTTTGGCTTATCAATTTATTGGGGGTTGTGTTGTATAGTGGTTCGTGTCTTTCAATGTTTCAGTTTCTAGTACTATCTTCAGAATGTACCACAAGAATTGCCATGGTCATCTGATAATAAGCCTACGAATACCAAACACATTTTATGAAAATGTAAAATATTATACACTTCTCTAGTAATTAACGTTTTTATAAATAAATCACAAGTTCTATCAGTTACCAGTTCAATTTAATTTATTTATAAAATATATCATTATTTTGTAAAGTTTGTATCTTTCTTATATTTTAAGTTACGTAAGTCTGTGCGGTTTCATGAGCTCAGGGGTGAAATTCGTACAAATTCCTGTAAAGTATTTTATCTCCCCTCAAATGCGACTTAACAATGTCAAAGGAAGCGCAGTGTGAGACTTTATCGAACTCATATGTGTGCATTTTCACTGCCACCGTTTTTATTGCCAAAATTGAATCGACTGTATTTGCCGAAACCCCGAGCACTTCCGTTCATTAGATTTGCAGGGGTTACTTACCGAGGGCGAGAATTGCTAGTTGGCCAGGGGCTGGCGCCCACAACTAAGGCTATCGTAACATTACATCTCATATGTAGAAATAGAATGCACATATACACAATCCAGAAAATAATCTGAGGTAAATTTTTAATTTCATCTCAGATTTATTTATATGATTTCTAAACGTATGAAACAATTTTTTTCTTAGGGCTTAGTACCGTAAAAAAAAAATAACACGTATTATTTTGTGCGGAATTTATTTATGTAGTATCATTTTTTGTCAAATAGGTTATATGGAAAATTACATTATTAATGCATGTTATTTAATTTAAACGCGATAACGGATAGGATCACTCATCGTATAAATCAAATTAATAATTATTCGTTGAATAAAATCAGAGTTGCGGTGTTTTGCCGTGCAGCCGTCGCTTGTCTGCAGCTCTCAATACAAGCGAGGGTGGTTAATGGTTTTTTCTCGTCCAAAAATTAGGATTAGTGTATTATTTCCTTTTATTATTCCGAGAGCTGGTCACCTATGGGGCCGTGCCGGCGCCGCGCTCCCCGCAGATCGCGAGGGTTTCCTTATTTATGATAAGGGATTTTTTAAATGTGAGCACATTTACTAGCGGCCCAAGTACAGGCTCGCTTAGAAGATGCCATTGTGGGCAGTTGACACGCAATATTATGTATCGAGGTAATTATTCTAAAACGTATCCAAGCGTGTAATTTTTTACGACGCCGAAGTCTGTTATGTCTTTTTGTTACATTATACTAATGAAATTTACACGTATCGTTTTAAGTGTTGGTATTTTTGCGTATGTATAAAATTAATTACGTTATTAAAGCAAAATGTCTGAATGTGAAAAACATACGATTCAATTGATTTATTTTCACAAGATATACACAAAAATTGATAAATACAATATTAAATAAAACTTTTAAGTATTTTTAATTTTCTTCCTAAATTTGTATTATTATCGCAATTAATTAGACCATGACTTGGTGCAAAAAATACTTTAAAATATAATTGTGACTTGGAATTACATAAACATACAAATCTGTTTAACATTTATTATTATAATAAAAACAAAACAAAATGAAAAGTTGCTGATATATATTTTTTTAATTTTAGAGTTTCTAAAAAACTTACAGAGAGTTTTAACACATTATCTCAATATTTATATGGAAAAATATCAACAATGTTATCTATCACCTACAATTCAAAGCTTGAGTGCAACCGAGTGGCATTTTGTGTGAATGAGTTTCATTAAAGTAACACACATATTCATTTGTGTATCGTCACTGAATATTGCAAATAAGTGCAAACACCAAGTTTTTATATTATCGTTAGGTGTCATTATTTTGGGTACCTAATATTATTTATTTTTTAATATTAATTTATATTATTTACATCCTCGTTATCAGCTGATAATACACATTTTGAAGATTTATTTTACCAAGTAATTCCAATGGTCATTCGTTGTATGGCGGTATAAAAAAACTAACTAATATTAATGATTGATACTTAAGAACACAAAAAACCTTTTTGTCGGGCTCGCTCGCGTGATGTTTTTTTACGTTTGATTTATTATAATTATGTTTTCATACCCTTGTGCCGTCACGAGAATAACGGTCACCCTACTTGCTACTCAAAATGCAGCAATTCGTATTATTGGTGATGCGCAATAAATACTGTAACCACAATGTAAAAAGCAAATATTTATACATACATTATTTAAAATTTTTCGATTGCTATTTACTAACAAAAAAAATTATTTTAAAAATAATTTACAAATAGGTATATTGACTTTTTCGTTAATTTTTAATCTCATTATATTTTTAAATTAAACGATTAATTTTTGCTTGAAAAATAAATATCTCTTATCTAATGGGGAATGGTTACTTTTCCCGCAGGGCAGGCTTTTGGGATGGCAATACTGTTATTATAGGAAAGTGGAGAAAAATGTTCAAAACGGATAAATCGGAAATGGAAACAAAAGCTCTGCTTTTTGAGCGGATATAGTTTCACAGTTGCTTTTATCTATGAAAATAAATCCGATGTCATGCATATTTTGTTAAATATATATTTTTATAACGAAACTTTTAACGGTCAAAGATATTCCTGTCACACACACACACACACATATATACATACATAGATAGATTAGTTTTATATAAGGTTATTACAAAAGCGTAAGTTTATACATAAATAAGGCACATTGGTCGTCTGTTCAAAATAAGGAGACGACTTTTTTCCTCGTGGATAAGTATTTCATACTTCAGTTGATATATTTTTTACATAAATTAGTATACATAAATTAAAACTGACGGAAAAGTTGTGTTTTATATGGCCCAACTTAAATGCTGAAGGGTTCTCTGAAATCTCGACACGTCTTCATTATAAAAAGCCTCTCGTCTTTGAATTAGTTAACGATACTATGAGCCTCAGTAACGACGCCGATAATACGAGAAACGTAAATTTTGATTCAAAGAGGTTGAGTTCCGAAAACATTAGAAGTTTTCGCTGGTGTGTGCGACTTACTTATGCAAAGCGGGGAACACTCCGTTCAGAGTGCCAAAGCGACTTCTATCTCTCGGAAATTTTTGATATTATAACAAGATTTTAAAATTAAATAAGTTTGATGTAATGTGGGGGCGCTAAGTATTGACGATAAGTTAAACATGACTAAGTATTGATACCTACAACTTTAATCGCATAGTTCGTTATGAAAAAAGTTCACTCGATAATTAAAAGCTTGGAGAAAATATGAGACACACACACACACACACACATATATATATATAAATAAATTGAGAAATATCGGGAAGTTATATTGACAAACGCTAGATATTAAGCATTAAAAATATATTTATATACTATTTTAATATGCCGAAATTATGATGTTAAATTTATTCAGTATACATTATGATTTATTAAATAGTTAAAAAAGAAATAATTGGCCTGTAAAAATGTTTTTGTGACCTTGTTATTTTAACTTCATAAAAGGAATCACTAAAAGGCTTTCAGTATAAAATCAATAAGAGCATTTATGAACCGATTGCCTCACTCGGATAGAGCTTTTCCTTCAAAGGGTCCCTCTGAATGGAGCATTTATTTTTCAAATCAAACGCCTTTTCGTAATCTACGGATCCAATACAAAGTGGCAGTTTATATTCTTGGCAGCGCCCTGTGATCCTGACAACCTGTATGCGACCCATGGCCTGAAAGCTCTCCAGGAACCGGGTTACTTACTTGGCTTATTTTCTTCAGCTGGTATAAGAACCTGACTCATTCAAGACAATTTTTGAGACGTGAATTTTTTTTTAATAGATCGAACGAATCAATATATTTTTTCGAATAAATACCTTTAATGATCTTTTTACTACAAAAATATGATTAAGACATTTTATAACGACGATGCACACACATATATCAAATTTTATTTCGGATTATAAATATAAGTTTGTTAAGATTCTTATAGAAAGGAGTTATGAACTTCCTCAGTAATATTTAATTTCAATACCAATTTAGGAAGTGTTAACTTTGATCAAAATTTAATACATTTCAATATATTCTGGCGGAGTTCATCACCGTGATAATTACAAAATTCAGTTGCGTGTTTATTAGTTTGTTATTTTTTTTTTCATTCATCTTGGCAGCGTAATTGTGCTTTTTTAGTATGGCTACTGGGTATGTAAGCTGAAAGTAGGCATGCCGTATCTTTGAATGATTCAGGGGCAGGATGCCCGAACGGCAGACGGTATTCAGTTTATATGATGTATGAGGGTAGAACTGCTCTTTTAGTGCTAGGGCGGCAGTCTAGGGACGAAGAACTTTCCTCTCGACTCTTTGTGTACGCCTAAATTTGAAAACTTAGAATACCGTTATTGTACTATTAATATAGTATACTAAATTAATTAAATAACACATTTATTTTTATCTACTTGAATAAATATTATATTTAAACGAAGTTGTTTGGATAATAGCGAAATATTTAAACGAAATTTCGCAGGTGGATTAACAAAGGTTATTTACTATATATTAATAATAATTTACAAATAATGTTTATGTGTCATATAGGGAATTCCAAAAACTATACATTGAAAGATTAAAGTGATAATAAACCATAATAATTGTAATTTTCTTCTTTGTTATAAAATACTATGAATAACAAATAGACTAGTCTATCTTGGAAATGTTTTTAATAAGGTACCGTATTTTTGCTTCCTATTATACAATCACATCTAATTATTTTCTTGACTGGATTAGATTTCTGTTTACGTACAATACTCCTGCACCTTCATTAATACTACTTCAAACGTAGCGATGTACTAGCTTTGATTTTGCGATTTTTTATTTTTTATTATTTTTTTACTGCTAATTATTTATACTCTGGTAAATTGCAAAGAAAACTATATTCCTGTTCAAGCTAAAAGGAGACATTTTTTTTAATATGGCTTTCTGAGAATGATTCGTTTTAATATGCGGTCGTTGCATCAGTATTGCGTAAATACATTAACATACGAACGTTTAATATTACTAATAAAACTTAATATTTTCAGTATAAATATACCACAGATGAAACCATTATTATTTTCCAGAGAATTTGAATACGAAAAATTATAAATATGAAGACTGTAAATTTAGTTTCTATTTCTGCTTGTAGTTTAGTGAGCTTAAATTATAATAGAGAAATAAGTATTTACTGTAATACATTTTATTTTTATTTATTGTGCGAATTCTAAGCATTAGCTTGAATTTCCAATTGAAATCTTATCTTTATTACGTTTACTCTAGTCGCTACTCTAAATTAACTGCCTTGCCAACGTGACTATTGAAAAATCGATAGTTTCAACAGCAAGCACAGACAACTATGTAAATACTAGGATTGTGGATTGAAATATAAGACGTGATGAATCCTTTAATTATTTATTCCTGAATGACAAATACCAAAAGCAACTAAAAATTAATGTCTGATTAAATGTATGTTTGATGTTTAGAATTTATACCGATAGTTTTGAAAAAAATTGCATAAACTTTAAAATAAAAAGTAACTTAAACTATATAAAAATCAAATTAGTGAGAAGAGATTGATGATTTAATTTAATAAAGAGGCCTTCTTAGACATTAAAAAAAGACCGCTAATTTTTAATCTAGATAAAGGGTTTTTTTATTTATGTATACTTTTGGCAGAATACTATACAGAAAAATATTTTTATTTCAAGAACTACTGAGAGCATAAGATTTTTAGAGCATAAAAAGCTATCTTAAATATATTTATTTGCTGTGTTATGTACTTTTTGGACTCATAAAATTAATAACGAGGTATTTCATAGTGTCTCTAATGCAAGGTATTTGACTGAGTTTTCTTATCAACTCAAATCAAAGTATCCCGGTGATAAAAATTGAATTAACTGATTGCGTATAAAGGCAGCAGTAGATAAGTCTTTCGATGTTGCGGGCACGGTCCACGCATTGTTCTGGTCATAGAAAGTAATGCTTACGCTAAAGCATTTTCGTTGAATAAATAAACTGGTAAATAAATAATGAGCCGGTAAACTCGTTAGAATTTCCATATCATATTCGATTTATATTATACCGCGTAGTTTTACATATTCAAGGCGGATGATGTACAGGGTAGCGATTGACTGACGCGATCGCCCGTTGAAATGATATCCATTATGGCGGCCCGTCGGAGGGGCGCGCGCCATTGTTGCCTTTCCGGCGATATTTTTATGAAATAGTTTTCGATTTTCTCACTAAGTGTTCGAATTTGAATAGACCCTCGGAATGATTTATGATAATTGGCACTGTTTCAAAATTTAATTGACGGCCGAAATTTGTTTCTGAATGAATATTTCAGCTTTTGGAATTCCGATTTTTGTCTGCCTCTCTAACGTGAAGTCACATGTATAATGTATATTTAGGTCATATTGCGTAAGTATCTATAAGAAAGATTTTTAAACTCTTAAATATATAATTAAATACCTTTTTCTTGATATCGATTAACACACGACATTATAAAATGAAAATAACTGTTACTAAAAAGTATTTGAAAGGCATGAGCACGGTTGACATACTCAACGTAAGATCACAACAATGCATCTTGTTATTTAGAAGCATTTCATAAAAGCAGCTGGTCAGAGAGCCTGGACAATAGGACATTGCTTAAGAAATAAAAGAAAATACTGTATTTCATTCAACGTGCTCGGCGTACACTTCTTGCAAAGCAAAACGGCCAAATCAAAATTTTCAATACTGAGAAACGTTATACCGAGGCAAACGTGTAAGCTCTATTATTCAAAATATGAAATACTCGGGTCCTTGACGTGGTCTAATAACTTGTACAAATGAAATTCCATTCTCGATATGGAATTGGAAAATAGTTGGGAATTACGGAATGCTATGCATAAATGGTATTTCAAATGTCAATTATTGAACTCTATCTCCACCCCACAATATTAGGAGCTATAATTAAAATATTTCGGTGAATGTAGCATATTAATATTTCACCAAATACAGTAGATTGTTAAATATACATTTAATAAAATTACCAAGCCAGGCAATAAAAAAAATCTGCTTTTTAATGCTAATAAAAGGTGATACTAAATATCAAAAAAGAAGAATATTCTCTACAGTTAAATATGTTTCTTTGTTTTTTTGTTAGCTTTATTTTTGTATTTATATGATATCAAATGAAGACGTACACAAAAACGGTAAAGAATACAAGACAGATATTACAATGTTTTTTACTGAATAAATCTAGGATTTCATTTTTGATTAAATTTCCTCGTTGAATGCAAAAGTACTTCGGCGCTTACACGGAATAAATTTCAATATCTTTAAAAAGAATTTTTCCGTGCTTTATTTTAGTACTTTCTCACCTTTAGATTCCACGTACGTCTGATCAAACCTCTCATACGGCAAACTCTTAATGCAATTATCGATTCCTCGGTAAGTAGTCAAGGGGGTCGGAACAAAGGGTACGACAGGGTGGTAGGAATTACGGGGACAAATAGCCACAAGGCAAAAGAGCACTTTCGGCGCCGCTACCCCTCTACCTTAATCTCCTTATACAGTCTGACTCACGCCATATTTTTGTTCGATTTATATTACAAGCGTTGCATTAAAACCGAGCGGTGGTGTCAAGGGAAACACATACGGCTTATAGCGACGTCAAATGATAATTGATGGAGTGACAAGACGCGGTGCGGGGATCGCGTCGTTTGTTGGGAGTCCCGAAATGTAATTAAAATGTCAACTGTGTGAGGAATGTGGTCTTATAAAAATACGATCTCTTTCTTATTTCATTATAACCAACACCCACCGTAGTTGATATGCATCCCGATAACGTTAGTTAATATCCATACTTTAAAATTGAAATATAAATTATATAACACGGTAATTTTATTGACCCTTTGATCGTTGGTCTATAAATCAAATCGATAAGTTAGCTAGGTTCTCGAAATACCCGATGAATATTCATTTATGCAAATTCCTTCCTCAAGAAAAAGTGTTAAGTTTTTTTTTTAATTCAGACTAAGTAAGACATTGGCAGCGATAATGCTAGAAGAGATTAATTTCAATCAGTTAAAAGGCTATATAAGCTCGGTGACTCTTGAGTAAGAAATCTCTCGTTAAGCACTCTGACCACTTTATCACAGGCGACTAAGTGCGAATTTAAGACTAAAGCTTATTTTTAAATACATGTATTTGTAAACTTTAAGAGCTCCGGCTGTATCCTTTAAAAGAAGAACTATAAATAACAGCGACTGGCAGCAACACTTTATCTTTGAATAAGGCTGTTATTTTAAATTACACTGATAGATGCTGTGGAGTCAAGATCCTTGAACTTTGGTCCCAGATAGGTATTTCAGTATTTTCTTCGCGGAAGAATAATAGGTTTTCCTTCCAAACACAGGAACGGGGAAATTAAAACGGTAATATTGATTGGTAAGCATAAAAGACTTCTTTCAGAACAAATATATTTAGACTCATGTCCTTAAAAGATGTGATTTTGTTTTCAATACTATGTCATATAATAATATACTTTTTAAAGTATATGACAATAAGCAATAAATACTTATACTATCTTTTTAGAAAAAAAAAATACCCATTATAAATATATCTAATAAAATACAAAAAAACTAACAATTTGTAATACAAAGAACATACATGCCTTTTTACCATTTAGTAAATAATCTTTTTTAATTTTAATATATTTTTATTTGTGTTGTTGTACTGATAATGTATTATATGTTGATTTAAATAAAGTAACATTTATTCATTAATTAACACTCATGAACATCACATCAAATATCTGTTTTTGTTTTATTATTATGATTTTTGCCATCAAGTCGTTTACAAAGAGAATAACAAACTCAAGCTTTATTTATTTTACCTGTCATATGTATTAAAAATAAAATAATTAAATATGTTTTGTGATGCATTATTTCATTGCTAATAATAAAATCACAAATATAAACAATGTATATTTTGTTTTGATTGAAGTTATTTGTACTACAACACATTCAAAACATAATCTAAAAGTGAAAATAACCTGTGCAAAGAGGATGTCAATGAATAGATTTATTATCACTATATGTATTATTTTTTATAGGAATTCAAGGCGATAAAACAATAAAAGAGGTTAAGAGGTAGTAAAATTGGTTATAAACCATTTTTTTTTCATAAAAATCTTTGTCAGTGTTATGGGGGTTGCTACAAATAGCATCAAAGGCAGTATCTACAGGCAGGTAGCCTCTTGGGTACTTCTTAAGGCATCGCGTGTTTAAATAAAGAATAAACCAGTAAAAACCTGATTATACCGTAGAGAAATTTTAAGTCCAATTGCTTTTTTTCACAGTGAAATATAAAAATATCTTCCGAGTAGGTACGTACCTACTCCGGCGTGGAATGATATTTTTATTTGAGACAGAAAACGAGGCAGTTTACAAATTAAGTATACAGTCTCAAAACATGAGATGAACGAATTACATAATATATTTGTTTTAAATTGAATAATATAATTTATACATACACTCATGTAAATTGCTTATTTGCGGTCTGATGTATTAGCATATTTAGAATCAAACAATGTATCGCTTTTAATGTAATAATGAAATCATTATTTTAGCACATTTCTGTTTGATTTGAATGCCTCTAATTTATTGACAATGATAACGTTATAAATGTGGATATTCAAATAAACGTATCAATTTGCAAAGTGCGAGTTTTATTATAATTAAACGTCGTTGGTGGTGTAAAATTTGCTGCTCTATAATTTTTTAATATTTATATAAATAAACAAATAAAGTAATAAATTGATATATTTGTAAATATCGCTCTTGTCAATAATATAAAAAAAGCTAGTTAAAATAGATTTGGTGTACTAGGTGTAAATGCGATAAAAAAAAAATGAAAAGAAAAATTTTACCCCAAAACAAGCACTCTATTTTTTTCACACGACAAAAAATATTTATATTAAAAATTACTTCCTGTAAGATATTAAAAAAAAAACTATAGAATGGTGCATTTTAGTTTGCAGACGAGAAATATTTAAGCCTGTATCACTTTGTCCGAACACTATTTGTGCTTGTTCGTCGACGTCGCTTGTGTACAAGCTCTTGTTTGCGAAAGACAACACTTTTTTTGCAAAGTAAATGAAGAGGGCGGACATACAAAAAGAATACCTAGGTATAAAAATGAATTAAATTCGATGCTTTGATATAAAGCGGCGTTTATCTCTAAAAGGCCTCTGTGAGTGGAAATGGGTAATTAAAAAAAGGAAACGGGAGATTCAGCCAATAGGAAAACACAATAAAATAAAATGCAAGGTTTTTCTTTTACAAGTATTCTGTATCATCAAATGTAACAAAAATTTATTTATAAATTATATCGTTTCGCATTTAAAAGAAAATGTGTTTGAAAACCATCGTCGAAATTTAATTTGAAACCGAATAAATTGAATGGAGAGGAACAAATCGGTCCTTTTAGTGGCTGCGAGGATATTATGAATTATAAATATTTTTTGTAGGGTAAGCGTAATTGCGAGAATCTGGCGAGTACTAGATCATTTACTGATACCTTTTAGAGAAACAGCTGCTCACGCGGCGCTTTGTTTAAGCGTTGTTAAAAATAATTAGGTACGTGAGCCGCATTATTAATAAATAATATACGGCATAATGAGTCATTATATTTTATCTAAATCAGGTAAGTGTATAACGATAAAGTTTCCTTAGGTTAATTTCGGTTTTCATATAATTTAGAAACCACATTTTAATAAATAACCTACACTCATACTCTGAAGTCTGGGAAATTATAATTAAATTAACTAACTGAGGGCTCATTTTAAACACTGAAAATTTCTAAATTATTTTCGAAGCAGTAACGAAGAAAAATTTACTTACACAGTAAAATATCTCACTTTTTTTTTGCATTTAGAAAGTGTATTACGGATTTTGCTTATAACATTTATTTTATTTGGAACAATCCTAAAAAGTACTTATTATTAAAAAGTTATCGACTACTTTTTAGAAGTTTTATTAATAAATTGGTAATAAATTAAGAAAAGAAAAATTACATAGGAAATCTTTTGGTACTTTTTGGAAACTTTTTTTTTTAATAAGTAACCATCAGTGATTTCTTACTTTGATCTCATTCATGTCAATATTTTTAATAACCAAAATGCGCAGGATGGACATTTTAGAACAACTTTTTAAAAACTTGATATTTCTCCTAGAATTAAAAAGTTTGGGGGTGCTAGATTTGGAAGTAAAAGCATAATTTCATTAACGCAAACTTGGTCCCTTGCACCCTCCCTAAAAATACCCTCTATCGATCTAAAATAACAAGGTTACCTCGCTAAAACGAGCCGAATGACTCCTACAGCCTTAGAGTGTACTCGCAAACAGAAGAAAACCACCCAAACTTTTTATCTTAAAAGAAATCATTTCGTTGTGTTTCGTATCGAAAATATCGTTCCCTTTTTCATCTTTTCTGCGTAAAAACAAATTTATAAAAAGCAAGCCGCGGCTTTGAGTTAACCATCCTATTTGCAGATTCGGTCTGTTGTTATAACGGATATATGTAGGTGAGAGGTTAAACACGTAAAAAAATTATTTATTCATCTGCATTAAATTACAGATTATTTAATAACATTTTTAAAATTTCAATTTTTAACAGTAGAGTAAAACACAGAAAACATTATTGTTGTATTATTCACCATATTATTTATTAAATGTAAACGACAGCGTTTAAACATATTAATGTCTCAAAAAAATTATCAGTTGTCATTATAACTGCGTTTATCGAATTCCAATTTACTTCCATATTACATATGATATTTCCCGCTGTATCGCTGAAGGATTCAGTCGGATTCCAAAACTTCCTTACGGAGTGACGTCACGCTCTGATTGGTGGACACATTGTGGCACTAATGCTGTCGTTAATTTTGGGTGACTAAACATTTATTCGGGTCGGAATCCCTAAGAATTGAAACTCCCATGGCGGTTCTCCGACGCAGCCCACTTGGTCGTGTTCTTGGTATCGATCTGAACGAATTAATTCTAATTTCTTCTCATTTTTGTCCAAGCACGTAAAAAATAATAATAAAAGAAATTGAATAATTTAAAAACAACAGCCTTTCAGTGATCTCATGATTCAAAAAAATTATTTGCGCAGAAAATTTCTCGTTTTTATGAATTTAAGAAAAAATATGAGAAACATTATATTATGACATAATTATTTTTGAAAGAACGTTTGACAAAGAAATTTTTTTATTTAACAAGACAAAAAAAGGTTTTGATCACTAAAAATTTTTAATTGTTTGATTCAATATTTATTGCGTTTTTGCAAAAGTAAGAAAATAAATACAAATAAGTTTCAAAACTTATTTTATTCTTTAAATAATAAAATATGTTCACAAATTATCGTAGTTCTAGCTTACTTCGCTGTGTTAATTTGTAAATTAAAGATTCCAAGCAAAACAAATTCTTCAGATTTCTTTTCTCAAATTCTCAAGAAGATTTAGCGATATGAAAAAACACATCAGAAATGCAATGAGTTAATTACTGCTATTACAAGAATTCATAATTTAGTTCAGAATATAGGTTGGATAATACATTTTGAAAAGTTTTGCTATATACTACATTAAATATAAGGTTATATAATTAGAAAATATTTATGGCCAATAAATGAAATTAGAAAATTACGGCCGTATAAGCAATCAACCTTTTGGATGTATGGCAAGCAATGTGGATATTATTGTTTAATCATTTATAAGAAAAGCGAAAATCATAATTATAATTAATGCAAAATATCTTTCGGTGATTTTAATGTATCGTTTTTAAACACTTTTAAAACGAAATATAGAAGCAAATATTCAAAATACAAAACACCAAAGAGTCAGAAATCAACAATAGCCCTTGTACGATAATTGTTCTGGTACTAACGTAAAAACTAGAATCAATATTTAATCAATGGTCTCAAACACAAGTTCTAAGTCACATGGTGATAAGTATGATCTGTAAGATTGACATCTTTTATTTACTACCAAAAGTAATCTTATTTCTCTTTAGTGAGTACATTAATTTTTGGCGATAAATTTATCCCTAAATTATATGAATTTCAAAAACCAAATCATATTTTATTTTGGAATTATAAATATAAATAAAAAAAAACTTCAATAAATTATGATGAAAACACTCGTCTTAAATCAATAAATGAGCTCGATTTATTAAAAACACTATTCACGCTAATCGCCAAATTAGATTGAAATGAACGAAATGATAATCAATAAAGTGTTCTGAGATTCCCGGTTTTGGATTTGATGTAAGATTATCAAGATTTTAGGAATAATATAAGTATATTTCTAAAAATTATATTTAATGTTAAATTGATATCATCTATGATGCAGTAAAATATAATTCTAATGGCGAATAATAAGATTTCAGCATGCCGAGCGGGTTGCATCGTTGCATTTTTCAGGCGTATTTTTTCTTTAATACAAAAATTACGCTGAAGTTGCGTGATTTTTTATGAGTTATAAATTATACTTTTTACGGTCTGCGTTCGGCTTATTATTAGGGAGGCGGCACCATCCCCTCTCAGCCACCCTCGTTCTGATCAATGAGTGTATTTACCACCCTTGAGAAGAAATTCAGAACTCGTTACTAATATTATAATATTCAATGATAATATTAATTTTAAAATGCGTCCTATTAGAATACCATGATAAATAAATCAGTACTTATAATTATTTAGTAAGACGAGCATTTATTTTACTTCAATCTTTTCTTAGTGGTTAAAAATCGTTTTGAATCAGATATTTTGCGGTAAATACTTACCAAGTAGGTGTCTTGCCGATGCCGGCGCTTTGCTGAACGCAAAAGTTAAACTCTCTCTTTCTTTTTATACATACATACACACACACACACACACACACACACACACATATATATATATATATATATATATATATATATATATTGCTTTAAAGTACCTAGAAAGCTAAAAACAAGCAATCTTGTTTATTGATTCTGGAAATATTACTTCCAATAATTATCAAATAAAACATCGAATTCCTTGTAAAATCCAACAAAAACGGAGGAATTCATAGAGTAAGAAGATAAATTTCTGTTTTTAAACTTCAATTGCTTTAATTTCCTTTTAATCAATAATCATCTCGCAGCCGTCTTAACTTGATACTTATAATTCACATTAAATATGGACTAAAAATGTACACTTAAACTTTTCATGGACTTTACAGAGTTTCCCTCTCAAGATTTTTCTGAAAAACTAGTGTCTTTTTTTTGCGAATTTCATATCTATGGTATAATATAGTTTTTGTATTTTCTATGTAGAATTTTAAATAGAATATACTATTTTAATAACAAATATAACAGTAAATATGTTTGATAAAATAACAATTGATATTAATGAATTGATTTAGTAAAAGCTAAAGCGCTTATTACTTAAAAAAAAAAACTTCTCAGTTTCAAATAGAAAACACTATAATATTATTAAATTCTCATCATTTTATATAATTTTCTATACACAGGATGAATCATATTATAACATTTTTTGAGAAGAAAGAGAAAAGATTCATAATAATTTTATATATGCAGGTCTTAGATTTAAATTTGAGGACAGATTTAAATTAAATAAGTAGCGGTTGAAAAATTCAATAAAGTTGGCGAAATCTCGTCAGTAAAATGACAACATTCTAAAAAGTTTTCGACCTTCTCGACTTCAACACATATGAACTTTAAATAAAATTTATTTATATATATTTCTTCGTATAATTCTTTAATCTTTTAAAAAATATCTATGTCTTGAAGCCGGGTTTTTTGGACCAGAAAAAAAAAACACTTGGCTAAAATTTGTGTACACACAGCCTTAATAGATCTTGCCAGCAACATAAATCACAAAATATTATGAGGACTAATGTGGCGTACACACAATTTTTAATGATTCAATACATACAACAACAAAAAAATTGTGCTTATACGTTTTACAAAGACTTCAGTAGAATAATTATGATGGACAATAATTGTTTTCAGAGCTGAAAATTCTTAAATTGAATTGCCAGAATATACCCTTCCTGCTTTTCATGGAAAGAATTCCCTTCAATTAAGGTTTTCTATGGCTTCTCTGTACACAACAACATTAAAAGTTGAGCAGAGCGTTATTGCTCTTGATTGCTTCAAAAAAACCACTTGTTCGTTTCTTAGGTGATTTTAATATTTTTTCAGCAGGATGTCAATATTCACCTCTTAAATAAGTAATGATGTCTCCCGATGTGTCAATAAACACGGTTATTTTAAATATCTGTATTTGATTAAATATATAGAAACATGACATTATAATGATTATTGTAGGTCTCTTATTGTATGTTGATATTTATTATATATATGGATACCAAAAGTTTTGAAATAATATTTTTAATAACTCTCATTTTACACACAATATATTTGCATCTAAAAAATATATTCTATTAAAATATTTAAAATGGAAATTTTACTAAAACATTTTAAATTACTAGTTTAATTGTCTTATTTTTAACGAAATGAGATACATGATCAAATACAGAAATGTGTATTAAAAAAAAACTTTGCATAAATTTAGAAACACATCAGAAAGGTAGATCAGAGTTAACGTAACTTATCGTATTAAGCCACAAACGGTAGGTAAGATGGCGACGTTCCACTTTGAAATGAAATAACAAAACGTGTTCTGGGTACTCATAAAGCGTGGGAGAAAGTATATTATCCTGTGATACAACCGCGGAGTTCTCGGCGGCGGCTCATACGTGACTGCGCTGGATTCCACCAGACAGCGACTCACGACTGGACTTAATAAAAAGTACACCTAAGGATAAATCTTAATTGATTTAAACAACTTTTAAAACATTGGAATAAATTATTTAAAAATTTTAAGTATTTGAAATTCAAGACAATATCAAAATTTAGTATTCGATATGTTAATTTGCTTTTCTTTTAAAAACTTGTTTCAAGCTAGTTTAAAAGTTTAGGCTGCAATTGATAGTTATATATCATGTAAATAACCTTCAAATTCATAATTTTTTCATAAAAAAAAAACATTGTCTTTATTATTTTTAGAAACAAATTATTATTAACACACATTTAAGAAAGCTGTATACTTAGATAAAATTAATACCTAAGAAATTTGTTTTTACCTCGACTTTCATTGTAATACATATTTTAATATACTAACACACGATGCAACTATTAAATTATAAAATGTTAACGTGAAAATAGCCTATAAATATTTTTAATAATGTGAAAGGCTCGGTTTAAGATATCGAGCAACCAGGTTGAACAAAACGGCAATCAAAACCAATACATGTTCATTTAGTCAATATATATTTTTTTTAAAGTTATGTAAAAGGCACGTGAGCACCGAAAGTTTGTTTCATATGTGTAAACATTGTGTTCTCACTGTATTTTATTGCATTTAATTCATTTCGCCAGCTCCAGTCGTGTTCTCGTAGAGTGGCGTTTGGAGGCGGGCAGGTCTGCGCCGTCTCCCTAGACAATCGTATAATTGAAATGGTATTTATCTGATAGAGAAAACGAAAAAAACGTGACCTCAAAACATGTCGCGCTTCGAATAACAAAATGGCCGATGCGATGGTGTTTTTCCGACGACGCAGCAACAGGCGGACATTTTATTATTTTTAAAACGGCTTGTTTATTTAGCGTTGGGCGTTGTGGTGATTTACAACAGGATCTGACGCTTGTGATGGGTGACGCGAATTATGTATTTTTTTTTGCGATCGCCCCGCGCGGTGGTTTGCTCAACGCATTTTAGCGGAATAATAAAAGTGATCTGTTTTTTCAATAGCACTCTTGCATATTTAAAATTGAAGGTGTATTTTCGCGAGAGGCTTCGTAGTTCTTTATTTAATTCTTACGTGAATAATTTATCTAATAAGCATATTTTGAAATTCAAAACGGTATTGAAAAGCTTTACTGTGTACCAATTATCAATTCAGCTAAAGCTTAATACGGGAATTTCAGGATGAAGCGAGGATTCGTCTAACGTTCTACATATTTTATGAGTTAATTTTAAAAAAGGATATAAATCAAAGGTAAAAGTTGATTTGAGGGAAATTTCGGTTTTTTTAAATATTATGACGGAATTTTGTTCATTCAAGTCCGATATGCTGACAGTTTCTTGAAGAATTATTCAATTTTACAGTTTTATTTTTATTATTGTACAGCATGGTATAATTTAATACTGATTTCAATTGTAAGATCATGAAATTTTATATTTAAACACAATTTGCCTTAAATCAAGTTTATCTCGTATTTGCTAATAAACTAATTCTGTGTGTCGGATTTGACTGCGCACGTAGAAACGCGGTTTACCTCATTCCTCTTTGGTTAGTGGTCTTCAATTTCTGTCAATAATGGTATCGCATATTAATGATGCTGTTTGTATGTTCTCGGGCGGATCTGCAAATACTGCATCTGTTTGATGTATGACTTGCATTAGCTAATGACAGTATCATATTGTGGTCATGGGCTTTGTCATTACGATCTTAGTTAAATAATTTCCTCTGCTCATTAGCGAAATTTAAATCTGACATCAGAAGTTATCAATTCAGAATAGTTATTTTTTATATTTTATCTATTTAATTCTATGATTTATATAACGTGGCCGTCATTGTAATCAATATAGTATACTTCCATTAAGTGCATGGACTTTAGTTATTAGTTACTCAGACTCAGGAGTTATTAGTCTGTGAATAATCGTACATTTACGCACTATTTATCTACATATTTTTTATTCTTTTCAGTCCTAAAAACATTGTTCTGTTATTTTTTCATAATTTTTTTTGTTTATTATTTATATATTTAATCATTTATTTATATTAGAAGAATAAAATAAGTAGTAAAGGAAAAAAATAATATTTTATATATATATATATATTAATTAGAATAACAGTATAAGTTGTAATTCTGAGATGAATGTCGTGGTTTTAGCTTAGTTTTTTTAATCTTTATATTTCCCTATGAATTAATTAGAAAAAATTTAAGTTATCCTAAAAAAATAACGTTTATTATGTATTTATGACTATTATATGATCAAAAGATATTTTTAAGTCTGTTTTATTGAAATATGAATAAAAAATTGTTAATATAACTATAAAACACGGTTACACGGCCTTTATATTTTTTACTACAGGAATTTTTAACAATTTTATGATAAAATCAATACAAATTTTTCACGTTCGCTAAATCATCGTCGAGATTTTTTAGGAATTTATATACATGTATACGTAAGCACATAATTTTATATTGAAAGTTTTAAATGCGTTGTAAATTTTATGGGTCTTTTTGGAAGGTGTGTGAAAGTTTATGAGTAGCGAGGGCTTGAAATTATAACCGCCTTTAGTGTGTGCTTATTAAATTTTATGACGTATCCCTCATTTAAAGTGCGCTTACTATACAATCAGTTAAATAAATTAACATAATTATTCAGTTTATAATGTATTATAATATAGAATTAATGCAAAGAATGACTGAGAGCTTGGAAATATTTAATTCAGGTATAACATCCATAGAGTCCCAGTAGTTAATGTTAATTTTTAATAATGATTTCCCATTTTATATGGTGTGTATTTTTACCAGGTCGTGTCTGTAGCTGAATCGTACATTAAAATGTATTATTTATAGTGGATAGTTACTCGTAGTAAATGATGTGTTTCATCGGTGTTAATTGAAACTCAGAAGAAAATTTAATTTGAGCTTAGTCAATATCTAAAACTAGTAGCATAGCAATACAAAACATTTTTTTCGTGACAAAATATGTTTGTAATAAATTAAGATCGGAAAGGCATACCATGAAAGAATTCTATTTACTCAAAAACATTGTGTTGTGTTAAATTTTTTAAATCAATAAAAGGTATCATTTAGAAATTGATAGACGGTTTTCAAATATGATTTATCTGCTCACTTGACTACTGTAGATGTAATTTATTTTTGTAAGGCATACTGTTTGCAGTAAAGGAATATCCATATAAATGTATGATTGCGAAAATGCGTTGGGTTACATTTTGCATAAGTAAATTTAACTTTTACAATATTTGAATATGCTTAGAATACAGCGTTAGGCTTAAAAATAATTATTAACGTATTCCCGTAATTTAAGTGAGCATCAGAGAGTGAGATTGTGAGATAGTGATGGAAAGAGCCAAGTAAAATTAACTGTTTTCGGAATCGTGGGGAAATGAGTATTTCATTAAGAGTTATGCATATGATTGTGTACGGAGCAAAAAATAAATAAGAGCGCGACATACCGGGCTGACTTGTTGTGCTGCGAGCTAGCGCGGGCATTTCTCGGCAGGGTCGGCCACATGTTATTCCGCGAGGAAAGGTTGAGCTAGCGCCGCCCACCCCGCCCACCCGTTCACCCCGTCCACCCCGTCCACCCCGTCCACCCTGTCTACCCCGTCCACCCCGTCCACCCCGTCCACCCCGCGAGGCCTGCCCAACGCCCTGCTCCCCGCCCCGCTCGCCGCCCCGCTCGACGCCCCGCTTGACGCCCCGCTCCCCGTCCCGCTCGCCGCCCCGCTCGCCGCCCCGCTTGACGCCCCGCTCCCCGCCCCGCTCGCCGCCCCGCTTGCGTGTTGCGTGCGTTCGGACTTTTACGCTTCCATTTTTTATGGAAATGTGAAAGATATGTCGGCAAGAAATTATATTTCTGCTCTGGGTTCTTTAGGCTCTGCTCTCTCCCCTACACACCGGCTGTAGTTTTATTTATCATGCCGTTTGTAAATTTGCGATTGTTTATTTTTAAATTATGCGACAAGAGAATAATGTTTATTCTCGAAAGTTGTGTTTGATTGTTGTTGTTGTTTTCAATAAAACAATAAACTTTTTATAGTATAAAATATACCTTACTCAAACATTTATTTTTAGATAAATAAAAAATCTGTTTGATTTTTTAATTTATCTGTCTTATTGTATAAAATAAATATAACTTTTTTCAAACATAAAAATACTGCTTTTTCTTAAATACAAAAAATCTAGAAATGGTGCATATTAACCATCAGAGACCATTGATCCACTCAACATTGCGTAACAAAATTTTCGCATTTGAACAAAATTTCTATTTTTATGTTTTTTTATTTATAAGTTTTGCAAACTCTTCTAATTGGAAGGTTTTTGTTTCAAAGCTTTTCATTAGTTTTTAAATAAACACAATTGACTACCTTTTCGCAAATTATTTAGGCTTTTAAACAATGTTGGACGAAACAAAAAACTTCTATTTTTATTAACAGGTAAATTCAAAAATAAAATGCACAATCATCGGAAGCCCTTTGTGGTGACGTCGCAAAACAGCCCGCATAACAACACGTGCCATGTCTATAAACCAAAGGCACGTGGAAAGCAAAAATAACCTTACTGTTTCATTTATTTATTTCTGGCAGTCTGGAAGCCGTAAACAAGACTGCCTACTGCCAATTGTTAAATAAAAAAAAAATCTTTTTCTTTTTGGATTATTTTTAAATTCTTTTTGAAGTGCTATACAACAGAACCCAATTTCACGAATTACATAAAAAGCTTGTATTGTTTAAAATAAACTTACGTTAAAAAATACTGAATTGAATTGAAAAATAAAGATAAATAATATAGGCAATATATCAAATATATCAAACAATAATGGTGAGGAATCCGCCTAATATTAATTAGAGTTTCAGTGTGCATTTCAAATGCGTTAATTGCAAAACCTAGGTTTCAACTGTAATATAGCTCAAATTGGAATACAACGAGTGTGAATGTTCTATATATAAGTCGTCAGTTGGGAATTAATATTATACGCCATTACCACAAAACCATATATAAATATATATATATATATATAGGGACTAATTTTCAAAGATTTATCATTGGAAAGGTTTTTGTAAATCAATAATATTTATATGTATGTGTGTGATTTGGATGAACGGATGAATTGGATTTCTAATGGTAACAGTAATGGGTATGTTCTTGAATATTTTTGGGCAGTTGAAGACTAAATAAAAACATGCACATGACCAAACTTATAACCACAGAAAGAAAATAAAACAAAGGTAAAATGAATGCGATATAATGACAACAGTATATTATATACACATTTACCTGCTCCCTAGCCTTACGCGGGCAGCTGATAATAAAAAAAAGATTATGTTTTCATGTCGGGCACGATGGAGCCACTGCGTGTGAGGGCGGGCCTCGAGTGTGGGGAGAAGCGCCCAAATTGGTAGAGAAACGGCCAAACGGCTTGAATGGCGTACGCCAAACTTCCTAAAGGGATTAATAAGAGGAAATAAATATTCCCAAGTATCTTAGAGTATCATGTCGTGAAGCACTTTTATTTCTTAAACGGAAAAATGTCTATTTCACGTCTGCAGGAATTGTGTTCGTTTATACCTTTATTTTACGACTGTCGTTAATAATATTTTTCTAATATATTCCATTTTGTTTAGTATTCATACAGCATCAAATATAATTAACTACACAATTTAATAACACATTCTATTAAGACGTTGCCAGTCAAAATTCTATTTATTAAATTCTCTCTATATTTTTTGTTAATGAATATCAGAAATGGAAAACAATGATAGTCTTTCTCGGGAAAAAATATATGAAAAAATCATACCTGTGTGACACAGAGCAAAATATATAATGTAATATCTGAAAATATGACATGAGTCGTAAAAATAAACGTCACATCTCCGGCGCGTTGGTGAATGGCAATAAAAATCAACTTCAAAAATGATGAAAAAAGAATCGCAATGGACGTACTTATCGGACGTCCATGGCCGAAGACCTGCTACCTCCAAAGATAGATAAAATTAATGGAAACGAAAAAATCCATAATACGTCTAGTTAATAAGCCACACTTGGATAACAGCCATATTCTATTTTATTGAACTTAACGTGGTTTTATTATTTTTTTAAATAAATATATATGTATAAAAAAAAATACAAAATTAGACGAAAGTATCTAAATTGGTTATTCAATTGCAATTTCTTTTATTATTAAATTATTCGTTAAAATACAAAAACCCTTACTCGTATCAATAAAATTGTTTCTGGGCGGTAAAAATATTCGTCAATTGTTTGGTTGATTATTTCCGAATTCATTAATATTACTACAAATTAATTGTGATATTTTCAAATTCTATTTTCAGATTTGTTACACTTTTAATTTGAAAAAACACAAAATTTTATTTGATAAAAAACATCAAGTAGTAAAAAGTTGCATTAAGTTTTTTTAATTAAATTTATTGTGACCAGGAATTAATCTAAGGGATTATTATAATAAAGAACAGGAAGCACGGAAGACCCGAGGGTTCCTCCATATAACTAACAAGACTTGAGCCCCCTTTTACTAATTGAGCGTCAGGTGACTACAAAATAGTTGTTCCAGCAGAGTTATGGGTGTCGGTTAACTGCGAAATTTATTAAATTGTTTGTTTTGTTAATACTGTGAAATACCAAAATAATTGACAGGTATATTTGTTAAGTGCATACTTGTTTGAACTTACTCGATGTTTAAATATGATAAATAATGTCGATATATTATTTTTTAATAAATTTTCATTAAAAAAATAGATTATCATTGTAAGTTTAATAAAACTAACAATGCTAATCTGAATACAGTTTCATTTTGCTGTCTTGTCTCAAAAATGTGCTACGTTAAAATTTGGTTATCGATTTAAAATTTCCCACGGCTATTTAAGCAATTTGCATTTTTTTCCTAATACTCGCTATTGATATTTTTTGCATAGGCTGTGTTTCTATGAACTAATAGGCTGAGTTTAAAAACTAGTTGATTTATTTTAAAGTTTCGAAAAACTGGATCTGCTATTATAATTAAGTAACACATAAATCACGTTTAAATAAATAGCACACGAAAACTTTTCAATCTCAGTCATAAAATGTTATAATTTACTTTCCCAATTTTGCGTTATGGTATTCATGTCAAAATAATAGTAATTAGTGAATAACTTGGTCATGTATTTTACTCCCATTACCGATACAAATGATTAATGTTAATGAGGGGTTATATTAAATATAGCATATTTCATATGAAGGTGTATGTAATTACTATAAACAATAAATTAACTGAACATGCAACAGTCTAAGAAAGTAATTGCACCTCAATGCAAATTTCTTGTATAATTAATTATTATAGATTTTTCTTATTCATAATTTTTTTTATAAACCGAGAATGGTGAAATATGTCATACGAACTAAGGTTTGAAACGAATTGAAGTTTATAGATTAGCCTTTTTAAACATATTGATTATAAAATTAAATGAACATGGACATAATACAAACTTCATCATTCTAATAAAAACAAACTCGTAAGTTATTAGTTTTTAACAATTATATCCAATTTGACGCCATTGGGAAATTTCCACCAGTCTTAGTACCGGCCAGGTAACGTATTATAATTAAAATTTTGAACAAAAATAAAATACTGATGAAGTTTTTTTGCTATCCGATAGTTGATTGGATAAATTTTATCATAGTGTACTAAATCAAATAATTTTAACAATGTTTATGTGATTAAGCATATTTTTTCACACATTGAAAACGATTAAAGAAAACTCTCAGAAAATATCATCGTGACTTGTGAGGGATTCGAACCCACATCCCCAAGCTTTCATGGCCGGTGCATTTATCGATTATTTACGATGATATTTTCTGAGAGTTTTCTTTAATCGTTTTCAATGTGTGAAAAAATATGCTTAATCACATAAACATACTAATACCTGCATGGGTAAATAAATACGCATCCTGATTAACATTAATCCAATTTAATATAATTTTAACAAGGCATAAATACTCTTTGTTGTCATCAGTTGGTTTTCTTAAATTCCATATTGACTTCCAAATGGAAAATTTATTTAATATAAAGCTTTTAAAGTTACATCATTTTACAGTTACGGTTATAAAAAAATAGTCTTGCGTAAAATAATTTGTTACACAACGATGGGCTGACCCAGTATTTTAAAGTAGGTCATGCAAATCAGGTCAACCGCCGTAATAAAAATGCGCGATTGCAATTTTATTCCACGACATGTGCGGATTTGATATAAATTGGAATAAGATCTATTCCTGGGATTTGGCCTAAGTGAGAATTATTTATACACAGTAAACTTTATTAATCATGTAATAGCAACAGAAGCTTTTCATGTTAGTTGAATATTGTACATTTACTGTCCTGCATAAATCCTACGGAAATCGGTTCACACTTGGAAAATAAATCGGTTAAGCTTTATTCTTAATAGTTAAATAAAAGAGCATTTATTTTTTGTAGTGTGCACATAGCACAGTTTAATTATTATTTGTAAATTATTTGTTGCAGCTAGGTATAATAATTAAATTTAGTGAGGACTGATCGCCAACCACGTCGTCCTGTGTTTTGTACAAGTCTTAATTTATTTGTCGGTTCAACAAGAAACAGGTTGAACCTTGTTCTCAATAAGTAAACTAAAGATCGAGTGTTTTAATAACAGTTAGCAAACCACCACGATTGTCACTATCATTGATAGATAGTTACGAATTGAATATGAAAATATTAAATATACCAATTCAAACTTATCGATTTTACAGAAAAATGTTTTTATAACGCTTATTTCAAATTTGGTAATTTTGAAAGATATTTTCATTAATTAAAGTCATAAAATCTTTTTGATCTTCAAAAAAAAAACCTGAAATTAGTACGACATCAATATTGTAAATGAAAAAGGCCAACTTAACCCGGACAATGAGTAATTTTTCAAATCTTTTGCATTCTTTACCTCATTAATTACGGCACTATTGCCCCCGCTCAAATCTCATTGTTTAGTACCTCTGATTTATATTTCGAGGTAGCTTTTACCGTGTTCTTAAGGCAGACATCAAAACAATGGGGTGTATAAATATGACAGGGGTGGGAAACCTTTGAATCCAACTTTGTGCCCCTACGACAAGAAATAGTTAAATTAGAAATTCCTAATTTCAGGAGACGTCCGAAGTCATGATTGATCTACGAGAAATTGAGCTTCTTTGACGTGGTTGAGCACTGCCGCTGACAGACTCAAAAGGGAGGCCTTCATCCAGTAACGAATTAATTATGGTTATTAACTCTGTAAAATTACGTGACTGTGATAGATTTCTCTTTTACAATCCTATTAACTAAAAAACTTTAGTGGAATTATTATTAAATGTCTAACAAAAATGATGGTGTAACGTAATAAAACAACTGAGAAATTTTCAAAATGAAATATCGAAATAGGTAGAAGAGTTGAAAATTATATATTAATAAAGTATCATATGATTTTATCTTAAATATCTAAATTTTGAGAAGATTATGCTACGTGGCACGGTTGAAATAAATAATAGCTTTTATTCAAAATTTGTAAATAAATTAAGATGGCCATGTTTGTTTTATTTTTATAGATGGCCATGTTTGTGGTTTATCAGTATCAGTGAAGCATTTAAACTGACATCTAAATGTTATAAGACGGAAAAGAAATACTTTTTCTTTATTTAAGTTTTAAATTTAATTTTTAAAATGTGCTAATGTGTCATGGGTACTAGACATAATTCATTTTTCCAAACTGGGTGCTAGTTTTGTTAAATAAAAATTTAACATTTCAAATAAAGACTATAATGTAATTATAAGTATTAAAATACTTAAAAGCAATCAATTGAAAAAAGTTAATAATAAAAGTAGTTCTAAATTAAATATTGCTTGCAAGCCAGCTTACGTTACTCTTAAAAATATAGAAAAAATTGCCTTTTTTCCTGGTTTGTTTTGTATATTTGCTAAACCTTTTAATTATTAATATAGGGCTTGATGGTATAGACATTGGATTCATATACAATTTGTACGAGAATCAAACTGCAAGAATAAATACAGACATAGGCATTAGCAAAACGAGCATGGAAATTTGTAAGGGTGTTAGACAAGGATGCATCCTGTCACCGATGTTATTCAACCTTTACTCTGAAGGAATTTTTAACAAAGCCTTAGACGATTGTAAAAATAAATGGTAGGCCACTAGTAGACAGTGCTGACGACCGACATATCCCAGTCGACAAAGTCAACGATGCTAGCCGCAAGTACGGCCTCTCCATAACCATAAAAAACCAAAACAATAGTTGTCAGCAGAGTTGATTGACAACTTTAATATCTACATCGACAATATAGCAGTGGAGAGAGTTAAAAGATTTAGGTATTTGGGCAGCTGGTTGAATGAGAACTGGAATCCTGACCAGGAAGTTAAAGTGAGGATTGAAACAGCAACCAATACATTTAATAATTTGAGGAAAGTATGTACTATGCTCAAGAGATATAACCCTAAAATCTCGCTGGAGATTCACCAAATTTTATGACGTATCAGTTCTCCTTTATGTAGTCAAAGCACTCAAGACAGCTACTATGCAAATAATTGAGGAATTTGAAATATAGCTGTATACGAGAATCCTTAAGATACCATGGGTTGACCGCGTCACAAATAAAAGAGTCTTGCACATAATGTGCAAAGAAAGGGAACTCTTGACGTTGGACAAGAAGTGAAAGGTCTCCTATTTTGGCCCCATTTTTCATAACAATAAATATAGCACCCTCTAGCTGATTGTAGAAGGAAAAAAGGACACTGGAGAAAGGAAGTTTACGTGGATGCGGAATTCGTGCCATCGGCTGGATATCGGAAGTGCGGCCGAATTGGTGAGACTGGTCCTGGATAGAGATATGTTCGAGGAAATTGTCACCAACCACCTAGGAGGAGAGGTAAAAGAAGAAGAAGATGTAAGATTTATAAATACAAAAACACCTTTTTCCATACTATATTTAAATTATTAAACATACTTAAAATGTGTTTTAATAAATTGAACATTGGACTTGCAGCGATTTTTTTCATTATTTTATATTAAAATTATAAATTCATAAATAAACTGAACGATTAAAATTTTATGACCTTACATAGGTTATAAAACGAAATTCAAAAGTATTTTTCACGTTAAAATATTTTTTTTAATAAATCATACTGAACATTTTAACAAATTATTTACAGTTTGAAAAATCAAGCTCTTTCATTCATACATTCAAACATTTCAAACTTAATAGCAACCAGAGCTTATCGCTGCAGCTGCCTTTAATATAACTATTAAATAAATAACATTAAATATAATATACCAACTCTAACACAAGGTAAATTATAGCTTGTCAAAGGGGGTAGCTACCCCTCGGAGGGGGTGTATCAAAAACTCTGTGTAGTAAAGCGACGGGAGGGTAGTTTTCGAAAATGGCTGCCGAAAACCGTCCCTTGTAATTTCCATCACAGCCCTGTTATTCTAATATCTGATTTAAGCGCACCGACCAGACGGCGGGCCTCGTGCGACAATTACTTTTTTACAAGTTATTTCAAGTATTTGTTAATGCTTTTCATATGCATATTGATTATAAAAAAATCAAAGTCTCCCAAATCTAAAAATCAATTAAAAATAACTATATATGTTTATACCGCAAATTAATCAAATTGCTGATGTTTTATGAATTATGTTAATGAACAATTACAAGCAATACTTATTTAACTATTGTATTAGAGACATAAATCAATCATACCGTCTGAAAAAAAGAGTTTTAAAACAGCGCGTACGTGTAGCTTACACTTTTTATTTTTCACGAAATTCCTTGACGGTAAGAAACAAGTTTAGCAAGTTGAATATTCCTAAAAATTACAAGTAATTTATAGTCTTTTTTAAAGTAAGGAATAATTTTAAATATATTAATAAACGAGGCACATTTCTCATTCATTATTATATTTCTTTCAAAAAAGAGGCCCTGTTGATGGACGACTGATAAATTCGAGTAAAATATTATCTTCTACTTAAAGATTTATTAATTTATTTAAAGGGGCGCGTGGGGTGTTATCTGCTGTACTGACGACGCTAAAACTTTTTAATTGGGAGGCAACCCATTCAGATGTGAAGGCGAGTCGGGGTGCGTTCTTCCACGGGACTTGAACCGAAAATGCGGGGTTTTGTTTGCGCTATTTACTCCGCTTTGGCCTTTTTACGATTTCAATAAGTTTGCAAAATGAACTCGCCCGGGGAGCCAAAGTAGCTGACATTTTAATGACTCCCGCACAAGTGAGCGAATGAGAAGAATTCCGGAGATATTAATTAAATTTTTCTGCGAAACGGTAGTGACGAATCTAAACAATATTTCATAATATCAACAATTATTTACATTAATACATAGCACGCATAGTACATACAAATTTTTTCACCCGAAATTACTTTACAACATGATAACTTAATTCAATCGTTGATCATGTTAACATCTTTAAATTTTATTGATTGATGTTTTGAAATAATGTTTGCAAAACAAGCATTCCAATTAAGATAATAATAATGAAATTATTTGTTTAAATGCGTTGATTGATTGAATTTACACTAAATACGATTAAAAGTAAGATGAACAGCTTTATCTATAAGGCTGTGTACTTTAATCATATCTTCAGATTGAAACTTCATCAAATTTTTTATTCAAGTAAATAGCAATATTTTTAAAGTATTGATAGTTTTTTGTAGATAACATTTAATTTGAAGTAGTATATCCTTAAAAGTGCTTGAAAATTTTACTGCGCATTTACTTGGAATAAATCAGATATTCCAAGCTGCCTTATTAAATGAGCGCGTATCTCCCTCTCGAATGCTAGTCAATTTATTGTGATTTGAGGGTTGGAAATTCCATCAGTTCATAAAATTCTTTTCAACATTCAAGAGCTTGATTCAATAGAGAGTGCAGTCGCGATTCCCGTACAGAGAGATTTAAATGGAGAAATTTTATAAACATATTACAAAAATTATATATATTTTTAAAAGTTGATAAATTTCGTTATTGCTATGAACTATCTACAAACATGTATGTTATATTTGTGTTTTAAACAATATTGACTCAAAAATAAACACGTCTTTACTAGATAATGCATTCGATTTCTTACTTAAATAAATTCTCGCCCAATAAACGTTTCTTTGGTTGTAAATTTATAAATTATTTAAATATGAACAAATTTTATACCTCTTATCGATCGAGCACCTCACAGGCTGGCTACTCACAAAAGACCAGAAATTTGTGAGAATATTGTATTTTATGTAATTATAATACATTTTTAACAAAATAAGTAACGGTATGGTGAATTATATGTGTAAACATGTTTTATTTTAAATTTGTCTCAATTAAACATGACATAAAATTGATGAAAAGTAAGCTTGCTATTTATAAACCAATTATCTCGAAGTACTTATAATTTATATGAATAGTCATATAAAATATAAATTGTTTCTTGTATTTTGTTTATTCTTCGAGTTAAAAAAATCCTCTGACAAGCAAACCGGGGTTTTTTTTAAAACCATGCTTTCCATATGTTAATTTATTCGTGAATATTGCTCCATCATTAGAATTTCTCTACAAATATTAACCATATCATATTCAATATCTTTAGCAACCCTCCAGCAATCCAGGGGCGTATCAATATTCTGGGCTGTTCATACCCCACCAGGGGTGTAATAGGGTTAAATGGACCCAATTACTAGCACAACCTTTCAGACTGCGAGTGCAAGTTCGGGGAAGGCTTTGGTTGGGGTGCTGAGAAATTGTTAAATTGTTACCCAGCTTTTAATATCGCTGCACGCAATCTTGACATGATTTCGTTATTTCAATAAATAGCCGGCTTTGGCAAGCTATTGAGTCACGTGGCTCCACCACTGAATTCTCTATACCTATTCTATCCAGAATATACTACGACTCTGACAACGTACTGTTCGTTTTTTTTTACATCATCATCATTTTTGTCATATATCAAAAGGAACATTAGCAATACCTTAAACGTAAGAGAAATTCACGAATTTGAAAAAAATGCAATATGAATATTTTTATAAACTTTTTCAATATTTGCTAGAATGTTTTTGGTGAAATTTGCAAACAATTTGTTTTTGTGATTTTTGTTATTTATTGGTGATTGGTTTCGCCAACCTAGCACTTAAGCACTTTCAATAGAAATAAGGATTTTTCTTTTATAAGTAAATATCAGGTGGTAATTTGCTTACTTATAATATAAGTTACCTTAGTTTGTTTGATATTGTTAACGTGCTAGGTTGGC
This sequence comes from Atopsyche davidsoni, assembly GCA_022113835.1. NCBI lineage: Eukaryota > Metazoa > Arthropoda > Insecta > Trichoptera > Hydrobiosidae > Atopsyche > Atopsyche davidsoni. The sequence continues at coordinate 2,201,939 of JAILWY010000019.1, read as the reverse complement.
GAAAGCTTTAACCAATGAAAAACAAAATGATGAAAAAAAAAATATATATATATTTTAAAGTATCATTAGCAATGTTTGTATTATGGACTACTTATATGCATAATGATGATTTTGTGGCAGCCGTTTTATAGCAATCTCTGATTGTACGCTTTATTCCTGAGCATATCCGTCGGGTCTCCCCTAGATTTTGAAGGTATCACAGTACGTACCCCTAACAATGGCTTGCATTTTGGAATATATACGATGTGATTATGAGCGGGCAGGCGTGAATTTCTTTAGTCATGTTACCGCTCGGAGCAGCGGCCATGCCGTGTGACGTCGAGATGCGGGAACAGGTGGAAATTTATTTTTCTATTACCTGATTTATTTTTACAGGGGCAGAGTTTTTTTTATTATAGATAAGTACTTACTATTTTCGAAAAATAGCTTGAAAATCATCAAAGTACTCCAATATAATTTTTTGGTACTCTTTAATATGGTTCAATAATATTTATTTCATGGTTTTCACTTATATTTTTTTAAAAAGGTACACTTGTAAAATACAAATAACTTTTTCAAATAATTGATGCTATTTAATCTTAAAATAAATTATACTTTATTACAAGATTAAAAAAGAGCCATTGGATTTTTGCTTATATATATGTGCAAGGAAGTTTCATCCCCATATTCTTTATACAAAGGGTAGGGTGTTATTACGATTGTAATTTTCTTGTCAGATGCACGCTCTCTTTATTTAGCTTAACTAGAACTAATAAACGATAATTTCGTCCTAGAGATAAATTTAATAGACTTATATATAACAAGTGTTGCATTATTAAATTGAAATTACTTTTAAAAATTGTTCTAATTTAATTCTATTGGACAGTAAAAAAGAGAATATCTCAGAAGTTATTGACAAAAAGCTTTGTTCGTTTCGAAAAAAGCTTGAGTTTTATAAAGTGAGTACCCACACATTGGGTCGTTTGATTCGCAGCCTCTCGGCGTTCCTCTCAAATTAGAATAACAATTCACGAAGAGAGCTTCTCAATCGTGCGACTTGAAAAGCTTGGCCAAGTATATGCAAATCTGTTACACTTGCCAGATTACTGGGGAAAGTTTTCTTTCATCGAAAATAGATTTATAATTTACATATGTTATATTATCTAGGGAAGGGTGGAAATCAAATGGGGATGCTTTTTACCATAGAAAGACCTATGTAATTCGACAAAAAGTTTTACTACTTGGTATTCATTCATTAGACTTGTTTAAAACAGGGGATGCTCTTTCAACTCACACTACTACTGAATTAAATTTATTTTTTATTATTATATACTTTTCTACAAAATCAATTGAGTAAATGATTATATTTAGTATTCAACAATACTTTGATATAATTTTTCCATAATTCTGCACATGTGTTTACATTGAGATGTTGTTTTATAATGTATTTTCACATTTATTAAATTTAACAAAAAAAAACATTTTTCAGTCAGTTATCTCATCGACATCGGTCAGTTATGTAAGTTTTGTGAAAAACTGTTATGAATATTATTGGTAATAGAAAATAGCTCGGGCAATAAAAAGTGACACGTGCTAGTGTTTAAACTAAAATAAAACGTAATATTAAAATATTCCCTAAACAACAAATATATTTATCAGCTTTAATCATCGGAATCAATCAGTAATGATTTGAAAGCAAGTTTATTAGTAAAATATAATATGTCAATGAAACGAGGGTAATAATATTCATTTTTTATTTTGTATAGTTTATTTTGTTGCAAGTTTTTAAGCCCCAGTGAACATTGCTTTGTATGGTGAGGTGAGTGGAGTAAAATGAATTCCAGTAAACACTCGGGGGTGCGTTCACCCACCGTAAAGAAATTCAGACACGAACTTCGGGGTTTTCGGGGGTGCGAACAGTTTTGAAATTATATTAATATATACACATCAAAATATGGTATATACCTCATGTACGATATTAGAGTGCCCCACCCGGTTTAATGATTTTTCTTTATGCGTTTTAAACACACACAAACACACACACACATATATATATATATATATATATATATAAATGTAAATATATATGTTTATTATATATATATTATGGTAAAAATAATACACCGAAATTATTGTCCTGGGTAAAAGCCTGAAAATGAATGCCAGAGCGGAGATGCCCGATTGACGAAGTTTCTAACGAATGTGTTTTGAAGCAGAGTCAGTAATGAGAAATTCCATTAATGTTCCTGAATAAGTTCAATGCTTTTTAAAGATGCATATATATTTATTATATCACATGCAATGCCAATGACACAAACAATCCATGTACATAGTGAATCAAGGCAAGTTTTAATTCATGACAAAAGTTATATAAGAAGTTTACAAAGAAATTTACAGAAAACTACAGAAACTATAACCTACTGTATTGCATATATTTTATACAATACAGTAGGTTAAAGTTTTATTTTTAGATTGAATTGGATAATACTGCATTATATTGGCATTAACTATGTCTAAAGGATAAAATTTAATTTTACATAATTTATGGCATTCAAACTTTATCAAATATTATAAGACCATCATTATTTACACAATTCGTTTAATTTTAATGTTCAGTTGATTAAAGAGGTAATTGTACTTTAAATTTTGATTATTTAAAAAACATGATATACAAAAAACATTTACCTTGTGTTATCCGTATCAAGCAATCTTTACATCTCTGTAATTTACATAGTACTCATTTTTAGCTCAAAAATAATTTATAGTCCTTTTTTAATAACGTAAACGCGACTTCAGCTTCTTACTTAGGCAATAACACAAAACAGTAAGAGATCTTAAATCTTATGTGAAATAGTATTTTTACAACCCTTCGCCGTACAGTGGGGCTGCAGTCTGTAGTTCCTTAATGTTATACGCACCATGGGCTCCAGTGAATTGATTTAATGTTGGGTAATTACAACATAAATTCAGGCAGGCGTCGTTGCTGCCATAGAAACGTGCTTGTACTTTTAGTTTTACGATTTTTAGATGTGAATTCGAAAGAAAATAATACACACGTAAACATCTGAAGTAATCATAAATTTTTGTTGTTGAATTAAAATGTTGCATTTTAAAAAAAGTTTACTCGAATGCAATTCGATGTCTGTTTGTAATGTTTATAAATATATTCAGCGCACACGGGTGAGATTGCGTATTTGCATCAGAGGTGCCCAGGAGAAATCTATGGAATTACTCGGATCGAGAACTGCAATAACATTAGCGTCCTCGAAGGGACTGCCCTTAGTTGTATCGAGTCTTCGGTAATGAAGAGTAAACTGCGAGGAACAAAGCACTGGTTGCCTAAGAATTACTTCGATTTACATTACGATAGTGCCTGTTTTGCAACGAACCGCTAACAATAATTAATGGTAAAGCTTTCAACATTGCAATAATGTTGACATTGAGACACGGGATAGTCTGTTTTCCTGAAGCTACAAAGTCTCTTCTAAACGACAAATGGTTTTAACCAAGCATAAATCTAATTAGATTTAGATTTTAATTAAAATAAGATAAACAAATGCTTGTTTTAAAATACTATCAACATATCTGCATACAAGAACTTATGACTATTTTTTGAAGGCTATGCAACTGGTTTACAGATATTTTAAGCCATACCTGGTTTTTAAAAATATTTTAAAATCGTTTCTTGTTTATGCGCTGTTGAATTATACGAAACTAAAAATAAAGCACGATCGATTTATTTATATTACATGAGTGGAAATTCGTACATAAAATAATATATAAATTAATTGAATTTGTTACATAAATAGATTCAAATATAGTTCTACAAGAGCACTGATATTTATAAATTATTTTCATAGTTAAATTTACTCCCTATAAAACATATAAAGTCACAACGATAAACCATAATACCCTAAAAACTAAAAGTAGCACCGCAGAGGTAAAACATATTCCTTGCTAGGGCATACGTGGCCATGCACACGCCCTGACACCCTCTGAAGGGGGCTGCCCCTAGATAAGGATCGGGGGATGATTAATGCGACTAGTTTATCGAATGCTTTAAAATCTTTATTAAAATATGCTATGTGAAGCGGGTGCCATGCCACCCCATGAATTAATGAAGTGTTTAATATTGGATTTACAATTTGATATTTTGTTGCTTTTCGGTGATTTATTGATTGCTGGTGGTATATTTTAATTTGTGGCTGACTTGTAAACAGCAAGTTTTTATTTTTAAGTGGGAATTAAGGTTGACAGCTGATATTTATTTGATTTTTTTTATCTGATTTAGTTAATTAATAATTAAAATAAAGTGCAGAACATTTTTAAAGTTTTTATTATTTTGGTTATAAATAATTGCTAAGTCGATGATGCTTTTAATTAAATTAGTATGAGTTGAGAGTTATGATTTTTGTATTCTGGCTTTGAACGCCAGATTGTAAATATTTTGATTTTTTCTTCGGAAAATGTAGTAAATATGTTTTTTTTTTAATTATCTAATAAACCTGTTTTATAATAAAATTACAAATGTGAACAATTGTTGATCCAGTACATCAAAAGAATACTGGTGAGATAGATTAGCCAAAAATAATTAAATAAACCATTCAGTTAATAAAAAAATATATATCGTTTATGATTGTACTAACAACGTTTATTTGCTTTAAAAAATACGAATAATTAAGTCATATTAATTCAAGAGTCGTATATCTTTATGGAAAATTTTAGGTGGCGTTTAGAAGCCCTGCCGCTGTTTAGTGTCGACGAGGGAATAAAGTACGAAAGCGGTTACCCACTTTGAAGCATATTTGGTTTGTTTTATTTGTTTTATGAAAGTCACTTTGCAAGTATTTCAGATTTAACGAAGTGAAAAATTCAAATTGAAAACCAGCGGAATCAGTCTAGTCGTTGATAACGCCAAGTTAAACGAAAGGTTTATTTTTACTAGGTACGTAACTAAAATGTACTCACCAAATGTATTACATTTGATACTGTAACACAAATGTCTGACGAGCTCTAAGAATATTTTTGGTTAAAAATTTTGATATTGAGATTATAGGCTCTTGTTTAAGTCTAAGAAGTAACTACGAGTTATTTCAGAAATATCAAGATCTACAACATTACAGCCTAAAAGATATTTTTTAAAAAATTTAGAAATTCACTCAGAAATATCACCATAATTAAAAAAAAAATATTTTTAAAATATAAACAGGTTTATCTAATCTCAATACATATAAAAATATTAATACGTATATAAAAAGATACAGTAGCAAACACGGTTCTGCAGTTATCAATCAATATCAAGGATTTAACACAACCAATGAGTAGTAGAAGAATTTACAATGTATAATATAATAGTTAAATAAACGTTTTCATTAAAAAAAGTAATAAAATTTCACGTACATACGTGCATGGATCGCTCGGACTTATTTTAATTTAATAATAATTTGTAAATATTCTACTACGTTGTCTATTAATATGCATGTTTGTTAAATTTCTAGGCAACTTATGTTTTAAGGATTTCAATTCCGTCTCGTAAATAAATTCTTGTTTTGCAGCCTTATCCGAACGGTACACTTAAATACAGTATGTTACCTTTTTTGCAGTCGACCTCGCGTGCTGACTAATTTTTAAGATTGCGCAGGTTCACTATGAAATTTATTCTAAGGAACAAATATGTCAAGCAAACAAGTCACAAACAGCTTTCATGGAAAAGTCCTTTTGTTTAATTGTGAAAAAAAAACCGCCTTTCTAAGACGTTTGTTTGTTCAAATATTTATGTAATAATATAATAATGTTTAATCGCGCGTGACTGAATCCTTGGAATTTACTAATATAGTCGTGTTTGCATATAAAAGCAAACAACGGAACAAATTCATATGTATTTCTTTAAAAGAATAAATTACACATTAAAAACGTACAGCCATTTATATTTTCAAAAAACAATATGAATGTTACAAACAATAATAATGTTGATTTTTTAAAATAATTGTTTATAAAATATTCAATATTTAATACAGGAAATATTCAGTGAAAATACATTATTATGGTTGTATTGAAAATAATATTTTTATTTCTTCTTTTAGATACCTAGCATTTGGCTAAACTAATTGCGTCAAAAACTAAAGAATGGAAACTTTGCTAAAAATATTCATTTGTCAACAGCCATTAATTTGAATTTACCTAAAATTTAAGCCTTCCATTGCCGATATTGATAATGCGATTTAGAATCTTAAGTGCTAATTAAAAGCCGTATAATGGTATTACTGTTTCGTAGTTCATTTTTATTTATAATACTTACGATTGAAAGTCTGTTATACAATTATATATTAACTTATTAATGTGTGTACGGAATCGTGTTCACTACAAATAGATCAATGAATTTTTCATCATGAATATATTCAAGTAGCATGGATTTGGTCAGTGACTTTAAAAATAATTTCAAGTTTAAAAATTAAAATTTGCTTTAATCATCATGTATTTTTGCTGGTGTAAAAAATCTGTAAACAAACGTGAGTGCTTAAAAAAACTGTGTATTGTATAAAGATTCGCAGTACTTTTATAAATAGCGGCGCTTTCGTTACGTTGCATGTCTTTTTTATAATAGTGCAATATTTGCGGAGAAGTTGCGGGACTAGCGGAACACACAGTATTCTTTATTCATAGCACGAAGGCGACACGAAAGGAATAATAAAACACTTGTCCAATTAATTTATTGTTTTACACTGGTTTTATATATATAAATATATATATATATATATATATATATATATATATATATATATATATATATATATTATACTAGCGGATACCCGGCGTGTTCTACTACGCTAAAAAAATATATACATTTATTTTATTTGTTCGAAAAAAGGAAATTTTATTTTTTATTAACTTTTTTTTATATATATTGAGTTTTATCGTTAAGTGTGTAAACAAAGATTTTTCGGCTATGATTTTGATTGTGGCTTCGATTAACTACGTGGCAATAGTTTTTTAACAGCAAGTCTTGTTCCGTTGCACAATTTAGGTGGATCTAAGATGCGAATGAGCATCTATGGTGAACCAACTTATAAAGTTATGATGTGTGGTGGCATTCCAGATGGTTCCAAAGAGTTAAAAATCTCTATTGGATAGTTGACTCTATTTTGGAACTTCATTATACAGCAATGTTTTCGCAAAATTATTGTAGCTGTGCTCCTCGTTCTTTGACATTTTTTTTCTGTAAAATAAACACGTTGACCGTTTTCTAAATGAACAGCAAGATTGGATTGAACAGTTGGATATCATTCGTGAATACTGAAACCAAGAATTCAGCAGACAGCTTCATTACTGTTAACATATATGCATATGTACTTGTCAATATCAATATCAATGTCAATATCAACGTTTCTTACTTTAATTGTGGTGGTAAATCCTCCATCTTCTGGCTTTCGTCGCTGTATTTCGAATATCCATCCTCACTAGTTTGAGTTTCATTAATCAAATCGCGTGGATATCTTTTCGTGCATTTGCCGTCTTTCATGCAAGGCGAATTCCAAGGCCGTGAATCATGTTCTTGCAGACAACGTCTTCTTGCAGATTCGGTAGTTCAGCAGATAAATAACACTATCGATTTGAGTTGGAACAATTGTTTTAATCAGCCAAATTAGAAAATGAGCGTGCGGTAATCTCCGTTTTGCTTTAATCGCTTGTATGCCTACTTCAATGCATCTTGAGCATACTCATGCATATGCAATATTCCAATTGCATCGCGCGAATGAATATAATCTTCGACACGCAATTTCTTTTGGTTAAAACGAATGTACAGAAGCCGCTCGCTTTCAATTTTGGCGTACATGCCCACAATGAACTGATGAAACATTCCACGGCATTTTAAAATGTGATTGGATTGTTAGGCTCTTATCATAATGCGATATGCATAATAATCCATAGATGAAACTTGTAATACGAATATTTTTGTTTAATTTTTTTTCCCGTATAAAAACAGACAAACTCACTATGATAATGCTCTCTGTTGTGAATGACAGATAGTGATTTTGTTTTATGCGCGATCTTCACAATGTTCTTTTTTCTAATTTTTTGCAAGGAACGATCTCGACTTATGTTGAAAATTTTTGTATGGAAAATGTCGAAAATCAACTTAATTAATAGGCCCGAATGTATTTAATGCATTGTTTTAATATTAAAAAAGATTCTTCGTATTATTGCCTATCAAATGAAACCAGTTTGGGGCACATCGGTTGGATGGTTTCAAAGCCTATGACGGACACACAAACATCTTTTGTATTTTATATATATAGATAGATAGATAGATTAATGACAGTTTTGTGTTTTTTTTTTGTGGCAGCCTGCTTTATGCAACGGCAACTTGCTAGCCTGCATTTACAAACATCAAAATCAGTTTTTTTTGTTGGCAGCTTGCATATACGCGAAAATGTTAGCTCCTTTTTTGAAATGGAAACTTTTGTGTGGGAAATGTAATTTGTATGGGAAACCGAATTCGACTATTAATTGGTAAACTTTAATAGCCTTAAACAAGCTCAGTTTTTTTTTCTTTTAAATGAAACTAATTTGAAGCACATCGGTTGGGTGGTTCTTGAGTCTATAGCGGCCTACCAACTGCCTGTCATGGAGTTTGTGTTTTATATATATATAGATATATATATTTAAAATATAATCATAAAATAATTTCAAGTGATCTTCAATTTTATTTAACAATTCTATTTTACCTTTCATCTCACTTACTTACACACATATGTAAAACAAAATATCACATACCGTATTTAATTTATATCAAATCGATATTTTAAGTGCTCTTTGAATAAAGATTTTATCTCTTGTTCAAATGTTATAACATATGTTTTACGATTTATTTCTAATAATGTGGAAAATTTTAAAGTATTGAACACCAGACCAAATTAATTAAAAATAATCAAATAATATTAATGGCATCATAGTTCGTTGAATTATGATTTTTTTGTTATTTTATATCACAGGAACCCAGAAGAAGGGTTAATGCCTTTTGAGTGGCCGCTAGAGGCAATTCCTTATTAAGGACACAGGAAGGACCAAATGCAAGTTAATACTGAAATCAAAATAATGTGTTTGTAAGCAAGTTATATATAACAATTAACCAAAAATATATTTTAATAAATTTTGCAAAATATTTATGCAAATAAGTTCGGTTACCTAAATTACAAAATTATAAGAGCTACGTTGTAAATTTGTTTAAATTATACATTTTTTGGATTTATTCCATAGTTAAAGGTTCAAGTAGGAATTTATACGAACCTCAAATATGACAATGAAATTTAATACAGCAGTAACCATAATTTTTAACAACACCGAAATATATATTGTATATTTTACATAAATTAAAAAAATCATCATACAGTTCCATTGTCTTATCGTCCTATTAAAGTATTTTTCGATGCCCCCCCGTTCTTCCCATTCTGTTGCTTGTGCTTGGCTGCCATTCTGTACCCTGAGTGTGTGTAAAGGATCGGTAATGGAACAGTGGATTTGGAATGATTGTGGAGGAATGTGCTCTGGAAGTACCTTGTCGAGGTGGGGGGGCTCCTGGTATTGTTTCAGATCAAAACGCCAGAGTTTTGCAAGGAAAGGATTATATAATAATGCTATTGAGCAGCAGCAATACTTTTCCTTCCAATATACAGCGTTGTAGAAGAACCCGGGGACCCACCATACTATTTTCCCTTTAGAAAACCATGAAAACTGGCTCAGGATGAGTATATGGTCAGTGAAATGGTCGCCAACTTCCTCTGACGAGAGGCACTTGATGAAGAATATCAATTTGCAATGTTTGCGTATTATTATTATTGTTGTCGTTGGTGGTGTAAATTTTGTTGCTATTAATAAACCTCTAGTAAATAAAATTAAAAAAAACCTAATCAAAATAGATTTCTAAAAAATTATGTACGTGTATGATAAAAAACGAATTAAAGAAGAAGCATTCTATAATTCCATACGACAAAAAATATTTATTTTAAATAATTCTTCCAGTTGGATATTATTCAGATATTTTTGAACTGTGCATTTAAGTTTGCAGACGAGAAACATTGTAGCCCGTGTTTCACTTTGTCCGAACACTATTTGTGCTCGCTCGTCGACGTCGCTCGTGTACAACAGAGGAGGGCACTCGGAAAAGAAGTAGATTTAATAAAACAAACAAGACAAACGCCTTTTTACGAATTGTGAATCACAACATTTTTTCAATCGGGAGTGCGGCCGGATTGTTGAGACTGGCCCGGGGTGGGGATATGTTCGAGGAAAATGGTCACCAAAAACAGTGATGTTTTTTTTTTAATATATAAAACATATATTATTTTTAAAATGTTTTATTTTTTTAATAATTATAAATGAATGTTCGAGGCCATCGGGCCCGTGTCCATCGGTGTCCGGAGATGTTCATCTCGGGCAGGGCGGCTGGGGGGGGCGCACACTCACCTGTGAATTGTGAATCTAGTATCTTGTATTTCTAGAATGTTTAATTTTTTTATTTTTTAATAATAATAAATGAATGTTCGAGGCCATCGGGCCCGTCGCCGGAGATGTCCATCTCGGGCAGGGCTGGGGGGGCCGCACACTCACCTGTGAACGGGCGGCGCTCCGGAAGCCGGTAAAAAGTCGGCGGTCCTAATCAATAGTCGGCTCCATCCTTTGTTCGGAGCGCGCCCGGCTTCTTTGGGTCAACAAGTTACATGGATAGCCGCAAACAGACCAGGCGTGACTCGCAGAGCTATCCAGATCTTTACTTAAACGATTGTTTGTTCCATTACGTCGCGCTTTGCATTATAATAGACAGTGTGTTGTCTTTGATTAAATTAAACCTTGTTGTTTTTCTTATCTGCTTGAGTTTTGTTTTACTTTTGGGTTTGTGTGTCCATAAATGATATGTTATTTTCAATTGAATATTTCTCACCGAGAAATATTAGTACACGTTAAGCTGTTTCAAACGCATGTACCTATCAATATTAAACAATCACGCTCTGTTTGCTCTGCTTCTGCTCTTTACAGTTTTCTATTTGTGCTTTATTCAAAACAGAGGCTTTACTCATCACAAACTCCATCTATCGGTTATTTCATGCTGATGTATAATATAAGAAAATGAAATAAAAACTTTATTCTAGGGATTAGGCTGAATGGAAAATATTCCTTGAACCTTTGTGCATTCGTTTGATATTGATTCAAACATTCAAACGGATCCGAATTAATCCCCATTCAATTGCCATGGATACGCTGCGATCTCACCACCCACCGCCCCGTTAGCAAAACTAATAATACCATCAGAAATACCCTGGACTGAAAGTATTGCTACCGATTTTTTTTATAAAAAAATATGTCCAAGGATCTTTTCATATTCAAAGCAGCCATTACTTTAAGTGCAATATAAAAAAAATCATCTATTTTTACAAGATATGTCTAATGTTTTTATCAGGAACACTTGAAAAAACATAATTATATACATTTGTATCAGTCTCAAACGGCTTCTGAAATCGATATGGTTTGAAGAATGTTTCATGGTATATTTTTGCACTTATAATCCTGTCATTGGTTTTTTTTCTTCAAATTTATGAATTTATTTTAATATATATCGTAAAATAAAAATTATTCATACGTAAATATGACTAATAATTTTTAATAAAACAGCTTCTTATAAATAAAATAATTTTTGTATCACAGAAAACTTATATGGAAGTGAAATGTTTATTTTTTATAAACATCATACGATTTTGTACAATAAACTATACGGGTATTGTTTTTGATACAAAATTTAAAAATGTATCAAATACGAAATAAAACCCGAACCAGGATAAAAGAAAACCTTCGATGTTTTCCTCTTTGGAGACCGTGAGTAGCTTCAAAATTCGATATAAATAAAGTAAACGTTTCATTGATGAAATAATAATGCAGCCTACCTGTTCCCTCGGGACCACAGGGATAAAATAGGATTTCTGCACTAACGATGCGCTGCCAGCAGGTCCGTACCTGCCTCGGTCCAGCTCCAGCCCCTGCAACTACTAACGCACACTGGACAGGCAGGTAAAAATAATATTATCTTAGTTTAGTTTCTCCTGAAATATATCTTTTATAAAAACACACACACACAGTAGTATTAAAATAATATATTTTTATTATTTATTATTAAGAGTTTGGTAACTTAATTTTTTTAATAAAATAAAACACAGTAGTTTCATATCTTTGCAAATAAAAGTTGGCCTAAAAGAGCCCGGTAAGAGAATGTTTTTTTATATTTATTTTCAAAACGAAATTAAAAATACTTTGATAAAGTTTACGCGCTTAAACAAAGAAAATAAAAAAGGTATTTGCTCCGGCAAGTTAATATGCTTGTACTGGTGTATATAAATATTTGATGCTCCCTTTTGAACAACTTTTATACAATACACTTGACGAAAATATGACTATCGACCCCATTCTTCTCGAAAGTTCTACCGTAAGTAAAAGTGGATGAATGATATTTTGGCAAAAGTTTCTGAAAAAGATCAAAGTTAGTGTTGGAAAAGCCCTGAAGACGTGGAGCAGGAGGCTCGGTACGGTGGCGGGAATCCTCTCATTGATTTAATAGAAGTTTCCTCGGGCGGCGGGAGAGACTTCTGAGAGGGCCATTCATTCTCGGCTGCTGTGGAGGTTGTGCCGCAGATTACGCCGAGCTAATCATTTAAAATGATCTCGAGAAAAGTGAAGGAGATCAATTGAACAGTTCTCCAAGGATTTTGATCAACGAAAAATAGTTTGTGTTAGCATGTGAAATGTATTCATATTTATCAGCGAAAACCATTTATGTTTTATTTGTAAACCTCGTATTATATATATATATATATATATTTAATATTTTTGACATATTCTTGGTAGAGTTTTTTTTTGAAATAAAAAGATTTCTGCACATTTTTTATTCTATACGTGACCGGTTTCGCGAGGTTAGTAGGAAAGTTTTCTTAAATTATATTATATAAAATATTCATAATACCTAGGATTGTATCCATAAATATATTGAATTTTGAACTAGAAAGTGTGAAAGTGTAATTAATTGTAATTATAAAAAAATATTGTTAAAATTTTAGGTTTCAGGTCATAAATTTACTATATTTCGGAAAAATCCTCTATTGAAAAGGACGATGTATTTTTTACCAAATAATATTAATAGATTACATGAAATAATATATATCTTCTTTATTTCTAAAAATAAATTCATTGTTATGAACATACACAGTTTGCTCTCACACGAAAACACATCTGTACCTAAGTAACAATTTATGGTGCGAATAATTACTCAAAATCTGATGTCTTGATAAAGCAACGTTACAGAAGGACCTCAAAACACCAAATAATACAAGCTGCTCCAAAGCATTTCATAATGGCATTGACGTATATACATTTCCCACCTTTAATAATTCTCCAAGGCGTATTTTACCTTTGACAATTAACAATTTCTAAATTTGCTTTGCACGACGCGTTGCCGAGACACTTCAAAATATGCCTTATATGTAGCGAAATCTTGGCAATTAAACACCGCTTGAAGGGAGAGTGCGCCACTCCGGGCGTTCGGAGAGGGTTGGTCCATTTGCATGCTCTTCTCTCGCGAGGCCCGGGTAAGTCGGAACACGGGAATATTTTTAGTACAAGTGTCCGGGGAGGCGGCGAGTCGGGGCTCGGATAATGACAATGAATGTTTTTTTGTAGCAGGTTCCGCCGGCTACATGTTTTTGATTTTATCTATGAAATGCGAGCGCGATGCCCACGCTGTAAGCTCGAAGAATACGCTCTGTGCTGTGTGAACAGTTCTCTCGATATATTATCTTTATTGCTGAAAAGTATTTTTAAACCAAAGTCGGCCGTTGTAAATAGTTAAATCTACTAACAATAGCGCGTTTCATATAAAAAACTCATGCTCAGATATACAATGATCCAAGGTAATTGTTGAAAAAAAGTTTATGTAATGGATGCTACTCTTGAGGTGTTGAGGAACGAGAGTCTACGAAAGATAGATAAGAATTATTTTCTCACAGCCAGCGTTCAACTTCTCAAAGAGTATTATTATTCAATGGTCTTTTGTTGTCTATATCGTGTTTTTTTCCCTCTTCTCTTGTAGTGTCACATTGAATTTGCCATAGAAATACAAATTCTACACCCACCGATTACCAACTAGTTTGACAATAGTTTCTTTATATTTAAGAATACTCCAATAATTTACATTTTTAAAATGTTTCAAAACATCTGCAAAGGAACCATAAATCCTTGCATCATTTTATTGCGTACTTTATATTTTTTAATCCAATTTTCCACTCAATCGACTCGTATACAAAGATCTTCCGTTAATTTTCTTTTATAAAAAGAAATGAATGAATTCGTTTTTGATAGTATTTTGTCTCGCATTATATATGAATTGATAAAATTGAGTCTTTACATTTTGTTGATACATCTTTACATTTACATCGCAGTGATAAAAACTAGTATTCGCTCCTCGATTCCCCAATGCGCCGAGATAATTTCTGAGTGCATTTCTTTGAAATACAGGGGCTCGTTTTTGTGAGGAATGCAAAGGCCTTACAGTCGTCGTTCCTCCTTTAAAGTGAACGAAGAGTCTACTTATTCCGCCGCTCCGACCTCAAATGAATACATTTGCCGGCTTCGTTGTATAAACTTAGCATATTCATAACATGCTATGTAAGTCTAGCGTTGTTTATATCATTACATACCAATATACTTTAAAAGTTTTTAATAATAATAAAAATTGAATGTATTTTAAATATAGCGCATACAATAAAAAAAATTTTTTTTTGTTTTGTTTTTTAATATAAATTTTTTTACGTTATGTACACAATATCGTAAAACTGCAGTTTGAGAATGTTTTGTGCAATAAATATCGTCAATTTAACTATTGTAACTATAAGGGCTAGAATAAATCTACAAATAAATAATTCTGAAGCTACTAAAGATTTTTTATAGTTTTATGCTCATTTCAAAATCTGCAAAATATTGTTTTTTTGTTTATAAAACTAACTATCTTACCTTAAGAAGATGCAAAAAGTTGAGTCGGATAAAAAATCCACGACCATTATGTGTGAGTAAAAAATTAAATATATTTTTTAGTAAAACTAAATTACTACTGTAAAAGCGGTACAGAATTCACTGCTTTTTTTTTTTTTAGTTTTTCTCATCACGTCTGGCTTAGGCTTCGACGCGCGCAGGACACGGAGCGAATACATTTTTCAGAGAAAAAAACAAAGTTTGTTTTTCTCGATCGCTGTGGAATTGGCCACGCACCGCTGACGTCAGATTGTGTCTGAACGCACTACACGAAATATTTTTGTGTTTTCAGTGCGCTTTCGTGCGTCTTTGTGATCTATTGAAGGCAAAAAAACACAGGTAGGAGGGCTGCTCGAGTTCGCTCTAGCGGTCTAATGGAGAAAGGTTATATTCTATAGAGTACCATCAATTAATTGACCACAGTTTTTCAATTAAACAAAAAAATAAATGTTATATCGATGATTACTCTTGAAGTAAAAAAAAATAATAGTAAAATAATACAATATGCTTGTTTTTAATATTTTTTGCAAAAAAGCTTCATGCACTTTAATATTATTCCGTCTTTTTGAATTTCATACGTCTTTTATGTATTTTATGATGCTTGTGTAAGTCAGTATCATTCATATTTCACAAAAAAGATTAAATCCCTAGCCTTGTTGCTTTTCTCAGTTCTTTTAGAATGAAAGCTGCAGTACATCGGGCCGTACTGGGAATTTCCTATGATTTCCTTCTTTGCCACAATAAAGAGGAGGCACTCTTCTTATTTTGATATGATTTAAAGCATACTTTTTTATTTTAAGCTTTAATGTCGAGATATTATCGATAAAAAAATCCAATAAGCCCGTAAACTTAATTCTGATTTATAATTAAATTCTAAAATGATATTACTCATTATATTTTTTAATTAAACTTTAAGTAACTATTTTAATATTTGAATATTATTGGAATTTATTTCCAAAACACTTTGTGCTAACTGATGTTTCAAAAGTTCTTGTATTTACAATTTCAGAGGTTTCTCAATCAATTAGAGAATAATTTCTAGCTGATTGGCCAAGTACTAAACTAGGAACAACTAGAACTCTGAAGTAAAAGTTCTCTAATGAAGCTCTTTACCAATAAGGAAAATTTGAATTGATATTATAAGAAGGTATGCATTTCAACTGTCCAACTGAAGCTAATTGCATACCACAGTGTAATTTGTTTAAAAACGTTGATTTTTGAGCTATGAGATAATAAATTTATTTTGAAAAAAGTTGAAATCTACTCAATAACCAAAAATGTACCGTCAAATTTTATCTGTAAAAATTTTTATTGGGCTCACGCACATGAGTATAAAAATAAAGAAATCATAATTATAATTTTTATGCACGGCTAAAATTTGCAACATAATTAATTCAATTAGGTATGTAAAATAAAAATAAATTGAGTAAATACATTAACATTACAATTGCAATAAAACTTGATATTTAGGTAGTGCAAAGATTTTGATAAAAGATGAACATACATTAAATTTTAAAACTAGGTAATTTGATACCATAGCTTATTACCTCTCGCTATGTAAATAGAAAAAAAGGAGTTTATTGTACTTTACTCCATTATAAGTCAGCCAGCCACAACTCATGCCATAAAACAGAATTTAATTATTTGTCTTCTACACAAAAAAAACCCGCATAAATAAAAGGGAGCGTAAATTAGTTTTCAGGTCAATAAAAGTAATGCTGGCAATCAAAGTAAATTTCAATAAGTGGTGATTAGGCACTATTACTATTACCAGGAAGACAGACACACGCTAATTGAACTTTCCTTTTACCTGTGCCTTTGTCAGAAGTGATTATTTTCTCCGCGGCAGTAATTGATTTTGTCATTAAGAAATACTTCTAGAAATTGAAATGAATATTTGATACTCACGGTTCATAATCAATATTAACTCAAAAAGTATATAAAACTAAAGTAATTAAGAAGATAAAAAAACGTCATTACATTTCCCATTTTGGTAATATAGATGAAGTGTTTTTTGTTTTTAAAGATTAATTTTTTTAAAAAGTCAGCACACGGAAAGACTGAGCTATAAGTAAGAATATCACTCTACATTAATTTGACCATTAATAGATGGATAGCCCCAAAATAGTTTTTACAAAAATGTATTTGAAACCAAAAATGGTAGAGAGCTTAATTTAAAGTCAGTTCATATAAAAATTCAGTTGCTTTACAAATATTAGTCACTTAGATATTAAAAACAAATCAATTAGTGCAATAGCTAAATTTAATTTAAACATTTAAAAGTTAAATTAAAATAACCGCACCGCATTATAAAATAAATTTTAGTTAGTGGATGGATTTAGTTTGGAGATAGATTAAATAAAAAAAATTGAAATGTTTTCAAATGAACAACTGTTAGAATCAATGTTTTTTTTATCTTATTTGCTAATAAATGGCCATAATTAAAATAAAAATGTTTGAAATTTTATTTGTAATTGTTATTTTAAAGAAAACTTTTGCGATAATGTAATTTCTCTTTGTCCCCGTGACCCATATCAAGTAATCTTTCATTTAACTACCTGTGATGACCTTTACCTTATTTCTCAAGAAAAAATGCTTTACAAAAAACTAATTTGAACTTTTATGGTTTAATAGTAGACGAATCATTTACAAAATAAGTCCATGAAAACAAGGCTGAAAAAAAAACTGTAGAAAGAAGGAAATGACGCACCTTCTAAAGAATGTACGTTATTTCATTGTTTCAAATGATACTACTATTTTAATATACCTTGTTAAGTTTTCTTCAAGGTTGAAAAGTATTCACGCAAATCTAACTCTAACTCTCTTAATAAATCTGTTGCAATGGACTGTTGGTGACTAAATTTTAACACTTTGTTTATATTTAACGTTTGTTGTTAAGGCTGTGGTCTGTGTTATAAAGTTTGGTAAGTTAGTATGAAAAGAAAATGCCTTTATTTGATTAAGATTATAAAATAAATTTTATAAAAGTATTTTCATAAAATCAAGAATTGTGTGAATTTGATGAGTTTAAAAATATCGAAAAATCTATGTGGAAAAAAAATATCTCTTTGTTAAAAAAATTATTGTTTTTATGTTTCACGCTTAACTTTTTTTTTATCCTTTATTAGTTTTAACCCAACAAATATCACGAAAAACTATTTTAATACTCCTTTCAATAAAAAAGTTTCAAGAGATATTTTAAAATAAGTATGGTCTTAAAGAGTTTATGATTAATAAAATATTAATGTTATGTAGATTAAATTGTTTTATTATGACTTGTTATATAAATTTCATCTTAAAATAAAAAAAAACGTAATATCCAAGAGATTCTTTTTTTATCAAAAAAAAGTCAGTTATATTATGAACGGTCTCTAATTTATTCACTTTCCGATACATTCTCGAAGCGTCTCTCCATGATTTACGGTCTGTTCCGAAGGCTTCGGTTAATTTTCCTCGGAAAACTCCAGGCGTCCTGGAAAAATTTAAACTGTCACTTTGAAATTGAACGTATTACGTGTTATCACGTTAAACGCATTTGGGGACGTGTTTTATATTCCAATAATTTTATTTACTACAAAACCAAAAACAGGTATTCTTACACGTTAAACCTATTTTTTTTTTTCATTGTCTTGTTTTTAAAACGATACTTAAACAATATTTTGATTTCTATGAATATAAACATTATGTAACGTTTGTTTGAACATAAGTTAAATACTCGTATTATTCCAATAAACCTTAAATATTATTTTGATTTTATTTTTAAGTATTCGGTCAATTAAAATATTTTTGAAAACAACTTTTATTTCAGAAAACTTTAACCAAACTTATTTTTTTAATTTGGCAAAGCTTTACTGAAAAAGGAAATACTTAAGCATATCGAAGTTTTGATGGCAACAATTATGTACCAACCAAAGTGATATTCAAACCTCGTTTACATTCAAAGTATTACTTATTTTAAAACTTTGTAGCACTGCAAATTTAAGTTAATTAAAATGAAAACTTTTTCTTTCATGAAGTTTGTTACTAATTATAAAACGTACGATAGAAATCGTATGCCTATTTGCCTAATTATTGACATATTTAATAATATTTTTGAATAAAATACTTGAGTGATTTTCCACATGTTCGTTATTATTTGTGACCGGTTTCGCCAACCTTTCAAGTAGGCATTATCAAACATGGCATTATTCAAAAATATTAAAATGGAATTCCACTAAGTACTCTCTGTCAAAAATATTGAATATTGAATAATATTAAGTGATATGTGGATTGTAAGCTTAAAAAAAAATTCATTTATTGAATTATTATCGTAACAAGGAAACCTTGACACCCTGTTTTTTGCTATATAAACCAATACCTCAACGCTATCGCGACTCGTTGTTTTTTGCGAATGGCCGCGACTGTGCCAATTTAAGGACGGAACTTATGTACTTAGTTTTTGCTTCAACAGTATCCTATCAGTGTCACAAAAAATATTTACGAAGATTTTTTTTGTTTCATATTTGAACCGAATACCTAAAACCATATTTTATAAGCAATCAAGCAGTGTATGTGTGATTGAAAGACAAAAATTAATAAAAAACTTATCAAATTTCAATTATCATATTAAAGTTTTATACCATGTAATCCGCACTGGTATAAATTGAGAATACAAACTTTTACTGAAGGAAAGAAAAAACACCCCTTAATTAAAATTTATAATAAATTCAAAAAGGTTGTACTTTAAATGAACATGAACACACTTAATTCATGATATTTAATTTTTTAAATTTACACACATTTACTTCTTTAAGTTCTTATTATGATTCAATGCTAATTATTTGTGTATCTTTAAAAAAATCGAGTCATCATCGATCATAACAAATTTAGTGATTGAAAAAGTTTTTTTTATTTTATCAGTAATGTAAACTCACTTTGACGACACACTGTTATTTAAAACTTAAATGATTTAAATAAAAATAAAATCCCTTAGTGACTAAGAGCTTTCTTTGTAGCATTGAATGGTTCCAATAAAATAACCACGATTTGCACTGACTCTGGGAAAAATAGGTAATGTTTCAGAACCCTCCAATACTTTCCGCTACTTTAAATTTTCTTGTCTTCTTTTATCAGTAGATTTGCGGTCGTTTGTCTGCATTTTCTTTACACAGTGGAAAATGCTCAAAAATATTTTATACTCAATCCTCATAAGATAAAAGCTATTTTTGTATCGTGATTAAGTTAAGTATTTTGTCTCTTATAAAATAGTAAAAACAAAATTCTCATGTCAAATGAAATAAACTTTTATATGGTTTTTATTTAATAAAATCAGTCTTTATTAAGTCCGATATACATTAAAATGTTTGGCGTTCTCCTTAATTGATTTGGATAACTACTTATAATATATTTTTATTCTATATTTACACAGTACCAACGGGCAGAATTTTAATCTAAATTATTTGCTTAATATTTCTGAGTTTATAAGCCTCAACATACAAGATTTGTTAAGCGTGGCTTGCTCTCACAGTTAAAATACATAAATTAACGTTATTGTTCACCTAAATTATTACTATCGTTGTGCTCGTCCACAGCAACTTTAAGCATGTATTTGAGATGCATTGCACACATAATACGTTTACATCGAGAGTACAACCACAAACAGATTTAAAATTAATATGATGTCCGTAGTCTTTTTTCATATTATTTTTGTATTTATAAAATGGTAGCTAATTAGCTAGAATGAGATCTATTTGATAATATTTATAATGAGGTATTTTTTTCTTTTTGGAAAAAAAAACACAATGTATTTAAAATAATATATTATATTATTATTTTTCAAAATTTATCTTGCTTTACATATAATTTTATTAAAATGTACTTCACGAGCGTTTCAGAATTTATCCAATACATTAAATAAAAAAAATTGTATTTTTTAGGAATAATTCCAACATATACTGTATTTATGGTATATATACGAGTATATACACATAAACGTATAATAAAAAAATATCAGATGAGATTTGATTTGAAATCAACGCAACCAACTGAAAAAATGATTTGATTTTAATGATATGAGAAATTCTATGCATTAATGGCCAGCTAACATCACGTTGCCACGTGATGATGGAAAATAAAAACGTAAAATAAAATAATGGTATAAAAATGCAGGTGAATCCTACGATTGTGAGCTGAACGCACTTGGATTGGAATAGAGAATTCGATTTAGAAATTCGGAATACTGAAATGACGCTCTCCCTTCAACCCTTTGATATCCAGCATTCAATTTGCATCCTCTACGGCGCCTGCTTCTAAATGGTATTGGAATCCGTGACCTACATGCTGTAAATATTTATGGCACTGACGGAATCCCTTACTCTTTTGCATGTAGTTCTTATTGTTAAGTATCAATATCGCGTTTTCGATTATGGCTGCTTTTATCGGTTATTTCATTTGGCTGTTTGCTTTTATTTTCAGCCTTACAGGCAGATTATTTCAGTTTATTTATTGAAAGGTTTTATTATTGAAACTTTACTTCGAAATCAATAATAACATTTATAGTATTTCATACATGATTTAAAATTAAATCTTATTTTTATTGTTGATTGATTTATATATTTTATTGACTATTTAACTATCTTTGTACATTGATTGTAGAAATTTTAAAAGCGCTTTTCTTAATAGAACCCACAATGTTATAAATAAGGTTGAGCAAGATGATCTAAGATTAGTGTAGAACAAGCGAAAAGTTTATCACAAAACAAAGGAGACAAAAATTAATCTATTCTCCCTAAAACAATGCAACAATTACACAGACATCTACAAACGAATATTAAAACAGAGCAAATAAGATTACCCGTTGTGTTTCCTTAATCATTCATAATACAAACGAGACTTATCCTCGGCGGCAGAAGGAAACGCGCTCGCAAAGGGGAAGTATGTCCGATTCCGAGATCTGCTACTTCTACAATTTAATTTATTCTCTTCAGAAAATGTCTTCAATATTGTAACAATAGACTAACTGTGTATCATTTTTATATTTGTGACTTTTTGCGGTTTGGTGTTATTATTATTTCTTTCAGTTAATGAATTATAAATTGGAGTTGATGGTGATAAGTCAATATATGTTCCATCAGTATTTTTAATAAAACAATAGTTTCTTCATCTGGTAAAATGTTTTCGTAATAAAAGTCGTTTTCTCTACAAAAACAAATTGTGTTTTGTATTTCTCTTATTTAAAAAGAGTTACCCAGACATAAAATGCATTCATTTAGAACGTTTTACTATCAATTGATAATTAAAGAAAGTAGTAATATATACAAAAAAAATTAAATACACTACTTTGACATCATGAATATTTACTAATTGAAATCTCTTTGAATTTATTAGTTTTTTAATAATATATAAAATAATTTATTTACAGCAGAGATGGCAACGTCACATTCAAAATTATTTTTGAAATTCAATGATACTAAGTTTTGATTTCAGTTATAGTTTTCATGGGCCTTGAAGGATTTAAAATAGTTCGTGAAACAGATTTCCACTCGACCGCCAATCCTTACGGAGCTGTCTTCAGGTTTGTTAATATATTAAGCACACTGTGAAATTGTGATTTGATCTGAATTTTGGTGATAATGTAACACGAACAAAGATTTATATACGGAGAATAATGTAAAAGCCAATCGAATCAATTATGATAAATTTGTGGGTGTGTGAATTTAGGGTTTGAGTTTGCCATATTGAGTGAATCTTCTTGTAGGATTATCGAATTTAAATTATACGATTAACAGTCTGATTCATGATATTACGATTTTAGGTATTGAGTTTAATAGAAAAAATGAGTTTATGGTAATTTTTTATTTGCTTTATTTTCGTTTTTTTACATTAAAAGTATAAAAATAAAGTCATCGCAGAAGACAAAAAAAATTATGAAATTATGTATAGGAACCATGTTTTTTTTTTAAATAAGATATTTATATTTACAAACGTAAATTAATCTGACCTTAGTTTTATGTTACATATTCCAATTTTTTTTACATTTTAATGTTTTCAAGTGAAATTACTATGAATTTATCTATATTTATATTTACAATGCGATTTCAGTGATATGTAAAAGTAAATTACACAACATAAATTTAAGATGAAGGAAAAAAGTACTATTGATCAATGAACCGCTATTAAAAAACCAACACTTCGACTCATCCTACCCCACCAGTAGAACTTGTTTGATTGATTACATGGAACTCATCAAGTTTTCTTCCAAGAGGTGTCTATAAGAATAATAAAATAACATTCTTTGAACAATCCTACAGAGGAGAAGCAACGCTTGGGCTTATAAAGAACAAGACGGCGACTAATCCGGGATGATCGGAACAGCTGTGGGGGAGATTAGTGTTGAGGCGGACGAGGAAGGGTGGGGTGGGTTTGCGGGTGGAGGGGTGCAGGGGCGTAGGGGTGCGCCTGCTTGGGGTACTCTGCCGCCTCGATCAGATTTGCGGATTTAATTGTCATAAAATGACAATTTATTAATTAGCGTTCGTAATCATTTAATATTTCACACAGCACGACACGTACAAAAGTGATGAGTAGACTAATGTTTAATCTCTTAATTAACAGTGGTCGCGAGATGTAATTTTTATAACATTTATACGAAATAAATTGTTAATCGTTCATTGCATCAAGTGTGGTTTTTATATATTTTCTTGTGAATTCTAAACTTTCATAATTTTGAGTTTATTAAAAATCGAAAAATAAAAATAAAAAAATACATCTATCGTTTGCTCAGTTTTTATTGGTTAAGTTTAAAGACAATACCTATTTTTTTAAGACGTCGTATTTTATAGACAATTCAGCTAATTAGCATTGCTGTCTCGGTTTTTGGTTTACCACCATCTTAACAAAATATTATCAGAACGATTTTCTGTATATATTCTATATTTACATACAAATTATACGGCAGTATCCTTATAGCGACTTGAATTATTAATATTGAAATGTTCCTTTTCATTGTCGTGCTTATCGGTTAAATTTACATCATATGTAAATAAAATAATTTCCTGAAAACAAAAACAATTTTACGTCTTTATATCAAAAAATATATGCATTCAATATTTTTGAAAGAGAACCTTGGTGGAATCCCATTTTTATATATTATTTTTTTAAATATTGAAAATTGAAAATGTTCTTAATCATTATCAATCAATTAAACCTGTATAGGTAAAATCGTACTTCCTGTGAGATGGTCTTCACAAAAACCAATAATTAAATTTAACAAGTACGTGTATTGACATAATTAAATAGACTAATATCCAGATTGGATTTAAAATGCTTCACTCAGTACTTTGTGTTAAAAGTCTAGTATTGCAAGTCACACAATATTTAATTAGGCATAATAAGAACATTTTTTCATTTATAGGATATGATTATTAAAAATTCTTGTCTAGTACTAGTGATTGGTTAGCATAGTTGGTAATGCACCTGCCATGTAAGCGAGGGGATGTGGGTTCGAATCCCGCACAAATCACGTTGATATATTTTTCTAAGAGTTTCTTTAATCAATTTTCAATATTTAAAAAAATGTTCTTAATCATTATCATAAAATATACTTTTGTGATTTTTCCACATATTTAATTTTATGGTGACCGGTTTCGACAAACTTTTCACGTTGGCATTATCAAACAAAGTGATACGTTCAAAGTTTAATAATGCCAACATGAAAGGTTGGTGAAGCCGGTCACCAATAGTATTATACATGTGGGAAAATTACAAAAATATTTTATTTAAAGTAAACAACATTCTATTTTTCAAATGTCAAAATTTCTATCGATACTGTTGATTTTCTGTAATAGTGAGATTATTATTACTTGTAAAAATAAAAAAAAGAAAGTATTTTATAATCATCAATTATAAAATAAAATAAAAATTTAGCCACGTCCGGATTAACTTGGGTTTGAATTCTCTCGAGGGAAAAATTCTTTTTTATCTCCCGATCTTAGAAATCTAATTAAGAGTTATTTTATTTTTAAGGCTAATGCTGAAAACGTATCAAATCTTACTCAACTGACTTCTTGTGTATATAAGTAGCTCTTCACTTCCAATTCACATTTCTTACTTTTTCAGAAAAGTGCAGTCATAGATTTCTGATATCATATTGACTGAGCCAGTCTGTATTTATTTCACAGTACAGATATTGAACATAGTAACTAAACAACAGTTGGGACTGTCATACATTCAATTTTGCTGATTTAATAAACCAATGGCGTAGCAACTACTATTGGAGATTAATTATTGTAATCACTGTGCGAGCTTTTCAAATTGTATGTAAATCGCCTCTCGGAAATCCTTCGTGTAATTTCTGAATTACACGAAGGATTTCCGAACATTTGGCAAACATTATTTTGTTTCAAGCTAAGCCAGAGGGCATTTACCGCACTCTATTTCATATTTATGTCTGAAAAAATCACAGTTCTTTTATACAATAAACATGATGCAAGTCTATTAAAAATTAAAAAATAATTCAATATTTGCTGTCTTTTAAGCATTTGATTTTATTTAAGGTTGCATTCATCGGTTTGAAACGAAAAGTTATGTTATATTTTTAAACTTTATAATTTTAATAATTTGTAATAAATGTTATTTGCATTAACATATATTTGAGTGAATCTTCTAGTTAATTCTTTTGATAGTAATTAAAAAAGTTAAATTAAATTTACATTTACAGCAGTTTTTAGTAATCAATCTAACAGTAATTATTGTAAACGATTTTTTTTAAATTTAAATAAGTTTCACGCATGAACTAATCAACATAGTAGAATTCTAGTTCAAAAAGTTATAGTTCAAGCACAATTTAAAATTGAAAATTTTCATATATAATTTAATTATTTTCAGAGTTTGACGCAAGGTTCATAAAAAAAATATATCTTAAGAGGGTTTTGTTTACGCAAGATAATATTAAACAAATAAATGATATAAAAATATTAACATTTTGTTATTTTCAATACGCCCACGAAAAACCACGCTTCACACTAAAAATAAACAGCGTAGATTAAATATTGAGTTTTTTTTATCAAGATGAGTAAAATATATATTTCTATGATTTTGGATGTCTTTTTAATTTGATATGATAAACTCTATACTTGATTAAGAATTTGCAGCAGGGACGTGTATTTCTTATCGTTATAATATAAATTGCGAATCTAGTGCGGCAAGAATCTCAAGATTGTGAGAGCAACTTGAGATTGAGCAACGGAGCTGTATTTTTCTGAAATCTGGTGCAAGGACTTCTGTGATTGTCCAGTTGAGAAATATATATATATTCCGGATTTTTAACGACAAGCTTTCCGCCGGATTTCACCTGTTGGTGGGGCTAAACAAATTTCAGGATGTCTGGCGCGTCCTGTGGGGCGGTTGTACGCCAACAATAAGTTATATTAATGCATAGAATGAAAAGTCGACTAGCTATTCGAGATTTTCGCGAGCTTGTTATTTTGCTATCTTTTAGAGACAGAGCAGAAAACAAAGATGTGTTTATTTTGTATATATATTTAAGATACTAATTTTAATTAAAAGAGTGGTTATCAGAATGGCAGGGAAGTTCAAAATAAATAAATTATAGTAGTTGGCTGCGTTTATGAAGACTACACGAAGAATAAAACAATATTGACGAAGGCGCTGTCGGCTCCTGAAGAGCACTGTGTGTTTACCGTTTCACAATTCTGATTGTCGAAAAATTTCCAACATTCGTAAATCTGCCAGCTTCGAGCTGAGCAATAAAATCATTCTGTTTGTTTCAATTCGCAAACATCGCCCGAGTCCGTAATGCGCGAGGGGCTAAATCAAACACAAAAGCTACCGAAAAAATGCAAACTCTAAACAAGGATGAGTAAAGTTTTCATAAATCAAATTCCTGATAAAAAATACACATTATTAAGTACTACGGGAGCTTTGTGGTCCCGCCCTTATCTGCCCAGTCCTATCAGGTATTTTCATTCTATCCCAGGGGTTTATCTGTGATGGACGTGTTTCTCTGTTCGGTTATAAAGTAACCAATTGTGTAAATGTACTTTTATTTTAGTAGTATTAAGTAATTTTGTTTTAAATTCCAAAAAAACGCTAGCTTGTTCTGGTTTATATAATTTTTATTTTATTTATAATGTTTTATCTTACGTAATTTTATACCAACACTCTAGAAATGTTAACCAAACCATACGTTATTTTTGTATAAAGAGATACATTGGTTTTACTGAAATATATGTATCATAAAGAAACCTCAAGTTTTATTGAAAAAATATTATCAATATCTGCTTCTTAGTTTATATCTTAATATTGTGGTAAAAACTCTAATAATTTCTTATTGATAAATTTAAAAATAATTCTCATTAATTAGTAATATTTTAATTAAAAAAATTATTTTACTTGATATAAACTACCAAATAAATATGATTATTAAATCCATGCTGGACTTGCTGGAAAATCATCATAAAAAATATGAGAATACTATACAGTAATTCCCCGAAAATATCGCGTTAAGTGAAATTCGCGTATATCGGGGTTGACGATTAAACATACATACAAAAAATACGAATCATTTGAATCAATCACATTAATTCTAAGAACACTTTATGCAGTATTACATGTTATTTTTACTGAAAAATACATCTATTGTCTTTTAGGTAGCGTTTCTTTTACGTTCTTATAAATGTGTTCATAACACCCAATGCTGTTTTTAATTGTTAAGAGAAGTCAATGACTACACTATGTTCATACACATTCTTAAATAAGATATTTGAGTAATGCGAGGCATTTTAAACCGCGAAACCGTGAAACCGCGCATAACGGGGTCGCGTAAAGCGGGGTATTACTGTATTTCACTTAAATCTTTAAGATATATCTATAAAAGATAGTTCGTCACACGTGTATTGACGTTGAAAATTGTATTGCAGCACTCAATAAAGGAAGTTTGCCATTTGCAATTTATTAGATTTAAAGTGCACGAGAGTTTATTATCGAGCGGAACAGATGTCTCGCCGAGGCGGGCCCGGGAAGTATAAATTATTAGCACATTAATTTGATTGCGAGAAATGCGCCCCCGCAAACAACGCAAAGCGGATCTGGAGCCAGGGCTGTCGTGGAACTTGTGCAACATGCATAATCAGCCGTGACAAATTACGCAAAACGCCACACGCCAAACAATAAAGATCCCCCACACACCCTGCCATTTGTTTTTGTAAAAGCAAAATCTACGTATATCCAGATTTCAAAGTGATATAGCAAGGTTAATACTTAACATATTACAATATTATATATACATAGTTAAACCTAAGTGAGTAATACAAAAAATGATGCTAGTGGGTTGGAAATTGGTTCGCAGCGTGTGTAGAGGACAGTATGCAGCAACAGGGTGCAAGTATAATCTTTTTCGGTATTTAAGTATTTTATTAAAAAAAAATCTGAGCTTTTTTTACTTTTTATATGAAGATACATACTTCAAAAAAGCTGGCTAAAATATATTTCCTTGTATTATTTTTTATTTTTCTGTTTTTAAATGAATATTTAATAGAAACTAATGGACTCCTCAGGGAAAATACACTTTTAAAATGCAAATGTTGCGCTTGGTGTTAAAACACAATTTTTTCGTGTCGATGTTTTTATAACTCGTTTTTATACAAGTTAATATTTTATATGTTTGTAGCTACGTATTTATTTATCATGCTGAATACAGAGACTGAATAGTAATGACAATAACGAGATCTGAAATAATCCGTCTGAGTGATATCGATAAAGATTTTGGAAACAGAATAAAAAATTCGAATAACAATAAAAAAATACAATAAGAGCACAAACAAGAATTAAGCCGGTCAAGCATTATAATCTTATTTTGCAATCTTCAAAACCGTGATATCATGACGGGTTACGGCCGCCATGAAAGGCGACCCCAACCCTAACCGAATCATAAATTCATTACCTTTACCTAAGCAGAATACAGGTGCGAGAGGAAACTTGAGATTGATCATAAATTCCAGACATCAAACATCGTGAATGGGAGAGAGCCCCAACTTTTTGCCGCTGCCTCGACTGACAAATTCGCAAAATTCTTGTTCACTATTTAAATACGACGGGGAGTTGAATGCTTTTGTTTACTCGGGGGGGAAGGGGAAGTTTCGCATTTAATTGCCGTCTTTTCACTTCAGCTTTATGAATAAAACTGTATTTATGGGCTTAGTAGGTATTGTTTACTTTTGAATATGTACGAGATGATATTTTTGATTGTTTGATAGTGTATCTTAGAGAAAATACCCCTGAAGATGAGTGCATGACAAAACAAAAAAATACGACAGTTCAACAGCAATAATTCTTTCCTGGATTTTAAGTTTGAGTTTGTTAAAAAAATATATATATTTTTGAATTCAAATGAATGCTTGTTCTTTTAAAAAATATATAATTTTAATCAATCATATTTTTTTAAAATATTTTTGTTTAAAGCTTTTACGTCGATGTATTTTACATTCGACGTATTTTAGATTGAAGTGTTTTTACAGGTTAAAATATTTATATATAGAGTGTCCCAAAACTAACGCAAGGTTTGAATTAAATAGAAAACGCAGTTTTTAGTCTATTGATTGTCCCAAAATTAACGCAAGATTTGAATTTGTCATTTTTTGCTATTTTTGCAGTAAAGTTTTGGGAACACTTCAAAAAGAACAATTTGACAGCTGACAGTTTAGGGTTAGTAAAAATGGAGCGTTACACGATAGAACAACGTGTCTTCATTATTAAACAATATTTCAAAAATAATGAAAGCTTGGCAGCCGCAGTTCGAAAATTTCATGCAAAATATGATCGGAATAGTGTTCCCAAAACTTTACTGCAAAAATAGCGACAAATTCAAATCTAGCGTTAATTTTGGGACACCTTAATAAATCATTATTTCAAAATAATTTCAGTAAACAAAAAAACACATTTTTGGTACAAATTTTTAATTATATTTACATTAAGAAATTATAATAATTTAAATGTTGAAAAAGAACTTTTCTCATTATAAATATTAGGTAATAGACTATGTGCTAAAAGATATTTAACGTGTCAAAATAATGTTTTAAATTATCATGTTGCATCAGAAGGAACAGTAATTAATTATTCTTTGCATTTAAATAGAATTCTCTACTGATTTATGAAGCTACAAAACGTGTTCCGTGTTGTGATTGCGTTTTTTTTCTCTTTGAGTTTTTCAATAAAATAAAAAATAAATAAAAATCAGGTTTATCATATTTGTATTTGAAACAACAAATCAATCACATTTAAACAAAACAAATTTAAGCAAAATAAACAAAAAATTGAGAGACAGACACAAATCTGCGATATAACCGTAAATTGAATTATTTAAATTTTTTTTATTTAAATATGATATATGTTCAAGGTTTATAATGAAAATTTTATTTAAATTGAATTTTAAAAACCCGACTTGCTGCCGCAAAATGCAATAACCAATGCTAAACGAGAAAAATAAGCCGGCAGATGTTGATATCTTGGAGGGAATCTGAGCACCAACTACACGAGAAAGCTGTTTTGAAGGAATAGAAAAGAATCATAAATATGACATACTAATTTACTTGGAAATAATAAGTTTTAGAAAGTTTAACTGAGCTCAGAATATAAACAACATGATGTTAAGTTGTAAAGATGACATGTACAGAACAATTTGGGATTACGTGCAAACACAATGGCAAGCCTTTATAAAATGAATAATAGACCGAATGCACTGGGGTAACTCGGAGGTTGTGGAAAAAGACACATTTTTTTATGCATTCATTTTAGGGTCAACTCGGAAAACCTTGATTGAAATAAAGTTGAATCACAATCACAACAATAATATGTATGAAATTACATCGGACTAAAATCTACTAACTAAAATCCAAATGAAATTTTGAAAGCCATGAATATTTTATTTGCTCAATTAAAAACTTGATTTACAGTAGTGCATAATAAACAAACTTTGATTTACAGTAGCGGCTAATTTACTGTTGGCCTTACACGTGCCCGTAAAGTCGCCGGGATTGCTGCACATGGTGTCCGTACTGTGGCTGATTGGCGTATTGTTCATTGAAATAATAACAATTAGTTCCAACAGAATCCCACAAGCTTTGATCAAATAAAATATACATAAATTTAAAATACCCCACAGCTAATTTTACGAGTATTTAAAAAAAATGTAAATATCTATATTCGTACATTTATTTGTGCATAAATTGTATTTAATGCACTCTTCTGAGAATAATTAATTAGGAGAAAACATTGAAATTCTTTGACAAAAAAATGATTTTACTCACCCATTTTATTTTATCCGATGTCAAAAGAACCTTCGACGCATCCCAGTAATAAAACTTTCATCCCCCAGCGTCTGAAGAACGCAGTACTCAGCAAGTAACCCCGCGTCATTTTTTCCTGCAGGTTTTGTTAGGAAATTACCCCTCCGTACTTTCTAGTATACACGCTAAACAAAGATGGTAGATGTGACGGAGGGTTATTATTTATTAAAAAACTGTTTTAAAAAAGCTATGGTTTCACAAAAAAATCGTTTTTTTTTTATATAAGTTTATTAATGGTATGTTTGTATTTATGTTACAATATCTTTAAATGTAGGCGTTACTTAAAAATACAGGTTCCTTATTTAGTATTGGGCATATTCAATGATTATGTACATTAACTTTTTTATAGCAAATAAAATATTACAGCACATTTTTTTTAAATTTTAACTTACTACCTGAAAAATATTATAACAAAATTTGTTCTTATTACTATCCTAGAAATCTTTTTGCAAATAAAAAAGGTGTAAAAACTAAGTATATTAAAAAAATATTGTCAAATTTGTTTTGAATTATTGATATGAGATTATTTTTGTGAAAAATATAATTTTTTTAACATGTATCTGACTTTGCTAGCATTTTATAAAATTATATTTAAAAAAACCGTTGAAGCTCCCCTGTTTATATTCATTTTAAAGGTATACTCGCTACGAAGATACCTGTGTATTATCTAGCAAGGGAGGCAACTCCCAGCGCTACGCGTGTGTATAAAAAAGTTTTGAAAATTGAGGAAATTAAAGATTCCTGATACGGGAGTGGATGCGTTTTCATCCCCTCGTTCGCGCACATTCTAAGAATTTCACGCACAAAAGTGTACCTATAAAAGTATGAGAGATAATACAGGAGCGCTACGAGCAAGGGACTAACTTTACTATTTTCACCAACGTTTCGTGTTACCTTCACCTTATCGATCATAAATAAACTAATGACATTTTATGAAATTTTTACAAATTTTCTATTAACCCTTAACTGCATCTCACAACAGAACGGTCACAAACCGTAAAACCTTTTTTTAAAGCCCCATAAAAACTCATGATATCAACCATTTAATTTTTTAACCATTAATTTGTACCTGTCGAAGTAATTTAGTTGAACTTTTTTCCACTAACAGCACTAGAATAGACACAATCCATATTACAAGAAGCCATTTGCCAATTTTTGGCGGTTGAGTGAAAACGCGATTTATAAACTAGTGATACACATTATTGGAGATCTTTTTTCTACTTGAAAAAAATATTTGAACATTTCAAAGTAAGTTATTTTCATAATCCATTATTACTATTTAGTTTTTTTTTTGTATTTTATGAGATATGGTTATTTTTCTTTATGTAACAAATTGGTCACGTTATGTTTGTGTGGTACCTAATATATTATTTACAAAGCGTGACTGAATTACTACTTTTGACAATTTATACGTTCCATTGAAATTGTTTTATATTTTTATCGTATATTTTTCGAATGAATAAAAAAAATCAACGATTTTCCGAGAAGGAAATATTGGAAATCATGGAAAATTGGGATGATAGTGACTACAGTTTTGATGATGAAGAGGGTTCTATCATTCAAAGCTCTAAACCTTAACCAGAACCTGAACCAAAACCTGAACCAGCATTGAAATTTCATTCTAAAGAGATAAGTAACAACAGGATTTTATGGGCAAAAAAGAATATAAAATTTGATGAAGATTCGATGAATTTCAAAGGATCTTCAAAGTTGGCAGATGAAATAATCAAAACGACGGCTCCATTGGATTTCTTCTAGTATTTTATCGATGAAGATTTCATTTCCTTTATATGCGAAAAAACTAATTTATATGGAACATTAACAAACAAAACGAATACTTATATCAGAAAATTCCTGGGAATTTTGCAATACATGGAGGTGGTACCATTGCCTTATACGAGATCATACTGGCGGCCTGATATCGGTGTAGAAAACATAATCTCGGCCATGTCTATTAACAAATTTGAATTAATAAAATCAACTATCCATTTCAATGATAATTTTGCTATTGTTGATAAAGATCATGATAAATACGACAAATTACACAAAATTAGACCTATAATCGAGACCTATAAATTTTCAAACATTCCCAAAGAACCAAATTTATTAGTTGACAAACAAATATGTGCCACCGCCCCTTCACATCAGGACTGATGAGTTCGCCCATTGGCCAATACATGAGATCAGACAGAGGTGCAAATATCCAAAGTGCACCGGTGTATCTCGTATTAAGTGCAGTTATGGTAGAGCAGAGAGCACCTCTGACAAATAAGAATAACTGCTTCATAAAATTCCACGAATAATTGTATCGTATTTTAAGTCATCCTTGCACTGTATGTCCTTATTTGCATTCTGAACAATTGACTACCACTTATCTTAATTTTTTATTCCTAAATTTAATTTAATTTTTCTCTATTTTTATCGAGAGTACCCCTTTTAGGAGGTATTCAAATAAATCAATTAATGAATTATTTTTGTGAATTTGTAAGTAATTTTTGCCACTGATACAATAAAGATCTATTTAAGACCTACCACTCTTTTATTTCGTTTAAAAAAAATTCTTTCCTTAGTCAATTGCTACGTTGTATTTCTAAAAGGAATGTATATACCACTACATAATGTGACCAATATGTAGCACTCTGTTTTTTTCTTATAAAACATATGAAAAATAAACAAAATATTTTTTTAATTATTTTTCCCTGAAATAACACATCATTTCCAAACTCTACGATTTTTTTCACGGAAAAATAAAAAATCATGCAGTTAAGGGTTAAAACCCATAAGTGTATTCATTAAATTGGTCGTTTTCGATAATAAAATATGTTCATATTATTGATTATTTCTGAAGGCTTTTTATAGTTATATTTTCATTTGACATAACTTTACGGGTCTGCTTGCAAAGCTGTTTAGTTATTTAGCATACAGTAAACTTAGAATCAAAGACGCTATCCGTTTCAAAGCAAGATTCTATTAAAAGTTGGTTTACTCGACAAAATTTATTTGTATAGGACCCCTTCAATTATTAAATTATGGACTGACGTCGCCAGTCTGGTATATCCAGACCTTGCCAAAGTTCACACTTGGACTTCCGAACAGGGTATTAAATTATTTGCTACGTGCTTGAAATGCTTCCTAATTGATTACAATATAGACTTGAAACAAAGATTTATACTTAATTGCAGAACAATTTAATTTAGTGAACAGATAGCACAGATAATTATTAATATAAGACCAATATTAATCATAACAGTATCTAAATATTAATGTTTTAAATTACCATCAAATCAACTTTCGCGTGAAATAACACAAATTTTACATTACGTTTCTGAATATAATTATTCGTTGCAAACAAGATATCTAATATAACTTTTAATGATACCTTTAGACGTACCGAAAACTTCAGGTATTTATTGTAAACTCGTGAAATATATCTGAAATTTGAGTAACCTATACGAGATATTTTAACGTTTTTATTAATTTATAAAACTTTTGCATTCCCGAACGGAAAAGTTTTTTTCGGTAAAAATGAGCAAGAAATAAAATAAATGGGTTTCAGCGGACTTTATGTTTATGTGTGGTAGATCTTATGTAACGCTGAGATAGCTCAGTGTAACGATCAGGTATACATGAGTGGATATGGTCTCGAAATTGCCAAATCAGTTGATATCTAGAGGTGAAGTCGGTACATTTTAACTCTGTACATAACGTTGGCCGATAGCGAGTCGACGTTTTAGAGCAATTGGACCATGCCAAATTCGGAATCCGAGGGCGGAATTTTAATTATTTTGAAACGATATAGCGCTTTGAGAAAATGCAGCAAATAAAAAGAATTTTTTATATGTAATAAAAATTGTGATATAATTTAGAAACTTTTCGCGGTGATTTTTTCTTTAAATTATTATTTCAAATAGAGTCATCTCAAAAAAAAATACTCGTATATTTGTTAAATTTACTATATGTTATATTGTAAAGTACTTTTGTGTCATCATCAATGCATTTCTATTTTAATATTACTCCAAGCAACGGTTCAAAAAAATTGAAACGGTTGTACACGTAATATTTATATATATTATATTCATTAAAATAGAAATATAAAGGTTTTTCTCTATATATTATAAAAATGTATTATTGCGGAAGTTGTATCCACCAACATCATTATGAAATGGAAATAAACTATACATTTAAGTATATATATTTTTTACGTTTCTTTGAATACTTAAATCTTTGAATTCTATGTTAGGTGTGTTTTATGAATGCATTGGAAAAACACAAATCTGATTGCAATACGAGGAAATTCAAAAGATTTCTTTTTCCAGGAACCAATTTTTCATTCGAAGCAGTAAATAAAAATATAGACGAGAATTGCAATTTCTAGTCAGTTTTCTTTTTTACTGCCCAGGTGGTATGTTAATTCTGAAAAATAATATTTTTAACATTTATTTTCGTATCAAAACATACATCCTTAAAATTAAGCTTACGTTCAATAAATTTACTTTCTGAAAGCGAAGTCATTTAAAAAGTATGCTTGATTAATATATGTCTAGCTTCTCTATATCAACAATAGCGTAACTTTTAAAATTATTTTTTCGGATTGTTGTAGTTTTAACATTTAATATCTAAAATAATAAATGTTTCATTGATAACAAATCATCTATATTATATATTCGATATACATATTTGCTATTTCAATTGACACTTTTGACACTCTGGTTGTCTCAAAAGGATTGAAACTATTTTCTCATATATTCTATTATCGGAAGAGGTACACTCCACACTGTGGGAGCTTCATTCAAGAGTGATTGGTGTTCCATACACTCAACCCTCAACCGTCCAAACTGCACCCCGGGGTATACCGCGCACAGAAGAATATGGAGGTGGCGTTTTGTATCAATTCTGTCAATGTTACGCTATGAGGGCTAGGAATGCGAACGGAATGATATCGCAACCCCATAAAAAGGGGAAACAAAGTAGAGGGGATGTTCCCGCTTCGATCTTTTCTTCTACCCTCTTACATCTACTGTTCGTGACCGTACATTAGGATTCTACCGGCAGAAAGTTGCAAGTGGCTGTCGGCGCATTTTTTAGCGGACTGTTTGGGGTGCCGGCAGTGTTTTTGTATTTTGAATAAGCGTGCAACTGGTTGATATAGGATATAAGCGATTAGTTCGGAGCGAAGAACTGCATATATAATTTATGATGCAATAAATCACTCACAGCATACCTATTCAATTAAAAATGACGGAATTTATGAATAATGTTGACATCAAAACAAGCAATATTCTTTTCTAAATCGAGATTCTCCGTAACGATCGCGTCACATAGGCGACGTCGATGGATTCTAAAAAAAGGGTCTTTAAAAAAGCAATTCAGAACACATTTGGCTTGACGTTGCTTTGTAATTACTCATTTCACTTCTGATGGCGTTCCGTTCCAGCGTCGGCCGATCTCGAAAAGTCCAATATGTAACATCGCCAATCTACGTTTCATTTCCTGGACTTGAAGCTTATGACTTGCTTCAAAATAACCATGGTCTATTTATAAAACGTATCATTAAAATCCAAATGCATACACAGATTTCAAAACAAGTCTTTGAGAATCGACACACGTTTGAAATTATTTACGACTTTGATATTTGATATTTGAAAGTCAGATTTTATATATATGTAATTTAAAAGCTGACTTTCAAATATCGAAGATCAAAATTATCAATAATTTCAAATATATATATATATATATATATATATATATATATATATATATATATATATATATATATATATGTGTGTGTGTGTGTGTGTGTGTGTTGTAGAGTCATCCTATAAAATATGTAATGTGTTTTAACGATTACTTTGTACAGCTACCCCAGCGTAAGGCAACGAACATAATTAAAATAAAACCAGCGCCATGCATTGAATACCTCCTCATCTACACATATTACCCTAAAACGAAACTAAAATAATTATATACCGCCCACTGGAGCGCCGTCGTGGCGGTAGCGACGCCAGCCAAAAGTACCCCGGCTCTCTTAGCACACATTAGCCGAAATATCCTGGGGGAGAGACCGCAGGAAGGGGAGTCCAGCAGGGTTGGGGGGTGGGTGGAAGGGGGTTGGAGGAGAGCGACTCTCCACGGCCCCTCCGAGGCTTCGTAAAGTTACAGGAAGCATGCCCTAACGTCCAAGAATTAAAATATGTGGCTAGTAAGTTTTCATTTCAATCGATCCATTTTTAATAATACATATACACATTTTTTATTAAATGATTTATTTGTAGGTGGTGTGCTATGTTTATATTTGATATGTGAAATTCTTTTTGTTATTATATAATAAATAGAGCCCAAAATGAAATTTATAAAGAAATTGAAACAGATTTATTATTGTTTGTTTATTACGACACAAATATTAATGATGCTAGGAATTATCTAATACTACACTTAATTACAAATGAACTGTATATTGTAAATAATAAACCTTGAAAGCTTTCTATCTATTTCTGTATTTCTCATAACATTTGACATCAATCAAATAATAATTCTTCATCCAGAAGTTTATTACTCATCTACTTTTATTACATGCTTTTAAAATAGATTTTAGTCATTTATAAATATGGCCTGTCTCGTAAATATGATATCTATGATATAGAAACCCGTGGATACCAACGACTCAACAAGTCTGCACGACTTTCAATTTTGTAAATTATTTTCAATCCCGGGATCGCGAAAATTCACAATCGCGCATCCAGTGTACAATTATTGTTTATATTTAAATCGCATCAATTATTTAAAAGGATTTATACTTTATTTATACAATAATCAAACAAATAATATGATGTATGAGTTTTTGATTTCATAAAATATAATAATTGAATGGGATTTTTTATTTCATACATATCAAATAAAGTAAAAATCTTTTTGAAAAGCGATTAAAATGTTAAATTTAAAAACAGAAAAATCATTTAATTTTTTTAATTTAACGAAGTTTTGATTTAAATGACTATACGTGTGTAATTTATACGTTTTAAAATTTCATTCAAGTATACATTATTTTCATTTTGTCAATAAATTGAGGACATATATTTTTAATCAAATTTTAAAATAATGAACATAAACATATAAAATACATAATATTAGATACAGCGTATCGTTTCTGAAACCATTTATGATTTTTTATAAATAATTAATAAAAGGTACTTTTATAACAAAAATATTTATAAATCTAATCAACAAAAGTAAAACATCTTCAAATAAAATTCAAATCTTCAGCAATGCATGGTATTCTGATAACTTTACTATTGAATGGCTGGTGTTAAAATTATTCGTTTGAAAACCGGTTTTTATTGCGAGTCTGCCTCTACAAATAGTTCTGTTTTCGCAGGTTTGTCTAACCGGTAGTGCGAGGCCTTAAAAATGCATTGGATTGAAGACACTCTCGAAACACGGCCCTCGGGAAATTTGTCATTTGAATTCTACATGTGCTCCTCAATCGAATTATTTTCTAAAAATAGTGAGTTGACCTTTTACCTTAGATTATTGTTTCTAATAAAAAAAAATATAAATACAATGACTATCAAACTTACCACATGGGACGCGGTGTATCAATAACGACAACAACAAAAAATTCTTGCAAATTAACATTCTTGCAATAAATGTAAAGTGACTTTTTTATGAAATAGTTACGTGTATTTATTCATGAGGTAAAACCACAATACTCTGAAAAATCAATCAATATTTTCTATAAATTTACACATTGTATTTTGCCATGTCTTATTTAGTTTTAATAAGCGAATGAAATGAACTTTTAATGATGAAAAAGTCACCTTACAAAGGTTAAACTAAAAAAATTAATATAACATTAAAATGTTGTTTACGTGATTTACCTATAGTTTTCATAATATGAATCACTGTTTAAAATCATAGATAATTGATACCAAAGATTTACTTTTTACCAGAAACGATCATTTGATAAGTTAAATGTTAAATGTTAAATGGAGAGGTACGTAAAAAAAACATGATTAGTTTTTAAAATGGTCTTAAATATCAATCGAAATGGCACTTGAATTTTTCTGTAGAGCTAATGAATTTAAAAACATCATGTGTGTTGTTATAAAACATTTCTATTTTCATTTTATATATACTGTGTTTTAGTTTATAAACATGGTGAAATCCCTCTCTTCATTTAAATTGTTCACTACGGCCAGGCACGGCCCTAATTGAATGCGCCTAGTGACATGCCAAAGCAGATGCAACGGAACTTATCAGTGATCAGAAATAATCATAAGGCTATTAACGGAACATCAAAGCTATCAGAGCAGGGGTGCATGGAATTAATTAAATAATTCCCGAGGCAGAGCACGGCGAGAGTCCTCGTATCGGTCAAAAGACATCAGCTTGCATTGTGCTGGGGCCGTTATCTTAATGGGCCCGGGTAGAGTCGAAGGGCCGCATTACTATGTAGATGTGCCGACCACATCGTTGCTTCTCAACTCAACAGCTTATTATATTTCAAATAATATTTTGTGCCGTGGAAGATCTGGGTTTTACAGAAGAGTTCTATTTAATTTGTTATTTTTATAAAAGTTGCGAGAATTTCTAAAAACAACCAGGAAATTTTTTTTTTAACGAACACCATAGTTTTTTTTAGAAACAAATAATAAATAAACTTTGTAATAAATACTACATGCCCTTAGTTTTATTAAATAATATATTCTGTGTATATATAAATATATATATAAATAAATAAATATACATATTCCGTTTTCCAGCAATCGATACATAGATAATATAAAAGTATCCCTTTTTCATTTACTAATTAACTGTTGACTGTTTTTTTTCTGGTAAAATCATTGTATTTGTTGTAAATATTCAGTAATAAATTTGGAATCTACCAAAAAAATCACAATGTAATAAAATATTTAATTGGAATTATAAAGTAAATCACATTCTTTCATTGTGGTATAGAAGTAATGAATAAAATTATTATGAATACCACATGTAACATTATAAAACTGGTGTCGTATATAAATAGATTCGTTTGAAGATTTTAAATCTTTAGGTAACTCAATACTTTTTGTAGGTTTAAAATACGTAAATATTATTAAAATTCAATGGTGTTAGATTATCAAAAAGAATTTCACGGAACATTAATATGTTCCTTCGCGGGTAATATGTTCAATATGCAATTTTATTTTATACGTGTGTCGGCTCGAGCACTTGAAACTTCATATATTCCATTATTTACGCCATCTTTGATGTGATCTTCACATTCATCACCAAAGAAAATGCTTCAAGGAAATATATCTGCAAAATGAACTCATCATATCCGAGAACCTCTTGGGAAATATTCCTAAGTCGATAAAAATGTAATCCGATATTTTTGCTTTAAATAAAAATGAACACCAGCATCACCTTATAGTGAAAAATAATATTATATAAAAATATACAATATGGTTATAGAGACAGAATCGTTAAATATATATTATTATTACTAAGGTGATTTTATAAAGATGAACAGACTGCAAATAGACGAAACGTATCCCTGGACACTGGATTTTTTAAGGTATAATATTATGTCAGATCGCATTAAATCCTGGATTTCATGGATAAGATGCGTCTGTTCTCTATAAAAAATTGTATAAGAAAACCTGACATCCATTTTGAGAGCTCAGTGTAGAGCTCAAGTTTACATTTTCATTTTGATTTAGAGGTCTTTTTGTATTATGTAAATATTTAAAAAGTTTGAAGGATAAAGTAATAAAAACATATATTTTAGATGGTTGAATAAATAAAAATATTGAGTATAAAACGTATTTAAAAACACAAATGTAGTATGTACTTAATGCAATAGTATATATAATAGCAGTATAGATAAACGGCTTAAACGAAAAACACATGTTAAAAATATAACGTTAATTTGTATTCAACAATAATATTTCAAAATTATCCGATTTTAATATTGTGTTTTAACGTGAAAATAAACGAAGATATATTTTTTTGAAATCATTATTTTTGATTTTTTCAAAGGATCAATTATAAACTGAAAATATACTCGTAGTATGGTGTTTATTTATTTTTCGAGAAATCAAAAATGATAGTTAATTTTTTTTTTGCGGTGTATCACTTGCAAGCGCCTCGCATGCTGTAGACGTATGGTGAGGGAGGCTTAAAACACAGCAGTCACGGGGGTAGAAGTCAGGGGCGCGCATCACCGCGGGCCACCCTGCACCCCAGTGGGACAGCTGATTTATCTCAAAGTCTCCGAAATAGATTGCGCAGGTTTTGGTAAGTGAGTGAAAGTAAAACCTCCACGTTGACATTCTACGAGTATTATTTTTTGATATATATAGTTTAAAAAATAAATCTTGAAAAAAAACACGGAAACATTAAATACTATCTTTTGTTTTATGTTATATTTAAAAAAAACTCTATTTTTTATCTTTAGTAATAAAGATGAAATCAAAAAAAATATTATTCAGTAAAATATCATTGTCTCAATAACCCATCCCCGGCCATACAGTCGCATTCATCCCATTTGCTACAAAGTATAAAATGTCCCTATACACGTATGAAAGAAAACCTTACTAATTATAATCGATAACCCGCTCAGCTGTCCATGTACTGCCTCTAAATTTAATAGCATTTATTTTTAGAAAACAGCCTTGTATAGCCAATATTCATTACATTTACTTTATTTTACGAACAAGAATTTATCTTCTCTTGCGATGTACTTTTGAGAAAAATCGGTGTGGAGTGTAGCGTATGACGAACAAAGGTTACTTAATTAAATATTTAAAAATATTCGTCTTTTCATTTATTATGTCGAATATAAATCACGTTCTTTACAAAAACGATAGATTTTTAGGTGGACTCCAAAAAAAATGCCCACGTATTCGAAAATATACACACTAATCAAAATACGCAATGTATAACTCAAAATTTCATGTTTTAATACAGGATATCAATAATGACTTACTTTTTAAAACTAACATTTGTGTCGAATTCAAGACATACTTATGATTTGATATTTATCAATCCTAAAGTAAATGAATATATTATCAGATAATATTATTAGCAATGTAGCACCATAAAAATAATTAGCATTAAAGAGATTATCAAGTTTTGATTGATATATTTTTAAAATAATAAAACTTTACGTCCGGTTAAAAATTATTAAAATCAATCAAAGCAAATTACTAATTTGCTTTACAAATTAAACGTAAAATTGCG
Source organism: Atopsyche davidsoni (assembly GCA_022113835.1). Classification (NCBI taxonomy): domain Eukaryota; kingdom Metazoa; phylum Arthropoda; class Insecta; order Trichoptera; family Hydrobiosidae; genus Atopsyche; species Atopsyche davidsoni. The sequence continues at coordinate 2,159,334 of JAILWY010000019.1, read as the reverse complement.
AAATGTATGTAGAAAAGTTGTAAGGTTTCATCCTAGGGCTGTTGTATAAAAAGAGAGATTGTTGATGGTTTAATTATAGTAACAAAATATACTGTCTACCTGATATAGCGAAGCTGTAGAAACCAGCAGGGCTGTTAATATTACGCAATCCATCTTATTAGGCTTAGTGCTGAGCTGCAGTATCAGTGGCAAAACCTACGCGGATTATCTCTCGAGGCACAGTGTGACTTGGATAGAAACAACGGTATATTAAATTTGCCTATGTAATATTGTACTTTTATTATTAATAAAAAATCCTGTTGCTTTTATTAAAAAAAAATAGGTCTAAGTAATAATATATATATTGATTTATTTCGTTAATGAATAAATTTGTCATCATATATGTTTAAGCAGTCTCCAGGTTTTAATTGTAGCCAACGATTTTAAATAAATAAATACTCTCCTCAGGTATTATGACATACATAATCATAAAACAACTCTGGGTAAACACATTTAATAAAAAAACATATATGACCCGGATAAATTACAGCTATTTTTTTAATAAAGCACCCTTTTGACCATCATATAAACTGGTTCAACAACTACTTTAGATTTATACATATACAAATATAAACGATATTCCTTATTGCAATAGAAATGCTTTGCTGTGAAATTTGCTGCTCCTACCAATTACCTTTGAATTAGGATTGCATATGCAACATTAATACAGGATTCCAGAAAGCATTTGATATGAGCTTGATGCGTTTAAACCGAGTCTATTTGACAAGCCACATAAATGTAATTATGCAACTTAGATTAGCTTTGACTTCTTACATAATTGGCATGATTGCAAACAGAAATAGAAAATGGTTTTTGGTATTAATTACGCATTAATACTCATGTCAACAATGAATTTAAAAAAAGTTCAACTAAGCCCAACCTACAGGTCAAGTATGAAGCTCGTAATTCTATAGAAGAAAAACTTTCTTTTTATTTATTGGATACCTGTGTGAAGTTTTTCTATTTCCGTAAAGTATGATCTCTTCTTTTATAAATAAAACTGTGATTATCTTTGTCTAGAGGTAATATTTTATCTTAAAAAGTATAAATAAGTTCTTTTTTTAATCGTAGTTTTAATCTTAATATATTCTGTCTAAATATGACAAAATACTATGCTTTATACTCGGGGACGGATACACAAGTTGTTTTTTTTTTTAAATAATAATTAAAAAATAGCAAGCTCTTGACACGTATGTACCTCAGTCTGTCCCAGTTTCGTTTAATCAAAACTATCCGTGAACCCTGGCAAAGACCACAGTCCAATACGCTTCGCAATAAGGAAGTCAGATTCTTGTTGGGTAATGTGAGTTTCGCAAAGAAATTCACAATTATGATAATTAATAGTTTTTACATATATTATTGATCAATCTAGTTATATATATATAATCTAGGTATAACACACACACACACATATATATTTATATATATATATATATATAATAAAAAAATATCCTACTTTATTAGATTTTTTAGTCACTATGTCATTACATAGTAAATATTTGAGTTATTACAAGTAACATAGAAACAAGTGAGTCCAGTCTCACTTATTAATCAAGAGAATCAATGAAAGTTTATAAATAGATGTGTTAGCATAAAAATACCCTTTTTGATTTTGAATGGTTTCCATTGTGAAGTCACCTCTACTTTAGCAGTAAAAACAAGTATCGGTTTTCAAACTATTTGTCATATCCTGGCGCTCTGCTTTATGCAGTTTCTAATTGTTTAGCTCCACGGTAGAACAGTTTTATTCAAAGAGAGTTTGATATTAGTTTATTACATTGTACTCTGGAGTCATTTCAACTGTTAATAACACTTTATACTAAATTCTAAGCATATTTTAAGCATAGGGATTAATTAGTGTTATTTTATAAGCAAATTAACAGGTCATATTAAAAAAAAAGATATTACTCATAAAATTTTCAACGTATCAACTTTAAATAAATATCTTAGAATGAGTTAATTAAAAACATACTGATAAACTATAATTTTATAAAAATAATTTCCGTTTTATTTAACTATTTTTTTATCAATATTTTATTGATGATAAATTAAGATTTTTACAGTGATAAAAGTATATTTAACAATTGATCATTAAATATGAATGTTTTTTACGAATTCACAAAACAAATAAATGCTCTCTATATATATTTCGTAAGAATAATCAAGTATCATAATTTTGCTATAATTTTAGCTCTTTTAAAATGTAGTCAATAATTAACGTTAGGGGCATATTTAGTTGTTAACACTAGAACAGCGAATTTATTTTTGTAAAATATCAAGAAATAAAAATACTTGAATCAGGTTAAGGTTTCAGTAACAAAAACCTTATGTTTTCATTCACAGCCATTGTCAAACACCAACGCCGCCATGCTGAAATATGCACCAGGGAGTTGAGTACACTGTGCAGTCGCTCGACCATTGGTACTTTATTTAGTCAAAAACACATATCCCTAATTGAAAGCCAAATTTTGTGTACGCATTCAGGAACGAGCCCATATAGAAAAGTGGCTTTCAATTCTAATGAATAAGTCTTTTATGTTTGGAATATATTGTGTACTAAATCAATACGTCACTATGTCCCTTTTATTATGAAAAGAAAATTAAAATACGCGAATTTTTTTTAATGAATAATGAGAAGAACAATACAAATCGAATTTGACCTAACTGTTACAAATGTGCTAACTATAAATATTTCTCCATAAATCAATACATATTTTATTTTGGTTTTAAGTTTTAATATGTAGGTACATGGAAAAGCACAATTGAATTTTGAATATGTCTACTCATCTCTGTAAACATGTAATAACATTGTTAATAAACAAAACAAACATGTTGAAAAAAAAACTCGTGAAAAAATGTCGCTGCACTTTATATAATTCTCAATTGAACAATATTTCTAGTATGGAATTTGAAATGTTACATATCGTCCACCTGTTACAGCTTTTGTTGACAGTTTAGTACACAGTAAAAAAAGGCCTTTGTTTCAGAAGTATTGTGCACAAAGCCTTCGGAGGTAAAACGATTGGACGACTGTGTAGCGTGTACCCAACTAAAGACTTTATTTTATTACGATTAAAAGACTACAAAAGATAAAATGTAACAAAAATAATATTTTGTTACCATTAACACAACGTCGACTATTAATAATAATTAATATAAGCTTTCTTAAATTCTAAACTAATTATGTATGTAATCTTTGGACGTAAATCTAAGTGATAATTTTATCTGAGCTATGAATCAATTAAGATTACTAATAAGATTATCATTGTAAGCTTTTCAATTTTATATTGGTTCATTTCACAAAATCCATTCCTCTTCATATACTGACCCGGGTGGCTGTAACATTTAACTAAAAAATTCGGATCGATATTATAAACTGCTCAAAAGTTGTTTGTATATTCGTTTATCAAAAACACTAAAGTATTTCCAATAATTTTAACTTCTTTGACATTCAAATGTAAGTGCTATAACGGAATAAAAAATTACCTAAATCCTATATTTATTTTGTGTTAACAAAGAGGCTTATACAAATTTTTATTCGTTTTAGGATTTATGCGGCATTTTTTTTGTTATGATGTACAAGTATTATACCTAATAACCAATACCAGGAATCCAAACGTGCTTAAAATCGCTACTGGTTTTTACGTTACAAAATCTTGAAAGCAAAGCTTTTGCTACTCTGAATAAATATTTATGAATATTCGTCTAGAAAAAAATTCATCTTCATTAAAAATAACTTTTTTATTAATTATACAAATTTATGCGTCATTATAAAATATATAAATCGAATAGTATTAATAATAATTAAAAAAAACAAGTAAAACAACAAATGTTAAAGTATCAAAAAATCAAAAGTAGTAATATAAAATAAATATGCATTGACTTGTAGCTACAACATAAAAGAATAAAGAGACCTTTTGTTTATCTTCTCACGTGACTTGTCGGCAGGATGTCCTAGCATTTGTCAGCATGTCACCAAGTCGAGCTGGTCCTCTATCGAAGCGGAATTCCTGCCAGCTGGTCTTCGGAAACTTAACATTCTCCCCTACCCGCAGCAAGTCCGTTTTATTGCGGTTCAAGAATTTGAGTATCGCCATAGGGTGGCCCGACATTTTACAGGCCATTTTTAAAACCGGTAATATTAATATTTTATGTAGCAGTTTTATTAAACTTAACTTGTCATTGAAAGATCAAAATATGATTGATACATGGATTTCAATTTATATTAATATACCAGTTGTAAACAATAATATTGTTTTCGGCACAAATATCGGAGATATTTGATAAATTACCTTTTACACAATAATAGAAAAACGAATAGAGTTAAAATGTAGGAAAAAAATCTTTTATTCAATTTAAATTTTTTCTCAAAATAAAATATGTGTGTGAATTACATAAACTAACATGCAATCACTCAAAATGCTTACTTTCCATAAAACAAAAACCCGTATTAAAAAAAGAGATAAGAATTTACTACATCAATCATATTACACATCAAAATAATAAAAAGTTTACAGATTCTGACAGATCTTGCAAACACTCTCCTATTTCTCGAGGAGTTTCTCTAAAAAAGTCCTTCAAGTTCACAAGTCTTTTTCGAGCCACTACACACAAAAGTGAAAATGGATATTCAAATTAGGCTAACGTTTAGATGTTTGGACCTATCAATGAAAAACTTTCCAGCCCGTAACGGTCGCCTTTGCTCGGGAGCACACTTAGCTTTCACCTAAGGTAAGTATTATAAATTATCTGATAACGGGCAGTATAAACCATAATTTACACAACGACGTAATTTTTTCATCTATAAAAATAATTAACAAACACTTTTTATTTAGCTCAGATCGCTTGAGTAGTGATAAAATTTATGCCGCATAAAAAATCTGATAAGTATTCAAATTTACGGAAGACAGAAGAATTTAAAACCAATTAGAAAAGAAACAATTTAAAAACTTAATAGCGGGATGAAATTTAAAATAATTTAATTTTAGATATCGCCTATGAATAAATAAGATTATTTAATTATACAAACATTAAAATAAAAAAAAATAGTTTTGCTTAAATTGAAATGACATTGATTCAATAAAATTATTTATTTTCAAATCAAATCACACATCTAAAGTTTTCTTTTGTAAATAAAGATACAATGATAAGACAAAATCGGACTGCTGTTAAATATTTATACAGGTTTATTTAATAGTTTGTCACAGGTTTATTAATAAAATTACGAAAAGTACATTTTAATTTATATGTATTGAATAAGCGAATAGTGAAAGTTTTTTTGTTGTTTAAAGATAAAACGGTTTGTACGTCAAACAAACATAGTCACACAACATTGATGAAAATATACGCGAACGACCCTGTATTTGCATATAGATTGACAAAAATAATTTGATTTGCATATTATCAAACTAAGGTACAATTTTTTTAAAAGTCAGCAGATTTTTGAAATTTTAAAGTTTTACTGTTACAAAATGGTCCACACTACATTTTAAGTAAAATTAATAATAAAAAAAACTATATTTTTAAACACGGTTAACTTTTTTTGTATATTTATTTTTTTATGCATGTATTTATATAAATTATCATATGATTAATAATGATTCCCTAAGTAATGATAGTTTTGATCCGTTTTGTTTGCCTGTGAGATTCAAGTCACGTACATGCTACTGAGCTGTGATTTTGAATCTGAATATAAAAATCATGTATAAACAAGGAATGAAATAATCTTTGCATATATATGAGCAACAGTGTGAGTTTTATCCAGTATATCAGGGAAAAGTCTTTCTTCTTGTTCTTCGGACGCCTTTCCTCATGCCTGGCGACCATCTCACTGTAAATATACTTACACTGAGCCAATGTTCGTAGTTTTCTTAGGGAGAATAATGTAGTGGGTTTTCGGGTCCTTCTACACTGCAGTTTTATATTCCTGCCCAGTAAAATTATTGTATAGTAATTTCCTTTTTACAAAGTTCTGGCGTTTAGATCTGATTCTCCTTCTGTAGTAGGCTGCAGAAACAATAGCAGGAACCCCCTCACCTTGACAAGGTACTTCCAGAGCACATTCCTCCATAATCATTCCAAGTCCACTTCTCCATTTTCGATCAGATACAGAATGGCAGCCATGCACAAGCAACATAATGGGGAGAGCGGGGAGGTTTACAGTAGAGTCTTTCTGATGTAGGTATTTAAAATAAATATATGAATGTAGATTTTTGAAGCTCATCGATATATTTATTTTTAATTTGTGCCTTGCTCGTCCCATCAGATGCATTGTTTGAATGCTCCCGTAGTCCAGATGTGGCTTGTTGTTTTTGATATCGACCAGGGCTCGGAGGCAGCGGCGCGCTCGGGCCGGGCCGCATTTACATTTATATTGGGCTGCTCTGGCCTGCGCCGGCCGAAACACCAAACTTTTGTGAATTTCAATGGAAAACAGAGTGATGTTTCCTCCTATATGCTTATATTTTTCTGTTTAAGGTATTTTTGTATTCGAGTATTCTGTTTTTTAATCATTTGAATGATTTTGTTTTTATATAATGAGGAAATAACGTAGCCAACAATTTTGTATCTATTTTCATAAATGTGGTACTTTAAAAATTATTTTGTGAATGCCTTATGTTTTCAAGGCTTTAAAACTATTAATGTTGTAGATAAGGCATTGCACATTCACAATTTCGATAAAGTTAATAAAATAATTTTGATTTCCCTTATCAACTCACACTCCCTCCCTCTCTCTCCCTAATCACACTTATATTTGGAGTTGAAATTATTATTGCTTTTTGAAAGAATATTGCTTAATTTTTTTTAAAAACTGTACATCCAGTTTATAAAAATATATATTTATGTTGAAGCGATTTTTGATTTGATTTGATTTGAGTAATTCACCATTGCATTCACCATTACACCACAGGTGGAAACATTTCCCTTTCAAACATATAAATTATGTAAAGGAGGACAAATGCTTCAATGTTAATGTGGTTTTTTCTTTTGTTTATAATATTTTAAGATATCAATAAAAAATAATGTAGAATTTTTTTATTTGATAATTACTTTGTCAAATAAAACGATTCATATTGATTTTTAACGTTAATTATAAATATTCAAACATTCAGTTTTGAAATAGTTTTTTTATGTTGTATTAATTTTTAAGTACATTTTTGCAAAACATCTTCAATACGGTAGAAAACAATGAATTTTGAGAACCAAAAGAGCCAATTAGAAAAGGTCTACCTAAATTTAGATTGAAATGAAAAAAAAGATTATTCTTCTTAAATTTGTTTTTAAAAAGCAATAAATTAAAAAGAATAGCGTTTTTTATATTATTATTTTATTCAAATAATTCACATGCACGTTTGTATTTGTACATAATTTTTCAATATCGTAGAAGTAATCTTAAAAATATATTATATCATTAATGAAATGATAGGAATATCATGTTGTTAAATGGGAATTTTTCTCTTTAGTTATTTTTCCTTTGGCAAAGAAAAATATTTGTTTATAGCATTGATTGTGCAAGAGAATAAAATTTAAATGAGAAAACTATTTAAACTCGAGTATAAAAACGTTTAAAATTAATGAAGTGCTTGTATACAATAAAACACTTTTAGTACAGACAACTGTTGGATATGGATCGCGCCAAGCCCTCCACGTTATGGACTTAATGGATAAATGCTTCAACGCCCTCGATCAATGGGGATAAAACATCCCTATTTATTTTTTTAAAAAAGAAAGGCACCAAATACAAAACACAACCTTACGAAACCCACGAAAATAAAGAGTTCTGTACATTTTACAGCCTTTAACCTCATTTTACGAGCGAAATACGAATAAAAAAACATTCCCACAAACACACTACAAATCTCCGGAGATTGTGCGAAATCATATTTATTTAATTTTCATTAAACTTTCACCGGCGGCGACTGCCCTGCCCTTTGGGCCCCAGAGATGTCGAAAGGGCGGAATGGCAAACAAATAAAAACTGCGAAGCCCCGGCGCTATCTAACCGCGCATAAAAACCTGAAAACGGACCTCCGATCTGGACACCGCCACCTGAAAACAATGACCAGGTACGCGGACACCCCAATATCAGATTCAAATGCAACCGAAATAGCCGCGCGTTTACACACGTAAACAATAAACACAATATTGCGTATTGCTTGAACATCGAAAATTGTAAATTATTCAATAATTCGTTATTTCATTACAATATTCAAATATAAAAGCTATGATATTTTTATAGTGGCCATGCATCAAATCGATTTATATTGTAAGATTGGCAATAGTTATCGCTTTTATTTTTGTTCTGATATAAATCTCATAAACGATAGACAGGTTTTATTTGTTTTACTCCATGTGTATGAATAGTCATATAGCTCGCCTTTTCAAGCATCTGGTAAAGCTCTCGAAATGCAAAAGGGTTTTAAGGACAGCTTCGTCATCATTTTGCGTAGATTTTTTAATTTATCATAGCAATAAATGCTTAAAAAAATATCAGAATGGTAATTAAATACCAGTGAACAATAAATTTACGTTTACAAATTGGTGAAAATCATCAGTCGTTGATTGAAAATAAACTATTTTCTCAGACATCTACCTTGTTTGACTCAAAGCTTTCTATTGATTGCGCCGTTTCAAATGCATACCGTGATCCTTTAATGCATTGAAATTGGATCGCATCACGCTTGCAGCATTCTACCATCGTTGTAAAGGGATCCATTTTAGTAAAGTGCATACCGATCCGCTTTGAGAGACTGACAATGCGGTGAATAAAATCATACAAAAAATCCAGGATATACTATACAACTACAGACTATACAACACCCATATATTTTTATATTTAATATAATCAAGGCTACCATTTTATCTAATACTTATATTTTCACAGATTATAATATACCGGCTAACTTTTCAAAATGATTTGTATGTGAATAAAATAATTGAAAGTGAAAATCTTTTAAGCATAATGGATACGCAAAATGAAAGCAAAAACATTAGTTGTCTTTTAAGACTCATAAGTCTTAAAAATACAAACCGTTATGAAAATATGACATAGCCTCTGAACACAATTATGTATTTCTATAGATTGTATATAATATTTTCTTACGTGCGATATTAGGAAATATGTATATTTCTGCATTGCTCGCTCTCTTTTCATTTGAAAAAAAAAGTTTTGAGCATGTGGAATTCTATTGGTTTTCAATGGATTCCATTCGCATTGAATTGTATCAGACAGCTCCATTCGTCGTCAACGTTCCACCTGCAGTGGAAATACCTACGCTCGATGCTCAAGGCTTTCTCTAACCTACTGTTGCATTCCGACATTACAATATTGAATACCTGAATAACCTGAATGAGCTTTGAATTGATTACAAACACTTGCATCAATTTACTAAATATTATTTTACATTAATAATAATTTATTTCATTAAATAGGTAGTATTTCATAAATCTAAAATTAATAAGTACGTATGACTTAATTTCCTCAGAGGTACACTTAGGTCGAGTCTCCAGCGCTTTCCTCTGAGTTAAAATGTGTAAAGTGGTGCGCTTACGTGCTCAGTTTACAAAACAAACGTCAGCTGTTCTGTCAATCTACTACCGGATGAAGAATTCTAAATAGAAAATTTTTCTCAGTCATACCAGGTTAGCTATAGGAAATATCTTGTTTCGTCTTCGTTCGCGGAATTATTAATATTATCCTTAGAGACACACCGCAGGGCTCGTTGGAATAGGCGGCAGAAAGCGCACAAGTATACTCTGTCATATCCTCCGAGCGACATTCGCACACATAAATACAATTTAATACTTCCAAAATTAGGGTTTGCTAGAGACAACTTTCAGCCAAGCCTGTACGGGAAGCTTGAATGAACACATCTACCGTTATTCCCGGTATTAATATGTAACGGAGGTACTACACGGCTGTGTTGCCGCAATATGTTCCTTCGGGGATGTACAACATTCATTACAATAACGTATCTGCTGGCATGCGCCAAAAATTATTATCGAACGGACATAGTGTCACGACGGAGCAGTGATGGCTCAGGTTTGTTTTTTTTAGAATATTGAAGACATGTACCGGTTTAAATATTTTTGTGTGACTTCATAATTAAACAAAGAAATAAAAAATATTACTATTAAGCACTAAATTTAAAATTAGACTCATTTTTTAGATTTGTTTTGAGTGAGAATGATAGTGGATAAGTGACAATCGATTAAGATTGGATTAATTACTTAGAACAGAAAAACTTGTTACAGCTTCTCTCTTCCGAACAGACAGCACTTTATCAGATTTAAATCACTGTCGTATTAAATAATTATACTTTAAGAATAATTATGTTGCCTTACGATAGATGATTATCAAAACAATATCTGCTATTGATCAAATTAAATATTCACGTTCGAAGATTTTAGAATTTTAAACACATGTTACAAAGATGAAATATGTATTTTTAGATGCAAAATATTTAAAATAATAACTATATACAATATGTAACTAGCTCAAATAACAAACTAACTGTTTTCACTTACTTTATTATATTATTTTTCTGAAGGTATAAGAGTTTTTGAATTAAAACATATGATAATGTTAGCTTAGTATTTATTTAGTAAAATTACTAAACTAATACCGCGTTGATTTATTTTGTTCGTATTGGTTAAGCTTCTTTTTAAATCAAAAGTGATACGATGTCTGTATAGGTTAAAGGTATATTAAAATGTGTGAAATATCTTCAATCAAAAGATGCTTTATGAATTTTGTTTTAAAGATATTCAAGCAAAAATGTTGTAAGGAAATACTATAACATCACGGAGAAAATACTGCGGAGAAAGCTCGTGGTAGAATCTAGCTGCTTTATTAAAAAAATGAACAGTAAAATCCTCCCACTCGATAAAATTCAATTTTGCTAATAAGTTACTCGTTGGCAAGCATCTGTACTGAGTGGGAGGAGATAAAATAAGCAAAGAAAAAGCAAGATGATTGCTTTTTGTATAATTTTAGATCCCGGTTGTATTGTATAATCGCTGTAAGCTTCGTGATCGGGAGCATGCCAACTGGCGCGGGGATTGGCTGCTTATGTTATTTATTTTCTATGCAGGTTGATTCAATTTTTTATATTTGTATTTCAGGTCAAAGGTTTTCATTAAATATTTTACAAATTCGATTTTTATCCATTCAGCACATTGTGCATGCAATAAGTTTTTATGTAATCGATTCACGCAATTCAACGATACATGAAACAACGACGAAAATCCTTTAAATTTTTTTTCGCGTCATATGTATTAAATTTTAACAATCAAATCAACACCCCAAGCATATCGCGGACCGGGGCTTGTTCCAATTCAGCTTGCATGGTATTGTAAATGAGAATTTGAAACATTTTGGTAAAAACTGGAAGAATAAAGATGCCTTTTTATTACATATTAGCCTAAAAATCTTATTGACTCATAAGTAATAAAAACCTCTAAAGATTTAGAAATTAGTTTTATATATGACGAGGTAAATTTAGCAAATGTGGTTTTTTGTATTTTAAATGTAAGGACTGAAATATAAAAATTTAGTAATTAATAATGGTTTTATTAAAGTGCAGGCAATTAGTTTGAGGGCTTTGGCAACAAGTGTGGCAAAACTTAAGTACATTTTCAGCTTCAGCGAGCCTGCTTCTAAAAGATCTCTTATATATTAAATTTGAAGAGCGTTTGAGAGAAATTGTGTATATTTAAAAGGAAAAGAAAATTTATAAATTTGGAATTCAAAGAAGCGTTCTATTTGCCATACTTAGTTTTCTTTTTACATATTTATAAATAAAAATACATACCAGTACACACATAAATAACCACCTCATGTTCTAGTAACTAGTATAGAAGCTGTATACTAAAAAATCCTTGACCTGAATCCAGCCTACACAATATTAGAAATCGTTCAAATTTAATCATTAAGAGATGTTTCATACAGATAAAATCATTGTAAAAAAGAAAAAATCTCATAATTTAATATTTAAATAAACTTTTGTCTATGTCCATAACTGTGGTCTTTGAGAATGGTATGTACTACTCGGTTTATACCAACACCACACAATTATTTGAATTAAATCTCTCTTTTTTCGACGACATACATCAATATTTATAAAAGTTACACTTTACCTCCTATTATTTTTTACATGTAGATGTGAATAATAGAGCCATACAAACCATAGTTGATATTTAAATCATGAAAAGTCGTTGTTAAAGCTCTTTGCACACAATATGAAACAACTGATAACCGAGTGGTAATTAGCCAATAGTGTCCTTTTTGTGTTATTTATTTAGCCTGATCCATAAAAAAATTCTCAAATAGAAGTGATGTTATTCGTTCTTTGCAAGTCGGTTGCACGTTGTGTCGTTGCGTATGTAACCGGCTTTGGAGTTACTGTAATACGCTTTACTTAATTATTACTCTCTAAAAAAAATAAAAACTGAATGATTTGATACGCATATGAAAAAAAAAATTAGCAAAGAATAATGGAAAATAAATTGAATATTGTATAAGTTGGTAGTTTTTTTACGACTATTATTTATTGTTTATGTATATGAGGTAAAGTGTTGTGTTCGAGTTCTCTCACGGCGCGTCCGCCATTACGCACTGCATACACAAACATTCCTTTTTTTATATTACAGCGGCTTTTATTTTCAAAATTTATATGCTTCGCACGACTTTCGTATTACCTGTATAAAGCCCACGAGCCAGACTCGCGGCGGAAGCGAGACGCACGTATGCGCCGCCGCTCGCGCTAGACACGTTATGAATTCTGCAAACCGAAGCAAATTATTTTTATGCACAGGGGAAAATCTAATTGGGGCTCTTTTTCGTATCTTTTTTATTTTAGCGTTCCTTCTTTCTTTTTCCTGCCGTTTTGGAAGCGGCAGAGTGCGGCCAGCTAAGGTCGATTCATACTTGCGCAGGCACGGCCATGCAACGCGACAAGATCAAAATATACCGCCGGTATCTTTGCAATCTTGAGTTACAAGCCTCGTCATCTAACCCTGTTTAGGCATAGATTAGTGTAAATGTTTTATTGAAAGATTTATTTTTATTTTAAGAAATCGAGATTGGATTCATTTTTGAGTCTACCTTTTCTATATTTCTATAAAAAAAAAACTATTTACCAGATCAGATATTATGCATGTGTCATTGAAATTAATATAATAATGATTTTTTTCAGAGATACTTGAGGTCTATTAAATTTCCTAAAGTTGGCTGCTCTCACTGCAATAAAATATTTACTTTTTTTTTAACACGAGACAACAATGAGACATTTCATTGCGTGCTCGACGTTGTAAATTTGATAATATTTAAAAGAAATAATTTTGATGAAATTAATTAATCATAAAGGTTAGGTTAGGTTAGTCTAGGCAAGTCTTGAAATCATATTTCGGTTCTTCAAATATAATGAATCCATTTTTTTTAAAGAATACTTCCGTACAAATAGTCTGCATGTATACGTACAGTTGCATATTTTAATCACTCTAATATTTGTAATATTTTTCTAAATTACAACGTATGCTAGTATTGCATAGTATATCATAATATGACTCTAAATTTCATCAAAATTGTAATCGAATTTAACAGAAGTTAAATATTATTTTGATGTTACTATAATATTAAATTTAAGCAGTTTGCTAAAATTTAAAAATACTAATTACACATCGTCTAAAGTTTGCAACTGCGAATTTCGCCCATGCTGGTCCCCTCCGCTATTGTCTGGTGATTCTGAACATCATATGTCCTATCGGGACTGACTCGAGCGCAGTCACTCGCCAACATTGTGTGCTGTGAGGCAAAAGATGAGCCCCATTGTTTGAAGCGCTTAAGGTTCAAAACCTGTGATTTCTCCACGTTTGTTATCACGTTGTAAGTATAATATGTAATTTTAAGGGTCCGTACAAGGAGCTTGTACTAAAGCTTATTAGTGATTTTTTTTTATATAATAGTTAAACACTTGAGTGTTAATTAATAAAATAATATATACATAAAATAAATTTAAATAAACGGTACACGTAACTATAAAAATAATGAATGGTAAAATAAAATTAAAGAATAAAGTTAAGTTTTTTTTTGGGTTATCAGTTTTAGGTATTTTATGTAAAAAATATCATTGGTTTTTATCGTTAAAATTTTTATAAAATATTTGTTTTTGGCCACGAATATATACCAAATATATACAAAAAATATTTCTGGATCCGTTATTGGCTTTGAAACCATCCAATTGATGTGCCCCAAACCGATTTCATTTGAAAGGAAATAATACGAATATGGTTTTAAATCACTAAAACAATGCATTTGGCACATTCGTTCTATTAATTAAGTCGATTTTCGCCATTTTTTATACAAAACTTTTCAACATCGTTACTCGCAAAAAATTAAAAAAAACAATTATAGTGAAGTTCGCGCAAGTTTTATCATTTGTGGTTATCAAAAAAATATACATGTCAAAAAATGCCACCGAAAAGAGCTGTAATTGGAAGAAATACAGCAGATGCGAAACGAAAAAGAGCCGAGAGAGCAGCCGAAACTGGCGGACAACGTGAAGTGCGTTTGAAGTCAAAAAGGTTGAAAGAGCGGCAGTCAGGAGCAGTAGAAGCACCAGAAAAACATGAAGCACGTCTAGAACAAGTTCGAATCAGAGCTACTACAACAAGAGCTGCCGAAACTCCTCAACAGCTTGAAAACAGCTAGTACCAAATAGAAAAGCAAAAATATCTAGGAATGATATTTTATATTTTTAAAATATTTTTCGATTTGATACTGACAGTCTTTTTTAATATTCACATGTCAGACTTTTTTTTGGTGAACGGTTGGATGTACTTCTACTACTTTTTTATAAAATAAATCAACGTAATTAAAAATACCTGTCGTTTTATAATTTATTTATCTACGTTTTCTACGTACGCCACAGAATAGATTCAAATCGCATTTACATTATAAATTATATTTTAAATTTTAGAAACCAATTTTCGCAGCTCGTATTCTCGTAACGTTAAACGTAGAAGTCCCATTTAACTGATAATGTAACCACGGCGTCGTCTTCAGCTGGCAGACGGCCACGGGCTCCGGGCGCCTCCATCACGAATCGTGAGCGGCGCGACTCGTGAAAGGTTAGATATCTCACAACACTAGCTACCTATCAAGGACCGTTTAATATTAAATATATCTTTTTATTCGTTTTAAGTAATAATTATGTATAAATTTATACCGCGCGATGAGATGATATGAAAAATCGGATGATACTAAAAACATGTTGTTTACAGACGTAAACGTTTTTTTGGGTGTATTGAAAGCTCACCGTTCTGGAAGACGAATCTAGAGTTAATTGAATTAATTTAAAATGCTGTGGGAAAATTATTTGGATACAAGAAAACAAGAGGATACAAAAACTCCTGTATAAATTGCTTATTAAAATACCTTTGATTCAGAAGTCAAGTTGTTTTGTGTATATTTTTTCTTTTTCCCTCCATAAGATTTGGCAATGATAAAAAAGTGATTTTTGAATATCTCATAAAAAGTATTAAGCTACGTATTATATAAATATACATTTTTTAAATGCAACTAATAATGCTGGTGACGTATTATGTGTAAAAATGTGAGAATATTTTACTCATTTGATGGATAAAAACGGATGATTTATGTGTGTTGGTTTAATCTTAAAGTAATAAACCTAGTAACTAGCACTGTACGATTGATAAAAGTACAATAACTTAAAGAATTTCAAGGTCAATGATCAATCAATTCATGACGTTAACCATTTGTTTTAAAAATATAAGAAATATCCCTCAATATCATTTTTTTTTAAATTGTTTGAAATATTTATACATTTGCGTGTTAAATAAGCAATACATCTTACCAAATGATAACGTAGGTCAGAATCAGTTTACTGAAGTGTGACACGTGACGTAAGAATGTCGTTTCAGGAGAAATAGTGGTTGTGTAGCAAGTATGGATATTTGGCTGGTCTGCAAGTGCTCGCTGCGACTGGTCGGCCTGAGCACCTAAATGGGACTCTTAATGCATTTCATTAAGCTTTCTCACTTAAGCGTTTACTTCTTGTCTCGCTTGCAGAGCGCTCTTTAGCGCGTGTTTTCGTATACTGCAATGAATGCTCAACGTTCTTTTAACCTTTTCGTTTATATCAACTATTTATCACTCCGGTGTAATTTAAAATTAAAACAGTTGTATTTTCTATCGCCTTTGTTTCAATATCTTTTAAACGTACAAGCTATGTTTTTTGGACATTGAGATACACCGTTTTTCATTATTTTTTCGATGTCCTCAGTTGTAAGCAAAAATTTTGAAAATGAAGTACACACACATACACATATGTGATAAATGAGTAAGTGTGCTTTCCTCTTCAACTTTTTGGGCCGTATTCTTTACCACGATTAAAAATAAGGTTTGATCACACTTTTAATATGAAAGTGAATAGAAAAACTGTTTAATTTTATTTAAAATTTATTGAGTTGAAGGATTGGAAAATTTTACAACTCCGTAAGAGAATAATTATTACTTTGGTTGTAAATATTTAGCCATTGTCCGCCACCATAAGCTTAAATGAGGCTCTTCCTTCTGTATAATCCCGGACTATATAATGGTTTTTGTTATCTACAGAACAAAGGCTTGCAAATGACCGTGGAGTTAAATCATATGAAAATTTACAATCGCTTCCCTTTTATGCATCAATGTGCTATTTTCATGACTGAGAAAAAAGAAACTTTGTAATAAAATCGATTATAAAAAAAAATTATAAAAGCGATGCCAATATTTTTTTCTTTGTTCATTATCATTTAAGACGTTTTGTATTAAATATAATTACAATTAGTTGCGCATTAAACAAACGAGAACGATTGAAATAAAATTATTTATTCGGATAATTTATAAATTTATATTAAACGAATACCAAATTTGGTGAATGTTTGTTAATCATAATTAATTTAATAAATGCAGGCTTATTTTCCGATGGAATGTTTTTTTGTCGAAAGGGCGAAAATTTAACGCACGCTACAAAAAATAACATGTCCGCTCATAATGCGGAAAACAACAGGCCAAATTTAATGTGAGACCTGGGAACATGGGTCTGTGACGATTTGCTACATTCAAAATGGCGGCGGGAAAAAAACACGAAATGTCACCGCGGTGAGGTGGTACGTCTGTGTCATTCAGTAAGCAATGTATAATAAATTCGGTTTTCTACGAAATAAACAAAACTACGTATGTACTTGAGCCCTTAAATGCTTATGTTAAGCATGATGAAGCTCTCTTTCTTAGCATCGTAGAAACCTTATCCAAATACTGTCATTCAAAGTCCCGAGGCAGGGATATGTATTATTATTTGTATTATTATATCCGTGTGTAGTTCTTGGGATGGAAGGCATTTGGGGCAGTGCAGATCCCGGCCATAAATTAATGTCGGAGCAGTATCTGAGGTCCCCAGGGGCGCCCGGCTTACCCACACGGGATGTGAACGACCCCAGCTGCATGCGCCGACTGACAGCAGTGACGTCACCTCCCTACGCACGGGACACTGTGACCAATGCCTAATGTACAACATACGGCTGGCTACATGAAAGCGAGGGGCAAGAACGTATTATAATACTACTAAACATTTTGTTTTTGATTTATGTTGTCAAAAGTAGCCTAGCTCGACTAATATCTTTTGTGTAATATTCGAGTGCACAGAAGAACGTACGGAGAAGTTCATTTTCAATGAAAAATGATATGGCAATACCAAAAACAAACTTACTATTGTTTATTACTCTTTTGTGATATAATCTGAAAAATATCATGAAATGAAATCCATGACATGAAATCAAATCATATCATATGATGAAAGTGCATAAATAAAAATTAAAAATACAATTTTACCGAATTCACATATTTCAACGAAAGAAGTTTAGCAACACACACTTAATATACTAATTGTATGACAAATATGTATATATATACAAATGTGTTGGTTTATTCGACAAGGGATCGTTATTCATTGTAATTTTATTAAAATGTGAACGACTTCACACAGTCGTTGAAGCCATGCCAAAATACAAGCAAAATGGAGCTGCAGATGTCTTCACATTATTTAAGTTCCATTTAAAATTTTAAACTTTACCTACAAAGAGGGACACATAACTCATAAGTGAATATTTTGTAACATGGCGTGTTTTATCGCTTTCAAAAAATGTGGTTGTTTTAAATGTACATTATTGATTTTGTAATGAGTACTGGTTCTAAGCATTCAAACACTTCCTACAGTCTTGAGTTACACAAATATCGGATTCTACCTGAGAATGGTGCTTAAAATTGGCCTAAGTTTTTATTTGTATTCGTTATTAAACACCCTCCAGGTAATCCTCTCAATGCTCTCAATGTTATGCAAAAATTACAAAAAATTAAATATTCCATTTTCTGACTGCAGCGAAGCTTAATCTCGTTAAAAATGCATGAAGCGTATTAACTCGTTGATCCTAAATGATCTCCAGGCAAAAAATACCTTCCGCTTTTAATTTATTTCTGGTTCTTTTAAATAGAGCTACCCATTCATGAGCACATCCACAGCAGACTACCCTTATTAAACACATTCAGTATTTTCAAACAACGTAGAATCAACTACGTTGCACTATGGCAATGCGCTCACAAAACCTTTGAAAACTGCATATCGTTTACGAAACATCTTGGTATGATGTTTTAAAAGCTGATAAATAAAATATGAATGAATGGTTTTAATTAAAGTAAGTTACTAGTGTTGAAAAACATTATTTAAATTAGTTTAATTCAGTTCTATTTATTAAGTAGCAAGGGGTTTAATTAGATAAATAAAATTTACTTACCTGCTGCTTTGACACACATTATTATTAAATATAAATTTTAATGTAAATGTATGAATGGAGTAATGTAAATGTATGAATGGAGTAATGTAAGCATGTGAATCATTTGAGAGTGGTCTCGCTTAATACATTAATGCACTCTAGCTTATTTGCAAAGTCACATCGTGTGGTTTGTGCTCTGTGGTCAAACGTTGTCCTATTGAGTTGATACCGCACAGAGTAAATGTGCTGCCATAGATATCGCAGCCTTTTGTCTTATTATTTATAAAAAAACCATTACATTTACCAAAAAATTATTAAAAAAAAGTTAAAGATATATTATTAAATTCATAAAAGTAGTCCTGTATATATTTTTGTAAGTTGAAAGTAAAATTCTTTCAACTGTAATTATAATTGAAATGTAAAATATAATTTATTATCTTTATACACATTTAACAGCAATCAGTGGATATGCAGACGGTGTCCATTAAATTTGCATTCCATTTTACTTGAAAGTAATGTTAAGTTTTTGATTAACAGCAATAATATGAAAAAAGTACAAAGCAGATTAAAAAAAAGTTTCATTTACAAAAAAAAATTGAAATATGTACATATTTATATTGCTAAATCTGAGAAAACGATAAATTTTATGAAATACAAATATGGATAAGAGCTACAAATTATTATAATAGAATTATATAAAGAAAAAATCAATTAAGTAAACACAAAATCAGATTTTTCCGTAATATACATTATGAATAACGTGAACCCATATTTGATGAATCATCCCGGAGATTTTAAATAAATGTCGTTTATTTGAATAGTACAACATTTTAGAATATTATAGTAAATAATTGTGGCTTAATATACATATATTTAAAAAAAGATAGTTATTTTCATGCTCATGCATCTTGTATATTACATTATAAGACGGCGGTGTAGCGCTGAGCTTTTCAATATCACACAATAGAGTTTCGTCTGCTCGTTGGAATTCAATTCTTCAGGAATGAGCTGGGATCTTTCCGCACTGTATTATAACAAATGCCTTCACTCCATTGAAAAATGTTATCAAAATGAATTCAAACGTAAGAGCAATATGATTTGATTTTATGATTGTATGTTTATTTGTGAAAAATAATAATAAAATTTTGGATTGATTTAGAAAAACGAAATTCATATAAAAATATGAAACTGTATATAAATATAGCACCGCTGGGCAAATCACCACCAAAACGAAGAATATTAAAAAACAAACATACAAAGTGACTGGGAATACTAAAATCACTGGCTAGTTTATATTCTAGTAATTCTTAAATTAACGAACTGTTGCAATAATTTCAAATTCTGTGGATAAAAAACCAACTTTAAAAACTCAATATTCGTATAAAATATTTTACGCGATAGGAAAACAATCAAATTATATTTATATATGTATGTATACAGTGGGATATCGATAACTCGAATTTCAAGGTAAATGCTAAACATTTCGAGTTAATGATTATTCAACTTATCATACTAAGGATTTAACTGCTAAGATTTTGACTTAGGAAATCACAAATGCAAAGTAAATTTTTCGAACTCTATAACTCGAAACTTCGAGTTATAGAGTAACATTTAAATAACATTTTGCTTGAGTTATAGTCTAAATAATTCGAAATACCGCGTATATAGGGGTTCAGCGGAAGAGAATGGCACTTTTTTTCGTCTTACTAAGGATTACCACTTAACGAGCCTCTAGTTATTGAGATTCTACTATGTATATATATATATATATATTACATAGCAAGAAAACGTTTTGCGTCGTCATCTCTCACTTAAGAAGTGTCTGTTGAGAGCGGTGCCCGCTTCCGCCCAAGACAGAGTGGCGATGCATGACTTATGTATAATTGAATTAAAGCCAGACCGGCCGCATGTTTTATTGAGCACTTCAGCCCGCCATGCCACTTAGTCGAATTGACCCTTTATGGCGGGAGCGTTGTATAAATGCAATATCGCCAGGGTCACCTGCCGCCTCGCCCGCCTCGCCCGCCTCGGACCCGCCGCGACTGCGAATGTGAGATTTGACCTGAAATGCCCCGCCGCCTAGATGGCATAAGTGAAAACAATGAAGTAGTAATTGGACGTGGACTCCTATGGAAATGTCAGACAGCCAGCTAGCAAAGACGCCGAGTGCCTCGACTGATAGTGTCAGTTAGAAAATGGCATGAACATCTTCTTGAAATATCATTTATATTATTATTCTAAAATATTTGAAACGTAAGTCACTTTTTAAATAAATAAAATAGTTTACTACGTTTTTGTTTTAATTTTGCTTTAAATTAGTGAAGTATTGAAATGTACACGGAATATTGAAAAAAATTAGGTTTATTTAAATGAAAAAATTAAAACTAGTTATTAACAAGTAATTAAGCATTTATTCTATATTTTAAATCATATACAATAAAATAAAACCAAATGGTTTTGGAGACTACGTTAATTAACGTAGTCTCCAAAACCATTTGGTTTTATTTTATTGTAATAAAATGGAGTATTACAAAATAAATACCAGTTCCATTTATTAAATCATATAATTTTTTTTTTAATTTAAGTAACACTTTAATTTTACAGTAAACTGATTGATGATGGTCTATTGATTTACTTAAATATACGATTATTTATTTGAAAAACAAACGTTATTTCAATTATTTTCAAAAAATTGCATCAATATTAGTAGTGATCATAATTTTATTAATGTACTTGCTTTCATTTTTCATTTCAGATGCTGTACATCTTAACAGAATTAATGTTGTAATAATAATATATTCTGATAATTTATCTAAAAATCAGAACATAAAACTTTAAGTTCAAACGTTTTCTGCTTTTTTTCAAACTAATTATATTTATATTATCACTGACTAAGCATTCTGCATGCGTTAACATGCAATTTGAATGAATCATATGCGTCTTAGGCTGGAGTGTATTTTTATTAAAAAATTGTAAATTTAATCTTATATTTTAATGATTTATCGAAATGGAAACTTAATCATAATAAAAAAAAATTAGGATAATCATTTTCACAGGTTTTGCATTTGCATTTTACGATAGACATGTTTTGTTGATTCATATTAGTTTTTAATATTTATCATATTTTCATTTTCGACGTCTATTTTATTTCTGAAGATGGATTGCGAATGACACGTTATATTTTTCAAAACACAGTAATTTTTTTTCGATCGCACTTATTACATTTTGACTGCGATATAAAATCTTAACCCTAATTCCACGATGTCTCGGATTCTTCGAATGTGTAAAGCAAAATTATACAAAAAAAAACTATTTGTAAAACAACTCAACTTAATGAAATATGTTTCTAAGCATTGCCGAGAGATTCGCAATGTGTTCAACACAGTGTCAGATTACTCTGGAGCACCCCTCGACTGTAGCATCATCCCCCGGACTTGAAGTAGTCGTAAAAAAACCATCAAATATTAGGATCACTAATACGACCAGCGCCGGTGTATGACACAGCCAATACAGTAAATCCGGCGTAATGAGTTTTTTTCTTGTTTTTGCAAGAAAGTTGAAACGATATTTGCGAAAGTGACTCGTGCATAGGGGCGGAGTCTCCATTTCAAAACGACTGAATGGCATTTATTGCCTTTTTGTTGACAAAGGTGGTATTGGTTCAGTACCTTCCTTTCTTTATTGATAGATCGTGTCATTTTTGTTTTGATGTTCACTTTTTTCATTGCCATTTTAAGTTTTGGAATTTCGCAAAAAATACTAAATTATTACTCCACGTGTCCTCATGTTGAAAATATTTACAAAATTAACACGCTATGCATTTTAAAATGTATTTAGTAGTATTTTGTTTTAAATTAAAGGTGCTCAGTTCTATCACCTTTAAGGACGATTTAGTAGATTATATAATATCTTTTCAAAATCTATTTATTTATTGTATAAAATTTTAATCGCTTAAAATATCAATCAATATAAAAATACACTATATACAAAAAAAATGTATTTGGACGTATAAGCAATAAGTAAACAAGAAAATTACAAAGAACGAAATTTAACGTAACTATTGATTTATACATATACCTTTTAATTAAAATTAACAACAAAATAATATAATTTTAAAATGGTAAAAATATTTTCAATGCTTTAATTTTTATCCAAGCAGAGAATACCAACCATTTTTATACGGCTAAAAACAATGGGGCGGCACCCTAACGAGCTTTTCATTCAATCTCACGGTAAGCATGCTTTTAATTGCGTGAATGACAAATATAATAAACATGGCAACCCTAGCCATCACAAACGAGTAATTCAAAAAAAGAACATGCGGCGGCGGGAAACGGCCCAACCTTTCCGGTTCCTCCCCGGGGATTTCGATAGACGCCATGTTTGTTTTGCGTGTGTATTGATGTATGTTTGCGTTGTATTCATGACGCCCTGCAGGCAGGAGTACTCAATATCAACCGTGTTGCTCAGTTCAATGAACAATAGCCATTAAAACTTAATTACTCCACAAGAACAATAAATGAGAATTTAAAAATAATATTAACTACTATGGCTTTTGAGAAATAAACTTGATCGTGTGATTGATTAATTTTGAATAATTTGAAAGTTATAATAAAATAAAACCAAATGGTTTTGGAGGCTACGTTAATTTCACTATTAGCGAGAGCTCTTTCGCCGAACACGGCATCTTCAAGACTGAGTCTATACAGAAAAAAGCGAGCTTAAACATAACAAATTCAACAGAAATAAATGAGTCATAGATTATACTACATTACAAATTTATGTGGAAAAATGCTTATATTGGGTGCTGTGAAACCCCATTAAAATGATATTAACAGCAATAATTTTAATACTAAGTACTTAAATAAACTAGTTTGTGATGATTCTTGGCTGTCCTGGCCGCCACCTGAAAGCAATTAGTTTGAATGCAGAATCACAGTGTATTTTTTAAAATATTAAGAAGGGGAGAATTATGGTTATTCAGTTGTTCGTTGATCAGTGGGAATTCTAGATTTTGGTGCTTTATTATTTCTAATTGCTCCAAAATTTTGGAGTTTCACAGCACCCAATAGAAGCATTTTTCCACATAAATTTGTAATGTAGTATAATCTATGACTCTTTATTTCTGTTGAATTTGTTATGTTAAAGCTCGCTTTTTTCTGTATAGACTCAGTCTTGAAGATGCCGTGTTCGGCGAAAGAGCTCTCGCTAATAGTGAAATTAACGTAGTCTCCAAAACCATTTGGTTTTATTTTATTATAATAAAATTGAGTATTACAAAATAAATACCAGTTCCATTAATTTAAAAGTTTTTTGTAAGTTTCAGTTTAACAAAATAATTGAATTGAATTGATTTAACTCAGCTATATTTTAAAATTTATATAGAATATACTTCCGAAGCCCCGCAATTCTAGCGTTTCGATGGGTTCGTATATTCTGGAAATCCAGTAATATTTGAATACTTCATGCATGCGACTGGTGCTCAATAGGTATTTTCTCTTATATATAAATGTACAGATAGATTCTGTGTCCATTGTAGTATGGTGAGATAATCAAGAGGAGTTCTCAAAAAAAAGTTGGCGGCTGGGCAGATGGTATGGTATTTAAATCAAGGGGAAAAAATGTAAATATAGTCATGTTTGCCATAAATCAATAGGTCAAACAGATTATATATAAATGTTAAAAATGTATATGAATTTCTTAACAAAATATTTTAGGTTTTTATAGTAGAAATATAAGTTTTAACCTGAGGTTTTAGTCCGAGTATAATCACGAAATACACCTATGAATGTTAATGAATACAGTTATTGATTAAATATATTTTTTTAAATAAAGCAATGAAATAATATTTTAACAAGAATAACTAGTATATAGCTAGAAAATCCCCCACCGTGATTGTTATCAGCCCCGTCTACAGAGAAGGAAGACAAATGAGCGTCTGCGGTGACGCTAATGTTCCCAGGATCATCCCCTATCCCCGGCGAGGCCTGATTGAAATAAGAAAGAGCATATCGGCTCAGGGAGGCGCGAGGGCGCACCCTCTCCCACCAGGGTGACGTGTGAACTACCCCCTAATACAATCATGTATTATTCATTACATGATTGTTTTGATTCGGCACGATCTTGCGAGGGTCAGTTTTCTTAATAATTTTGCTTTCGCTTATTATATTAAATAGTATTACACTGCTTTACGGGATTTTTATATAAAATCAGTTATTAAAATTAGTTATTTTTGTTGTTATGTTTTTTTTTTGTGGTGAGTAAAATAAACTTATCACTTTACTTACTATTTGTATATTAAATACAATCAACTTTATTTTGTCATTTTTCTAAATTAGACAAGTGGGATTATATAACATGCTTAAAACTAAATTCACGCTAGATAATTTGTAAATAAGTTCAGAAAACTCTTAGATTTTCTTAACATGTGCATTTTAATACACAGTACTAAAATATGAAAGCTGTAATGTATTTTAATAAAATAGAGAAGTATGACCGATAGGTACTCGAAATAACGAGACATAGAGAAGTTATGAAATAAACCAACGTAAGCAGGTCACCTGCATATGATTTTTAGATTGAGTTACTCCATTTATATCATACTTTGTCTATTAAATATTTAACATTTATCGATCAATATATCTTATATAGCACTATAAGCAGGTCAGATATATAAAGAATCATAATTTATCCATTTTAAAAAAGGTTTCACCTTTTGACCTATAAAAAATAATTTATGCTCATTGATATGATATGCATAATGGGCTGATGATTTATAATTTAAATAAGTAATATCGGACGTGATGAGATACATTTTCAGATCCGGATGCATTTAAATTTATCCAGGTAAGTCTTTAATAATGCCTATATGATAAAGCAATCCATGTATTATTCAGATAGATTATAAATTTTAGTTTGTATAAACCGAATATTACTTATACTAATAAAAAATCAATTTCGATTAATGAAACCTTACTTACCATAAAATTTTAAAAAGCTTGCTTGAATGTGATCTTTAATTTATAAAATAAAATTTAACTTAAAATGTCAAATTTTTCAAGAAAAACCATTAAAACATCGTTACGAGTTATTTAAAATATTTATTTAAGTCAGACGAACAATACTTATTTACAAATCAATAATATCTTTAAAATTATAATACAGCTAATGATTTAACTATAGCAAATATTAAGGATTTTCTAAGCCATCTAAGTACTCATATTTATAAAGTTATTATTAAAAAAAAAAACCTATTTTTAAAAATCAGTTATTATTAAAATACATAAGTTTTTGCTGTGGACGTTTTTGGTGTACCTGGAGAATATTTGGTTTTTAAAAATAAACGTGAAATATTTTACATCCAATATCATACAAAAGCCGGAATACTGTTTTTACTATTTGCACAGGCGAAAGATATATACATCCTATATGATGAATCACAAACACAGAATGCTAATGCATGCGTTCATTAATTTAATGAAATTGTACAAATTTACCTGTGAGTGATACATCAAAACAATACACTATTGCTTACTGATATTGTCCCGGTCGGAATCTAACCCCAAACCACAGCATTTGGATGCAAACACCCAAACCACTGAACTCATACCGGGCTTAAATTTGAAACAACTATTGTTTGTATAGAAACGAAGGTAAGCATGAGGGGGATCGCGGGGGAATTTAGCAAAGATAACATACGTCTTCAAGATTATAGATGGATCTGTTTAGGTACATACTCTACCATAAGCTAAGGGAAAGTACTGGAAGATATTGAATTATAATATCAAACATATAGTAATTGTTGATTCGGTTTGAATTTTTTTTATTTTGAATCTATTTTTATTTACTTACTAAGCAATCATAACTACTTACACTAAAGTCGATGGTTCATTTGTTAAAAAAATGTTAAGAAAAAGAGATATTTGATAAAAATTCTCTAAATAATATTTTCAATAATTTTTCCATTCTTTGCAATTAGTGGTTTAATATTAAAATGTTAAATAACATTCTTTTAAATGTTATTTATTTGAAAATAAGAAGATCTTTAGATTGTGCTATAAAATTTTTTTTCGTAGGCTTTTTAATCATTTAATAAAAAAAAATGATTTCATAAAATAATTTTCTTAAGAAAATAATTTAAAACAAAAAAAGGGTTTGCGATCATAATAGTCATATATCCGGTTTCATTCAAAAATAAATATGAGAAAGAAATTTAAGTTCTATGATTTTGAGAATGCATTTTGGGAAGTGAAATTTCTGAGCTGAATAAAAAATCTAATCGTTAAAATCATCATCATTATGCTACATCTTTATATGTAAGAGATAAAGTATATTTTTTAATAATAATAATTTTCGATTGGTATTTTATTATACATATATTCACATTTAACCTAATGCGGTTGAATCAAATAACTGGAATGATTACTTCACATAATCAATATCAGTTTATCATAAATTTCATTAACTTTATAATTAATATAAATTAATAATAAAATATATTAAATTCTTTGTATTGATAGTAAGCAGCACTAACTATTTCGATGTTAATATAATAAAAAAGAAAAGTTTAAACACATTAAAATATATTATAGTAATAAAACTGTATCATCTTCGTGAAATTCTCCAATCTATCATGTTGAATGGTCCTTATTATTAAGATATTTTCTAGACATAGTGTTTAATGATACAAAAGGAAATCAAAATTAAAATTTTGTAATAACATGATCCTTCTAGATTTAACATTAAAAAATAAAACATGCAAATCCCGATATTCTTGGCATTCGTAAATTACTGAATTAGAACCCGGCTTAAAGATTCATCCAAGGTGTCACGAGAAAGAAATTTATGCATAAATGAGGGTTGTTTCAACCCCGGGCGGATCGTAGGGGGTTAGACACGTAATGGCGCTTATGTGCTAGTGAGGGAGAACACGTGTATGAAAGGATGTACAAATGACGACTTAACAAAGTACTAAACTCACATAAATTAGAATGTATTTACTAAAATATAGATTTTAAACAAAACTAGATTCAACACCTCAGTAATAAAAAAAGGGAATAGGCTCCATCCTAGCGGTCTCTTTTTTTCACAAAAGTATTTTAAACCATTCAAAATTGGTTTTTATTTAAATAATTAAATGCTCATAAACATGTCTCTAAAGCGAATAAAAAAAAGATGATATAGAAAGGTAAGGATGGAAAGTAAAATTTTTCGTAAAAAAAAAAAAAAGGTATTAGGTAAATTTTACTGATGCTTTCATTTCTTTATAATGCTGGATCTTAGTAATATTTTAACCTCTGCATCTTGACTCCATATTTAAATGAAATATTTCTTTTCAATATTTAAAAAAAACAAAACAGCTTACCCATTTCGACTATATTTAAAAATTATTTGTTAAATTAGGTCTCTTCAGGAATTACGTACATATTGATAAAAGTATATAAGTATATTTTTCGATACTATAAAATTTTAGAGATAAATACTAAAAAAAACCTAGTTTTAAATAATGTTTTTATTATTTTACTAAATATTTAAATTTAAATAGTTAACATTTCATTTATACACTACAAGTACTAAAGTATGTTATTTGTGATGTACTTCAAATAATCATTTTATATATGATACATCATATAATTGATAATAAGATTGAGTTTCTGGTTGTACTTGAGAAGTAAAAAACACAAGAAAAAAAATGTTTTTGTACACCTGATAAAAATATAAAATAAGGTTAAAAAAGCCTAATTTTAAATTGGAAACAAATTGTTTTTGAATCTTTTTTACTTGTTTTATAGCGAGATTTTTATATTAATCTAAAAAAGGGGTAGGGGGAGAGGGCATCCAACCACATTCCTCGTATTGTTTAGGGGATTATCGTCCCAGTACACCCTTGACAAACAAATTAAAGAGATTCCAATTTATTTACAATGCATATATTTATGTATATATATATATATTATAAAGTCTTAAAGAAGTTTCATATTAGCTTTAATAAAATTTTCGTGGAATTTCGATTAATGTTAGATAATCAACTGTCTAATATTTGAGTCTAAAATTTAAAAGCAATATTTAATGAATATCTCGGATTATGTATGAGTCATTCAAAGCTTGAAGCTTTTACTTATTTAGTTATGGTCTTGTATTCTTAATCGCATAACATTGATATCTCTTCGTCTTATGGTAGTTAAATAAATCCTACGGAAGATCGACTTAATTGAATTAGGCGTATACATAGAGTACAAAGATTACGGTTGCAAAGGTATGCCTTAATGCCTTATAATTAGAGCTTATTTATTAAGAAAACTTGATTTGGGATCAATATTATACAAATGTATTTTTAAAAAGTATCAAGTACATAAAAATATACATTGTTTTTAAAACGACAAGTTTAAAGCTTTTTACTACATTTTTATAAAAAAAACTCTATTTCAATTATTAATCGTGCTCATATATATCAAGCACTATTAGCAGACACACCTGTGCAATCTTCATTTGAATAATCTGTATTGTAACGTGTTATCAATATAAATCCTACTAACCACCACTAAAACAGTAGATCCTACGAACCTCCAAATATAATACATTTCGGTTTACAAAATTTCAGTACGTGTAGTTTTTATTTTCTCGTAGCTAATTATGCAATAGTTAAGCTTTGGTTGGAAACAATCATGGATATATTGAAGCAGACAAACCCGCGTCCTGCGCTCCGCCCGCTTATAAACTGATCCGGGGGCGCTCAAATATTGGCACGCGAACGCAAACACACGGTCGGGGCGCAACAATTATACAGCAAACATAATAAATTAATTACGTTCGACTCACTTCCTAATGCCATGACTGTTTTATTAATCGAATCTCATATTCAATAAAAATCAACTGATGTACAATAAAGTGATATTGATTAAAATTCATACGATTTTTTAAATGTAATATTTTTAATTATACGCAGACTGCTTTAAAAATCGAAGTATTTCGTATTGTAATAAAATAAAAAAAATTATTATTGTAAATTTTTTTTGGGTATTTTTAAGCATAGCGTATTTTCTGGTACTAGTATTAAATATATAAATTACAATTTCATTGTGGTTTTATATGTTGGTTCAAGGTATTTATTTTATATTGTGGTGGTTTTAGTGTAATAACGTTCTTCGAAATATAATTTTTGTGGCTTTAAATGTACATTGGAATGTTACATTATATTGGGAGTGTGCAAAACCTCGGTTGCGGTTGTAGGTTGGGGGGAAGCAGCTTCCTCTGGCAGTTCGTACGGGGAAATTTCTATACCGGATCCGACTTAACATAATCTGATCAGAATCTCCGAGTAACAACCCTCGAGGCTGTATCTGAGGGGTGATAATTGTAATTCGCTATACGGAATGATATAATAGAAGTGATCCTCCACCAATGCCACTAATTTCATACCAAGATTTTGTTAAAATTACCAAGAATTTACGCCAATCTCTCATTATTTTAAGTTTCGAGCATAGAAACTCAACTTATTGTAACACTTAATGAACTGTGATAGTAGGGCAAGGCCTTTACTGTGGCAATTTGGAAATAATATATGTTTTTACTACGTCTAAAATATTATCCGTGTACAAATCATATTTACAGAATAAATTGATTTGTGAATCGATATTCCAAATTTTATTATCATCACTTTTGTGGTTTAACAATGTCATGTGATATACAATCACGTCGATGATATTCTATTCACACAGGTTATGTCAAATAAAACTAGTCTTGTTTAAAATTTTAAATATATAATTTTAACATTGATGATTATTAAACATTTGAGTTATAATAAAGTTTGTATTCTAAACTAGCTTTGAATCTACAAATGTTTTGATATTTTAAATGAAATCGCATATTTCGTTTTGCAGCGTAATATTTCTGATACTGAGCATTCTTGAGATTCTGTACGTTACATTCAACAACAACTTTATAGAGAGCATTAGGGGCAGCATAACGAAGTTTTGGTAGTGAGTCATTTATGCACACGAAACCTGAATATGGCAGCAGAAAAATGAGGGAAATGTTAATATTTCCAAAATACCAACGGAAGTAAATGCAAAATACAATGTACTTATAAATTTAATGGAAACACAAGGGATTTAAGAGTATGCAGTGAAGGGGAATATTTTTATGCAAAATTGTATAATATTTACTCAAACATTATGTAAGCATCATTAATTACAGATATGTCTGTAATTATTTAAATTAATTTTCGATTTATTTGAATATTTTGAAATGTTACTATAGATCAGAGGTTCCCAAAGTGGTCAATATCGACCTCCAGGGGTCGATTTTGCCCTGCAAGAGGTCGATGATAGCGAAAAACAAAATTGGGGGTCCATGAACTGTAAATGGGGGTCTACGAGAGTGGATACAATTTAAACAGGTCATCACTAAAATTTAGACATTTCGTAAATGTCATAATGCACCGAACACAGATTGTACCTATCCACTTTGTGACAAATCGAAGCCCTGAAGCGTAGAAGTATTTTGTATGTTTTTAATTAATGTATTTGATTCTTTTTAAGATATTGAAATGGAATTCCACCAAGTATTCTCTTTTAAAAAATATTAATTTTCTTAATGTTACTATATTTGCATTTTGTGTTTTTAATTAATAAAGGTATAATTAACTTTACGTGTATTTTAACTTTTTCTTTTTTAAACCCACTGTACAGTAAACCCTATGAAAGTGAGTTGTTCTATGTAAGATGTCAAAAATATGTTTGAAGTTGATGAATTTGTAAAAATTCAATATAAGCAAGGCAACGAAAAACAGGAAAACTCGACAAGGGGTCGACGGGACAAAATAGTTTGGGAAACTATGCTATAAATCATCGATAGTAAAAGTCAAAATACGTACTTTTACTTTACCAAAATACTTACCACCTTGCAAAATATTATAATTCCAAGCTCACAATATGATATCGAAAGACAATAACCTAAACCATTCAAAATATAAGATTCTCAATTAATTACAAAATAATTAATATATAGTTTATAATATTTACTATATAAAAGAACCATCGAAAATCATAATTATCTCTCACAGCTTCAATTTCTTTGTTCTCCATCCGTCGACTAATCATAAAACATACGTGTTTTTAAACATTAAAATACATTTGCTGTTGATATTTTTTCAAAAGTGTATAATTCTCTATTGCTTGTGCCTCCCCTCTCCCCTCATTCTGTTGCTTGTGCGTGGCTGCCATTCTGTACCCTGAGTGTGTGTAAAGGATCGGTAATGGAGTAGTAGACTTGGAATTTTTGTGGAGGGACGTGCTCTGGAAGTACCTTGTCGACGCGAAAAGGCTTCTGATATTGTTCAGGAGTATCAGATCTAAACGCCAGAGCTTTGTAAGAAAAGGATTATAATATATAACAATTGGGCAGCAGCAGTACGCATATTTTTCCTTCCAATATAAAACTGCGGTGTAGAAGGACCCGAAGACCCACTACAATATTTTTCCCTTAAAAACCACGAACACTGGCTCAGCATGATATATGCTCAATGAGCTGGTCGCCACCTCCTCTGAGGAGAGGTGCTTGATTAAAAAGTATTATGTTAAATTGATATTTTAATATAAGGATGTTTTTTGATTAGAATAATAACTTAATAAATTACTAGATGTATATAAAGTGAATATTGTTCGAAATCAATAATTACAAATAAAATTGAGTATGAGTCTGCCTTTGAGTTGCCTTTGTGTGGTTGAGCTATAACGGTAAAACTTCACTTAAATTTTCTCTGAGATTTATTTTGATAAAATTAAATTCAAAAAGATAAAATTCCTCACTTAGACTTACCATTATAAATTATCTTAAAATAATTTCATTGAATACACGGTGTAAAAATACTATAGACATCTTATTGCAAATAACATAAATACCAAGTATTTAACTAGTATTTCATTTTCATCAGTGGTTGTTATTTTTCTCTGAATTTCTGAGTAAAGTAAGAGATCGGAGCACTTTAAAGATATATGTAGAAATAATATAAATTAGTTATAAATACTCCACCAATGTTTTGAGAGTAAACAATCGTTAATTCCTTAAAATGATTGTTCAAAATATATATAAATACTCAGTCTATAACTGGCAAGCTCTTTAAGTATCAGTTAAGTAAATTATAATTTTTCTTTTTTACAACAAAATAAAGACAATGAAAAATAACGTGTACTTTTTTATGATAGGATAATTGATTAAGACATTTTAAAGGTTTTTAACAATTATTAACTATTTATACCAGAGAACTATTATATATCAATGACATAAAAATGGAATAGTGCATTGGCGTAAAAAGTAAACCCTGTTTAAACACATGTAGATGGTAATTTTCAAGATATACAACGTGAATATGGTGGAAGTTTCGTTTTGTCAACGAATATTCACTGTTGATTCAATCAATAAATTGTGCGTCGACTGTACCTGGCGTTGTTAAAAACACCTGAGAGTGCCAGATTAATTGCGTGTAATATTAAAAAGCTTTTCGCACGGGAAGTCACGGAGAGATTAAGATGTATATACTTTAGAACAACTCTTTGCTATATGGTAAAAAAGTATATTTAACATTAGAAAAATATGAAACATACAGGGTTTGTTTATTTCTACAGACATTTGTTACTCTTAAATGAGAGCTTACCCCTTAACTGAATGTAATGAAACTCGTATTTCATGTAAAAATCTGTGAAAATAGTTATTTGAACTATTTTTTAATAAATACGTTTTAATTTAACATTATTCTTTGATAAGGGATTTTCTTTTTGGATTCAAGTATAATGATCGCCTACAATATAAAATTGTATTAATCTTTCAAAAAGTTTATCAGCTTTTAAAGCATAAGTATTGTTTTCCCGTATTTTTTAAATGTAAGGTTTTATTTATAATATGCATTGTCATTATATAACAGAACGAATGTATGAGCACAGTTTAAATAAACAATATATATATATATATATATATAAGCATGTGTCAACTGAAATGTTCTCCGTATCTATGCTATGACACAAGTAAAGTAAAAACTTAAGTACTTGTTATCACACAGGTATCAAAGTTCCCAAAAAACCCTAATCTAACTGCAGCTAGGTGTGGTTTTGCATCAACCAGCTAATCAAACTTTCCCTTTGTATAAGGTCATGTTAGTATTACATTGCAGTATTGCAAAACTGATCACATCTGTGGCGCGATTTTATTTCGCACTATTTCCTCGCATGCCTTGGCTAACATGAAAAGTAATGGCTTCCATTTGAGTACGAAACCCCAATGTCGTTAAAATAAACCCGTAGACTGGAAAAATGAAATACAAAATGCGAAATGCGCTGTCCCGACCCCCCACCTTAGGGGTTGTATAATTTACTTGTTCAAACATCTCCGCCATTACGGCACTGAGACTCGCTTGTATGCCACACGGAATCTCTTTTCATTAAAAAAAGGTTTAAGTACGTATATTAAAGGGTACAGTATAAAGTATAAACTCTGTGAGGTTTTTGGGGAGGCCTTTGTCTGTGGTTACGCCAATTGTTGTGACGTCGTTTGTCGCTCCCTTCGATACCTTTTTTGGGCTTTTTTGGTTGACTGTGATAAACTTTGGATTGTTTGTCGTTTGTTAAGCGCTTATCGAGATGATGCGATAACTACTGGAAAGCTTATTGAAAATAAAACTTGTTATATTTGAGCAAAAGGAATATATTAAACATATCGTTAAGTACATTTAGAAAAAAAGCTTTTATCAAAACCTCATTTAAAGTAGAAAAATACATTTCTATTATTAACAAAACCATTTAAGCGATTTTTTTTTATTATGCCTTTTTTAATAATGAATTAATATGTCAAAAATAAGTTTCTGCCAGACGAAGAAAATTCGTTGAAATATAAAAAGTATTTCTGTTAGACACAAAATGTTCTCAATCATCACTAACAGTGGGTGATTATTAGACCCTTGCCCATAAAATACTTGATAACTCGCAAATAATTAAATGTAAGCTATTCATCTAAAACTATTATTCTTGAATTATTAATACAACCATATTTTAACCATTTCATTCCTTTCAGAAGATAACATTTCTAATTTGATATTAATAAAGTTCTAATTTACTAAAAATAACATATTTTATCTTTTAATGAACTTTAAGTAGAAAGTATTTGGTCTTCTTAAATTGTATAATTACATAAGTTTTTCAATGTACTGATATGGAGAAGATCCTGAAAACCATCGCATTAAATTTCATAAACTATATTATGCAGTAAGATTTTATTTCAAAACATGCGATGATATTAAAAATTCCTTAAAAAAAAACACTCTCTGAATAAATGCACAAAAAAGTATGAAATACTACTGAATGTCTAAAATAATCTTTATACATAAAAAAAAATCTTGAGGGTTTTGTATGCCTTGTTTTTATTGAAATTAAGGGTATTTTAAAATAATTTTTAAACGCAACATTTGCTTTGATTATATATTTTAAACACTGCGTGAGTGTTCAAGTTTTGTGATTCTTTAAATGGGCAAAAATTTTATTATTATTGCATAATATTTAAATATTAATAATTATACATATATATATATATTTTTATATATGTTTTGTTTAAAATTTTTTTTTCATTAATTTTAATCTTATGATCATAATATATTATAACAGATTGATCTTACACTCATGTATTTTCTATTGATAAAATCTGTTAAAAATACGTTAGATGTAGAAGTAAAATCCATTTGAATTGTTGCTTGTTTTATCATGTATTTTCCGAGAAATGCTATCACACAAAAAGAAAAAGATAATCGTACACAGCGAATCTCCATCTGCCTGTTTACTCTTGTAAATTGCAATAAAAATTTGCATTGTATTTATAATGATCACGAATTCGCAACTACAGCTTTCCGTCTACATTTTCAGAGTAAAACCACGTGTTCCAAAATTATTATATTTTTTATCTGAAAAAAATATTGCCGAGCTTTCCTAAAACCAATATCAAATAAAATTGTAATTAAAATCTCTCGCGACATGCGGCGCGCCAGTTAATCAAGTTTATTTTTATTTACAACAAACCGATAATTGAGAATAAAGCTTGGTCAAATAAAACGAGTCGCTATTTCAAATTATATGAAGATAATAGTTCAATATTTTAACTTATTTTGATCAATATCGATTAATATAATTGTATTGATTTAAAATAAATGTTTAAATTTAACCTCTGTACTTAACTTTCCTTTTTTTTAAATAACGCATTATTAAATGGAAATCCTGCCAAAATTTATAATATCGTTCAACTTTTTACATACTTTTTCTAGTGGGTCCTATTTTTTAGAAATATTTTGATCAACGAAGAATATAATGAGATAAAAATGGTTTTTCACCGCTCAGTTGGTATGAAAAGTAGTTTTTTGGTATACATGAAGTGCAACTTTTACAGCGCAAATAAATCATGTTGCCTAATTTTGACACATCATAGAAAAAAATCACCGAAACATGCATCTTTAATATTTGAGGAAAAGCTTATTTTTGCAAAGTAATTTAAGTAAGCATGATGAAACACCGGCATTCCCGTTCTGATACTTTCCCCCCTCACGCGGTACAATTTCTTTGTATTTACGCTTGGATGTAATAGGTTATTGCCTCTCCCCTAAATATAACATTACATATTGAGTCGCGAGCTACAGTACGAATTCCGTGCACGATTCCCCGCAAAGTGCGTCGGCCCCCTGCCATAAAATCCCAGCAAACAAAACAGAGACCGGCAAAGGGAATGAAAACATTTTACAGACGTTCATATTGAGGAAGGTGCGCCAGCACATCAAAAAAGTCTACTGAATTTTTCGCGACAGTAAATAGAGATTCCGAGCTGAAAAAGCTCAGACGTATAAATTGAATAAATCAACGAGGCGTCCATAAGCTGTTTGTTAAATAAAATATGACATTCAATAGAGCGAAATTTATCATTTCATAATTTTTCAATATTCTCACGTAGTATTAAAAACTTAATAACTTCAAGATATATAAAGTAATTAAATGTGTTTTGAACACAGCGTTTTAGAAATTTCAGTATTCGGGCCAGTTTTTCTTTGCCGTTTTTATTTGAAAATTTTAATAAATTTTAGAAATCAAGTGAATGACAAATATTATATCAAATACTAAACACTTTCTCAAATAACTAGAGTATTCTATACATGAGTTACGATATGCATAGTGTAAAAACGAAACAAAAAATTTAAGTCTTCAAAAGGGAAGCTAGAATAACTAATCAACAAGAATCTTAACAACATTTCGTATTTCATATTCTAGTTCTTACTTTTCTTTCTTGCAAACAAATTGGAAACCTTTAAATCTTAGAACACTTTATTTTTTATGTAAACAGATTTATAATATTATTGTGCACATATATATTTTAAAAGATTTTTATAATTATAAGATTAAAAAAAAAAACCTTATCCACAGTGGCAGTACTCTCGGGCTCAGTAATACCCAACTATACTCTTGTGCATCCAAGCGATTTGTGCCTCTGAATAACGATGAGTAGTTACTTAAACTGTGTCGTTAAGTTAAAGCTCTTAAAAGTAAACATGGAGAAACTAACGGCGTCTAGTTTAAAGCGATTTAATAAATCTATTCATAATCTTATACCTCACATTAATAAAAAAACAAACGTTTTTTAACACCTAGTAATAATATTTTCAAGTTTTTTTAACACGACTAGGAGTATGTTTTTCTTGTTAATTTATTTTTATACATCCTATTGATATATTGTATTTTATTTGCAGTACATTTTTTCTATAAATCAAAATTTGGGACAATCTCTCCCCGAATTAGAAAAAAATACATTTGTGAAGTTCTACATTTTGATCGTTGATTTAGAAATTTTATAAATTTAATTGAATTGTTTGAAAAATAAAATACTCTTATTACATTATAATTCGCTTATTTTCTTATATATCTTATCATTATAATAAACGCATGTTATATAAACACGAAATAAAAAAAAAACGACAAAATGTGGGAAACTCAAATATCGTACAAAAAAAATTATATATGTGATAAAAAAATGTTAAGTAAGGTTTTATATTACTAATCCATGTTCATCTAATTTTAATTACTTATTTTGCGTTGCTAAATATGTTTTGAAATATATATATTTACATTAATGTAAGGGTCTGTTTTTAATACGAAAATTATTTTATCAATATAAATCAAAAGATATTTATAATTAAGATCATTGTTAATTGACAATAGTAAGACTATTTCACATACTTTAATGAATGATTTTCCAATATTTATTCAAAACAATGAAATATTACACAAATGATTTAATGATCAATAGTCTGGAAAAGGCTTCAATTATTGTGAATGCCCACCATTCAAATGGTTCTAGGAAATTGTTTGAAACAATATCCTTCAGCTAGTCATATAATTTAGAGAAAATCATGTTACGTTTGTTGTGATAATGAGCAATAATTAATCTTGGGATAATGTAGCGTTGTACAAGTAATAGCGTGAAAATAACAAGGAATAGTCGAGATTAAATATATACTTTAAATTACAAAGAAAACATTTATTTTGATCAATCATTTATATATTTTTTCATGATTATAATGTATCTATGCCGGAAATTTTTCTCTTAAAGAATATTTGAAAAATCCGTCAGTCAAACAAGCAAAAAAAAAATGGTAGGTTGATCATTGAAATATCCTTAATAGCTGGAGGAAAGATAGACTATGTTATCAACGCCAACTGGCATAAAACTAATGAAGCATACAACATAAATGCTCTTAAAAGAGATAACACTTCTGAAATCCAACAAAGTTGGCACCGCTACTATTTGACGAGGCGTTGGTCCGCATTTCTCGAATGTTGCGGCCAGCTTCAACTGTATGCAACCCCTACTGGGGTCGCTGGGGTGGAAGTAGCTACAGAACATTAGAATAATAATACCTTCTTTGCACATTTTCTTAATCTCACTTTTAAGTATTAGTTTATACATGGCTTATCATTAAACAAAAACAACTTTGTCTCGCACCACAAGTAAAGTAAAAAAATGATTCAATGCAATCAACATATTCTTCAAAAGTATGAACAGACTAGAAAGTTACACGATTTAATTAAATACCATAACGATGTGGGTTGTAAATGTTATTTTTTAAATATGTGTATGTGAAGTGCAATTATGCAATTCTATATTTTCTTTAATGCTCACAAAGGTTCTAAAATTTGTATCAAAACATAACTAATAAAACTTTATGAATAAATTGGGAATCAAAAACAAAATTAGAAACTTTGCACATAAATAGTAAATATTATTATGATTTTCATGCAAACAAAACAAAGGCAGAGATTCAGTAAAAATAGAAAAATCATTAGAAATACTAAGTAGTAATCTGTAGGCATACATCATTGAATATCGGGGTGGTTGTTCAATATGGCGCAGGGAATCTTTTGTTGTGTAATATCAATTAGGATTCGAGTAATACAAACACAATTTGTCATATAACGGATTTGGAATGACTACTAACCACAGAGTGTTGCGGCGCGTGGCTAATATGCATTTTTGACTAGATTAGGAACAAAGGAATTGGCAGACTCCCATTGGTAATTTTGATTTATCGACAGATCATGATATAGATGAAATTAATACTATTCGTGTTTGCTTCCCTCTAATAGAAATTAAGAATCAAATGTTTATTTAACTCTGCACTAAATTTATCATTGATTTATCGATTCACACTTAGCATATAGCGCTTTTAATAGATTATGGTAAAAGTTTGTTTTTTTTTAATTTAAATGTGCTACATTTTTTATTTTCTAAAAATAGATAGCAAATCATTCTTTTTTTATGTTGTTAAATTTAATAAATTTGATATATATTTCACTTCTATTCTGTTGAATTGGCAGAGTATATTGCAAAGAAACCTAGTAAATGCCAATATTTATACTACTAGAAGTCATATCAATTTATAGTTTTGAATTTCTATTATCAATTTTATTTTACCTGACTTGTGCAGAAAATTAATTATATTTTTGACCAATAGTTCACAGGCCGATCACTTACTTATTTCTGAAACTCTCTAGATCTTTAGAAATTATTTATAGGTTTTCAATGACAAGACGGCATCTACGAATAAAATAAAATTCAAGCTACTTCTTTTGGTTGAAGTGTTCAGTATTGAAATTTATACGCGATATATCGCAAAATGCTATTGGGTATCGCAAAATGCTGTTGCTGAAACTCAATAAAAGCTTTGTTGTATTAAATAGGCAAATTACGTTTATACGAGTACCTTATTTTCCTAATATTTTATGGTTTTCATTTATAAATTAACTCCACTTCAATGATGTTAAAAAATCAACCTGGCAATTAAGGCCTGTTATATAAATATGCATACTTTATATTTTTTTCATTTAAGACAAAAATTAAAAAAGCTTTGCAGTAGCTTTAAATTTTGGGTTTAACAGACATTAGGATTTTCAAAAGTTTTGAACAACAGTTTTTAACAAAACAAATATAACAACTCAAAAGCCTTGCGCAAGTTACTTCACATATCAAACTTACATTGTTTGAAAGTACATCAAACAAAGATTAGAATTTAAAGTGCATTCTAAGCTCATCCAATACTGTTTTCGGATACATAGCTTATTAAACTTCCTTCGATTAAATTTCAATCAAACTACGATGAATTTACAACTATTCGCGTAAAGGTGGTTATAGTCATTGAACTTCTGCAATATGAAATTTCTTTACCTTTAGCCAATTGATATTTAATATCAAAGTTTAATATTTATTATGTAAAGGCATACAGTGACATTCTATTAACTGTGAAACTCGTAGCCCTTTGACGGCGAATGCCGTCAGCATAATTATCAAATACAGTTCTCTCGCTATCAATCCAAACTCCCGTCATTTCAATATCCACAAAGTGATACAAATAATTCAGATTTAATGAACAGTTTTCACAATAAAATAAAACCAAATGGTTTTGGAGACTACGTTATTTTCACTATTAGCGAGAACAGTTTTCATACAGATAACGTAATTTTTTTGTTGTTTTGAATATAACTTGTTTTTGTTTTTATCAAATTAGTCACCCTCTTGTTATATTTACATTGACAACTTGAAATTATGAATGTGATTGCATTTAATTTTATATATATTTTTTATATCGTTATTATACTCACAATCGTCATTTTTCATCTATGGAATCTTAATATTTAAAATAAAAATAACTTATTACTCATTATTTTGCTATATGAAACTAATAATCTAGAGGGAGTACTTTTCTCTTTCTCTTTTACATTCGGATGTGAAAAAAAAATGAAAATTGTGATCTTAAGATCTAGATAATTATATATTTATAATAAATGCGAAATACAGGGTAATTTTCATGAAGGTAAAAGATAATCAATGAAAGTGTAAATACGCCGAGAACGCATGTGACCAATCGGAATTTGGGTAAAGACAATTTCGGCGGGTGGATTAAGGCGACTGAAACATTAACATCACTTCCTGTCGCGCACCGCACCTGCGTACTGCTCATTTACCTAATACCTGAAATCCTGGACCCAGCAGGCCCCAAAGCCTACTGCCGCGCACAGAGTAAATGCTTTCACGTGTAAAATTCTAATTAATTTAACCCCCCCTCAAGGATAGTAGCATCTTTTTATTAAACCGTCTTTTATTTGCCGGAGTCGCGGTGGGATCTTTCCTTTGTCTGGGACACACAGATGTAAGATATTTTTATTATTAAAATAATGAAAAGGTACAAGAAAACTTATCTTGGTCATTTTCAAAAATAGCACGAAGTTGTTTTATTGTTTGCTTATTAATTTTACGAAAGATAATTATATGTTTGTATGATATATATATATTAATATGTATTAATAAATATAATAACAGATAAATTAATATTACACCCAAATTGTCGTAATTTCACCAGATTGATATACGTTGGTCAAACGATGCATTCTGGTTCAAATTTATTCCTGTGCTTGCATATATTAATGGCGGGTTCAGGGCAAACAGAGGCGGATATTTTTTATGGGTTCCTTCGAAATATTTTAATTTAAGGTAAATTTGGATAAAAACCCGGAACTCATTAATATATTTAATGATTTAAAATGAGTATACAATATTTTGTATATATGGTATATTTGTGGGGTGAAAAGTCTATAAAATATATTTTTAACGTCGAGTTATAGAACGATTAGTAATAAAACTGACATGCTTCGATAAAAATCTAACGATTCCTCAATCATTCATCTAAAATCGTCATTAATCAATAATCCAAAGTGATTATTGCATATTTGTAAAGTTCAAAATAATATTTATAGACTGTATATATTGGTTGTGATATTTTGACATCATATAATTTGTTTGCCTTTAGTTTTTGGATAAAAAAATTGAATTTATTCGTTATGACTTTATTTCTTAATCCAAAATCAACAATCAATAAAAAAAAAACAATATTAATTAAGTTACTCTTCTAGGTTTACCGATTCTTTTTATTTATAAAAACAAATTTTATTCCATAAACCGAATAGAAATGTTTTATAAGTCAGTCTTTTTATTGTAGATTTTAAAATAATATTTAATAAAAACAAAAACGAAGAACTATTTTGATATTTAAAAACTGCGAATATATAGTCAGTGTTAATGACTACGACTTCAATATTTAAAATTTTATTAAAACGGCTGAAATAAATCACCATGTTTAATAAAACGAAGGGAAAAATACGAAAAATTCGATAACGGCTGCAATGGATTTCTATTGCTGTCACAGCCTGGTTGGTAACTTAATAATGCCATGCTCACTGCCGACAGCTGATAATCATTACAAAATGTAATAAAAAAGTCATCAGAGAGTGAATTTCGTATGTACATATTTTACCAGTATATTTCATGTAGAGCACGATTGAAGGCTGATGATAATACTATTGAAAATACAAATTTCACCATATTTTATAAATTATAGCTATTTATCAAAGAAGCAACGTTTTATGAACGCTCAAATCTACTCATTTTTCCTATCTCAAATCCACTTACCTAATTTATTCCGAACTGCGAATCGATATCTGGAATATAACGCTCGCGGTACCCTCCTGTATTAAAGCACAAATAAACAATACAAAAGGCTCTGACCTTACATTTAAGCAACACGATTACTCATCGCCCACCCCCGTGGCTGTAATTTAAACATTTTTAAAATCGCATATATTTGGGCGGCGGGCGCAGGTGGCCTCCGCCCTAGAGCCTGCCCAAACCCGCGGTTTACCCGCCTAAGTGATGCTTATAGTTTATAATAGGTATTACTGCGAGTCGTCTGAAACCAGGATTGAAATCTTCCTGTGGATCGTTCGACTTTGAGACCATTTTGGGCGGCTTAGTATTAATAAACTGAAATTATTTACAAAGTATATGCTAAAGTACCATAAATTATTTATCCTGACTTGGAAAACGACACTTTCAAAAGGAATAAAATTAGTAAAGATAGCTTACATTAAACCTATTTTGAAAATGATTTAATGAGATTGATTTTTTTTGTATTGTAGTAGAGTAGATGTTGATGAAAAGATAATGTATTATAAGAACGAAGGATCTATAAACACATTTTTCTCGTATGTTTGATCGGCAATCCAGCATAGTAGCCACTGAAACACCTTTTCAATGTCCATACAATGAAAAACTTCATAGTAACTCCAAAAGTAATAAAGTTCATTGCTGATCTATAATAAAGTTAATGCATTTAATATTTCATCTCCACGTTTTCAGCTTCAAGCTATTTTTCCGGGTTAAAAAAAGGAATCTAAAAATACCATACTGAGAATTTTTCTATAAATTTTAAAATGAAATAAATTTACTAGAAATTGTGAAGAAATCGTACTGTTGGAAAACATCCTATATTTTACTATTTTATTTTTTTATATTTTCCGAGTAAGGACGTCAATTCCCCTCGGGTCAAAACGTAATGCAAGCGGTATTTTTATTTCCTTGGAAATGCAAAGCCAATATTAGAAGCAAACAATTTTTTATGCATTTCTCAGTATTTCTGTATTTTGATATCTCGTCAGATATTTTATTTTAGAATTTCTGTTGTATATACCGATAATAAGATTGATTGACTTTTTTTTCAGACATTGATAATAAGATTGATTTTTTTAGTTATTAATGACAAAAAAAATTAAAATATAAAAGTCTAGTTATCGTAAATCGTATAAGAATATTCCAATAACATAACATTTTTATGACATTACTCTGTATTATTTTTACTTTAGCAAGCCATTCAGAAATTTGAGCAAGTTAAAACAACTATAATATAGTCAGTTGATAAAGTTTCTACGCAGTTCGGTTGCTTTGTACGTCGCAGACTGTACATATTGTTTTCTCCAGGTTGTTGACCGAAAATTTAAACTTTGCCCACCCTTCTCTTGAAAACTGAAATAGTGTTGAAGAGCAGATTCCGTTTCCCAGAATATGTAATACATCAAAGAGAAGTTACTTTACCTATTATTTTATGCATTGATAGAAGTTGAATAACGCAAAACTTTTTTAAAAACTCACACACATTGTATACCTTTAACCAAGTTGGCGACAGTGAAGAATTAAGAATATATTACTAGAATAATA
The DNA here is from genome assembly GCA_022113835.1 of Atopsyche davidsoni. NCBI lineage: Eukaryota > Metazoa > Arthropoda > Insecta > Trichoptera > Hydrobiosidae > Atopsyche > Atopsyche davidsoni. Next base: position 2,114,850 of record JAILWY010000019.1, on the reverse strand, counting down.
ATGCAGGTGGGTTTTTTTTATAAATGTGCTTCTGTTAAATTAAATATACTTTTGTACATTTTAAGTGCTTTTCACGAGTTCTTGTTTATAATTCTAGAGAAAGCGTATTACCGATAGGTTTGGTTTTACCCACAACGCATTAAGCCATCTTCTCACATTCTCATCACCCTATCTAACATAGAACCATGTTCAGGTTATTAGAATTGTAACATTAAAAAAGAGAGCGATCTCCGATGATACAATGAGATTTACTAATAAAATTATTTATCACAGAAAAACATTAGACTGATTATTGATATTTAATTAAAACGGACTAGAAAAATATGCTCGAGATCATAAAATTTAAAGTTATTACACGATGTAATACGTGGAGCTCTTAAGTCGTATAAAATTCCACTGTTTTAAGTTCATAAAATATTTAGTAATTTCATTATGAAATACTCTATCAATATTACAAAGAGAGTTTGATAGATAGGTTTTTGTGGCAAACTTGAACAAGAAAAAAAGAGGCTTTGAACCTATGATTCAACATATGCGGCTACCAACGAGTTTTATTACTTCTCTCCCAGGCTATAACTCGACATCCCTACGCGAGGGTTTCGGAACCTACCCAGTATTGGTAACTCCCCCTACCGTGCCTACCTTGTATCGAGAACAGACCAGACGAATTATAGTAGTGGATTTTGACTAAGCCTATGGCGTCGAATCGATGAGATATTGCTGCTTACAAGCGGTAAAGGCACGGCCATTATGCTCGGCAAGTTTCACAGCCTTTACTCGTATGTACTTACTGTTTCGATTTCACGAAAACAACTTTTCGTTTCTAAATAACCGGCGTTACTTTTCAAATAGCTTTGTAGGTTTCAGTTTCAGATGAGTTTTGCTTGAGTTTATTAAAAGAAAATAAACATTTAGAAATAACGTATCGCGGAAAATCTGCAGTCTGCGTATTTGCAGTTGCAATGGAAGTAAAAAGTACTTTTAAAAATGTTAAATACATAGTAACGCAACTCATATCAAAAGTTTTCAGGTATTTAAAAACATACATGTTTCTTAATGAAATAGGGTTTTAGTACTTTTCATTTTATTAATATATGTATATAAATGTGACTAAAAAAACAAGCAATGCGTCAGGTAATTTTAGTTCTGATCAGGTAATACAGTACGGCGCCTCTAAATTTCGAGATAGACAACTGCCGCGCATAACAGCGGGGAGGCGACGCATAGCCGGGTTTTCCGGGCAACAAGTTATATGACTCCCGACATTAGGAAGAGAGATCGTCTGGAGGAATTTGCCGACATAAAAATATACCCCGCCGGTACATATGCTCGGAGGAGGGGGAGTCTACCCCCGAAGTTCGAACAAGGGTAATGCTGTGGTTGCGGTGTCGAGACTTTTTGTTCGACACTGAGTTGTTAATGTTTGGTGCTCTTGTCGACGTTTTTATTGAGACATCTCGGGGTTTGAATTGGTTTATTAATTCTATACTTTGTTGGGTTTTTACTATTGCTAAGGGCCAAATCTGTACTTTTATTCTAGTACAATGTCATTCATGTTTAATTTTTTATTATGTTGTCGAACTTTTTGATTAACAAGCATTATACATTTTGAGCATAAGTATATTAATATAAATTAAAGTAACGGTAAAAAAAAAACAAAATATCAAAAAAATAATAACCATAGAATTTATATAGCATCGAAGATTTATCTAACCGTATTACTGCGTCAGAATACTTGTAATTTTTCTCATAAAAACATGTTACCAACTAAGCGTATAGCCTTTTTAGTGAGGATTTCGAATTTGTGATGAACGCCAACAAAATTTTAAATATAATTATTTTGAACAAATGGAATAGCTGCCAATAGCAAATCTGAGTATTTGGGTTTTTCACAGAACGTAGTTTGATAGCAGCTATCACTGCAAGAGCGCTTCCGATGAAATGTATTTTTGTGGACGAATAAATATTAAATTTGCTGTATTTATTCACTGTATATTTATTTATGTTATATGGGTTGTCCATAAAGGCATATTTCAATAAATCGACTAGTATCGGTTAAACTTCAATAACGGGAATAACTTTTCAAAATACCAAATTTGTTGAAGTGTAAATATAGATTTCAGAAACAATTTCAATTCAATTAATAAAATAATGCAAAATATAAAAATCAAATAAATTTGAAAATTTAGTGTATCCAATGCGTTAACGTATATCTATTTATGGATTGGTCAATCAGATGCGTATTTATTACCCATTACGGGTTTATTATATTATTACTAATATGATTAGGCAAATTAGTTCATATATAGAAGATCCCACACAAATCACGATGATATTTTTTTGAGAGTTTCTTTAAATCATCTTCTATATATGAACTAATGTGCCTAATCATATTAGTAACAATGCGTTAACATTAATTTTTTTTTAAAACACATTAAGTGAGTCAGAAAACTATATATTGAATTAAAAGCAAATCAAACTTAATATTTTTAAATCGATAGTCAACTAATCAACTCGCTGTAAATTCTAATCACGGGACAAACAGCGTTACAGTCAGGCGCCCCGCGAACGTTGACAAATGCCGGAACTTCTCCGCTCGCGCAGTATCGTTAAATACATTTCCAATTGGAGAAATATTTTGGAAACGTACAAACACAGGGTGGACCGTTACCTCGGCATTTAACTCAGACCTTAGCCCTTTCTTGATGGTAATTTACGACGAGGGGGGGGAGATTTCCCTTGGCTCGGGCTGCCGGCGACCCCCTCCCTCTGAGTCGAGCGCAAACTGCTTAAAACCGATTATTTTAATAAATAAACAAAAATAAAAAATCATTTGTTTTTAAAAAAACAGTATTGCAAAAAAATGCATAATAATAACATAACAAATGCACATAGTGGCGTTGGACATGTCTCATTTTTTTTCTCCTTATCATTTACATTTTTTTACCGACATAATAATTACGTAGACTTGAATCTTTATCAGCTTAACAAATGCTATTCCAGACGGTTTTAATCACAAAGAAACTTTAAAATATATACATTTGAATATCAATAAATAAGCAAGGCATGATTAAAATAAAAACAAAAACGTGGAAAAAATCATAAAAACAATATATATTCAAAAAAATATCAAACTCAATTCCCCGAAGTACTTTCTTGAAAAATTTCTGAATATATTATATTTTTATAACAAATGATTTGAAAACGCTAGCTAGTTACCATTTTTGAAAGTTACTTTCCGAAAATGATAAATTATTTGTGAAGGAGATGGGTAAATAATTTAGTTTGAATTATATTCTTCTATTTAGAAATAAAAAAAACGTGAAGGTTCTTTTATATGATATGAAAAATCAACTTTTGAATTTTTCACGATAATAATTACAGTTTTGTTCCGTTCAGTTCGCACGTTAAACATTTTTGAATAAAAATATAAAATGTTTCAAATTTTTTAACACTTTGAGTTTTTTTTTTATTAAAACACCACCGGATCAACCCTCCTGGTTATAAAGTTTGAGCATTTCCAGAATTATAGATGGAGTCCCCCTTCTCGGCTGGCAGGTCCGGCGGGCCGAGCAGGGCGGGTCCCGGCGGTTATCGCCCGCCCTTGCGATTATAAGCAACTGCGCTCTTAAATTTGATAACTAATAGAACAATTTGGGAGCGACTTGCCCCGAATCAATGCCAAATTAAATATGAAATGGAGCATTCAATCCGCAAGAGACGTATTAATCACGTTTTAATTTTGCGTTTTCGTTATAATGCGCTTCTATGGCAACGGGGGCGGAAAAGAAATAGAAACTGTATATTTTCTGTTCCTTTTCCGCAACAAAATTATAAATCTTTTTTTTTTTTAATTGATTGCTTATTGCATGTCTGTTAATTTTACGCAAATATCTACTGAAAATAAGTATTTTAAAATTTCTAGCTTAATTCATCAAAATGAACGCAAACTATAATATTTAAGTTGTTATATTAATTTTATCACATTTTTTAACGACGATTATATCAGGACTACATTTTTTATAAAAACATTTTCATCAAATTCGTGGACGTTTTTATCTTAACCTGTGTATGTATGTATTATATATAAAATAATTAACAAGCAATATTTGTCTCTTTATTTGTATTTTACGTGAGTTAAGCAGTTCTTAGGTAGAAATTATCAAGTATTAGAAATTATACTCGTTGCGAGCACTTCGATGATCACTATTAATCAAATATCAGTTACGAGTGTGATCGTCTCCCAGCAACATCCGGGGTGTTAGCGTGCTGTTTTATTCGGTTCGCTGAGCCAAAATGACATGAAGTACCGTTCGTAGCAATACAATAATTAACACCGCTTCACAAGTCTTTCCCGCTGTTTATCTGTCGCAGCTTCAGTATTTCTTCAAAGCTCATCCGTAGTAAACAACATCTTCTATTTATGGATACGTTCGAAGCCTCGCGAGCTTACTGAAGTGTTGCTTGAAAACAACATCAATTCATTTATTAATACTAATCAAATTTAAATGTTTATATATTTTGATTTAATAAACACTTCTATTTTGCTTGTTTAAAAGTAATTAATAAAACTGTTTTTGTAGTAGTAAGCCTTCATCGAATTGTTTTTTTTAGTGAAAACATTTAAGAAAAAATAATCATTAATAATCTAAGTTTTTAGTATTAACCAAAAAAATAACACTATTTTTGACCACTTACTCAATCAACTATATTCACTGTAGCATTTGTCACCAAAAAATAGTACTTAGTTAATAATTCATGCACATTTTTCATGGTTAAAGCTTCTTTAACTTATACTGTCTAACGTCTAACCAATGGTATAAATTCTAATGAATATTAAAGAAAACGATTAACTCAGAAATAAAAGCTCTTAACATGTACAGAGCACTCGACGCAGTCTGTATCGAAATAGTGCGACTAATCGATCTTAAAATTTGGTGTGGTCATCCTAGTAACCTGCAAACGAAATAGAAATATAATGCACGTTTGAATCGACATAATTCTCATCAATCAATATTGGCAACTCTTCCATCCAATACGCATTGAATATAAAATTAATGTAACGTACCCTTCATTGTTTTAAGAGTACGTCGTGGAATCCGCTATTTAAAGGCTTTTATTCGAAATATTATTTTCCAGCGATAGTGGTGTGGGATGATAGATCCCTATGGTACAAGGTTTTTTTAAAGGAAAGATTGATTGATATAGGAAAAATACTTCAACTCTTATCGGGCGTGGCTCTTTTAAGCACATTTCTTATTATCTTTGCTCACTGGAAAGGAAATTCTGATAAAAATTCTGATGTCAGCATTAAACTTAAGGTGGTATTTATGACCATGAAACGGAATGCCTTATTTTCAAAATGGCAAATCGTCATTGAGTGAATATTACCATATCCAAAATTGCTATCGGGTGATGATATTTTGTTTAAACGAAAGACTATAAATTAGATTATTGACTTTAAAAATAAAGAAAACGGTTACAAAAAAAAATTGAAATAACGCCAGAGATAAATCTATTTGAAAATACATTTTTGTAAAAAACATAGTTCAAATTAATCACAAACTTTGTACTTGACAACGATCAATAAGCCAATGTTAATATAAAGAGCACAGCCATTTTTTCCTCGACTGCTATATAATAAATAAATAATCCGACCTTTCACGATTCACGTACCAATACTTCAATTGAAAATGCCATCGAAGGCAGACTCGGTAGCTAATTCTCAATAACTGGGGAAAATATCTAAATGATGATGCCACATTTCTTACAAATCTATCCGGTTTTTCAAAGCCCGATGGAATACAAACTAATAAAGTACACTCCGGTGTATGCCTTTTATTTAGAAGCCAGTATGCTTTTAAATTATTTTGACACGTTAGATGCTAATTAGACTTGTCATTTTAATTGGAAATTGACGACACGCGAATTTACTTTGTAGTCTGATCATCGTTTTATTCTATCGATTTGACTACTCATATTTTTGTTTTTATTATTGAGAATACCGAGATCAATAAAAAGTTTTTTAATAATAATTTTAGCCTTCAGTATCACTTTTTTATGTTGAATAATTATTGACGATTAATGGATTCCTCATTTTATTGTTTTCAATTTAGAAAAATATATTTAATATTTTTGCGAAATTCAATATTTATGACAGAGAGTACTTGGTGGAATTCCATTTTAATATTTTTGAATAAAATACTTGAGTGATTTTCCACATTTTTGTTTTATTAGTGACCGGTTTCGCCAACCTTTCACGCTGGCATTATCAAACAGAGTCACTACTACTAGAGTACTCTGTTTGATAATGCCAACGTGAAAGGTTGGCGAAACCGGTCACTAATAAAAACAAAAATGTGGAAAATCACTCAAGTATTTTATTCAAAAATATTAATATTTTTGCAACAAAAAAATGATAGAAAACTGCCTGAAAGTAAAATAGCAATATTTCATAAAAGGTTACAAAAGTACCCTCAATATATGCATTTAAAACATTTAGACATTTTGTCTATTACATTTAATCGTCCTTATAAAGGGTTTCACAGGTAGATATACACAGTCACCCCTCTCCCGGAAACGTATGGTTTACAGGCAAATCCTAGTCTATTAATCAAAAACAAGAACCCAGGCAGTAAGTTCGAGCTTAACGATGATTATAAAGGGGCCACGCTTGTAAAGATAGGTACAAAATATAAAAATTATATAAATTTTTATTTATATATTTTAATAATTTGAATTTTTGAATAAATCAATATGTTTTCCATAATGTAAAGGATTGTATATTGTGAACATGGATGCATGATATGTTAATTAAATATTTAAAAAGGAAAATTTAATGGTAGTATCTTCAATACACGTAATTTTGTTTTGAATTTTTCAGAAAAATAATCGAAATATATCAGATTATATTTTGACTCCTTAAAAAAAAACAAATAATAACCTCACATTTTGAAAGTCCATATTTTAAGCCTTGAGTCTTTTTAATCTGCTGGTTAATTTTTTTTTAAATTACCATTTTACGTTTCATTAATTATTGTATAGTAACTTGGGAAGTATTTTTTAATGAAAAATTAATGAATTGGTGTTTTTATATTGACAGTTTTCAGGAAACTCTCATTTTATATTTAAAACCTGAAAGTGAGTAATATTTCACCTTTTTAAACTTTACTTAGGCAACTTGAGCTTCCGTTTCAGTAAACGCTTATACAAAATATCCCAGGTGTTTTATTAAATCTTTTAAGAACTAAACAGGTTTGACATTTATTTACTATCAAATATTTATTTTTCAAATGGTTTTATCCTTATTATATTTGCGAAGATAATTAAATATGTAACTTCAAAAACCGCTTATACTGCCTGGAATCCACAATAGCGTTTTGTGTTAACTTTTTAAATATGTCTATTTTTAGGATTCAGATTATGTAAAATGATGTTTATTAAACTAATGATAATATATTTGTGCTTATTAACATCAATAAAATTAAACAATTCAGTGCCTATTAACTAAATACAGAAACTTGGGATACACAAAACGTTGGGCATTGTTTTCTACATGAGATATTGTTGTATACGGTTGACCAGAATGCTACAAATCTGAGATTTATTAGTTTAGAACCTGTTTTAATTTACATATTCTTTATCAATAACTTAAAAATGATATATTATCAGTGTGCAAAAAAAGTTACTTAATTAAAAATTTAGCAATAAATTACTTATAACAGTACTCTTTCGCACATAATGAAGTATACCTATCAATCAATTAGTAGGCAGAGCGGCCAGCCAGCGTGGCTGTAATTCTGTTAAGTTAAAACAATAAATTTCCCCTAGCTCGGGGGGCGCGCCCGGGCCTTGTTTTCTGGCCGGGTCGCGTGTTCCCGGGAAATACGACAATTATTGTTATGCTAAATAATATTAATACGAGAGAATTTCACATACAAATAACCCCGGCGATGTTACGTGACCGTCGAACGAATTTCGCCGGCGAAATAAAATCAAGAACAGCCGCACAGTAATGAATTTCGTTTGTGTTAAATATTGTAGTCACTAGCGAACATACGAAAGATTTTTCGATTTTAAAGATATGAACAATATCAATTTTTTTAAATGTTACTAGAACTTAACATACAATAAGTACCTCATAAATAAAGCCCAAAATAAGTAAAGCCCTAAGCAATCGGTTATTAAAAAAAAATAGATAGACATGTTATTCATTATTAACGATTTTTTATTTATTTGATATTGAAAAATTAAAGCCAAACAACCGTCGCCGTTTAAAAATATACAATTTAAAGTATTAAGTAGTAAACTATAATTTTGTAAGTAAATGTTAAATTTTATTCCTATTTGTCATTTCTTAGAATATAAATAATAATTATTTATAAGAAATTTCTTTTAAATTTTTTTACGAATGGAAGTAATGAATTCACATTTTAACTATATTGAACAGTGTTTACTTATTTTTATCTTTTTTTTTTCATGATAACTCTTTTTCTAAAGAACTCAACCAAGTTGGCTGGTGTTAAACCATATTTAAGCATATTAACCCGTGCTAAGTTAATATATCATTCTATACCATACATAACCGTGTAAACCAGTACTTAGTGAAATCAGTTATAACCAAACTTTTCAGTTATAAATCCAATAAGCATTCTTTTCAATAGTGATACGTGTGGGCCCATTTTGATCCAAATTTACCCATATTTAGCCGTACTAAGTTAATTAAGCATTTAATAGAATACAAAACCGAGCTTCACTTATGCTGAAGCAGTCGAATTTGCAATCTTAACCACACTGAACCGCGGTAACCCTGATTCATCAGTTTTTTTTCACATGCTTAATCGTATTTAGTCAAATATCATTACTAACAATACTGAACCTAGTTGACCAGTGTGAAAGCAGTGTTAACCTATTTAATAATATGTACTTAGATAAATAAAGCTATCTTAAATTAACTTATGCTGAAATAGCATTAACCATACTTTTTCCGTTATTAGTCAAAATTTATATTCTCAAACATATTAAACCGTGTTGACCAATGTTTTACCAGATTTTACTATGCTTAACCCAAATAAGTCGAATTTGCTTTCATAACCACACTGAACGGCATTGACCTTGATTCATAAGGTTTTTTTTATCTTGGTCAATTGTTAATAGTCAATTTCTTGTATTAAAAATACTGAACCGAGATGACAAATGTCTGTTTCATTATTTTACCATTATTAATCTTTAACGGATGTGTTGGATAAATAAAATATCAATTTGTTAAAATATTTAATTTAATTTTAGATGATTGACTGCATAAACGAAAAAAATCTACATAATCTATACATTTATTTGAAATAAGTGTGTGCATATTGCTATGTATAAAACCAACCCCTAAATAATAGGCGAAGATAAAAACATTAGCATATTTGTACATCTGCTTTATTTTTTAGGAATCGTTTTAATGATTAAAAATCTTGTCCCTTTACTTATAAAAACTATGTTTCTACTTTGAATAGAGATAAGCATTTTTTTCATTTTTCTTTCAGAATTTTTTAACAGCTTTTAAGATGTCGTAGTGGTCGAATAGCTTTTACTGCAAACGGGTCTTAGCGCTTATAAATAAGTCATAACTGTTCGGTTTCTTAGAAAACACTTAGGGCTTATTGCACAAAATTTATTTCTCCAAAGAGAGTATTTAAGCTGTCAAACATGAGCAAAATTATTAATAATTCTCTTTATCTAAAAGTTCTCAGACAATATACTCTTTCCTTTCGAAGAGTTTTTAATATTAATAAACTTTATATAAATAGTATTCGATTGCATCCTGGAGTATTTTTGCCAACTTTTTTAAGTGAATGAAGGTTGCTTCATTTATGTTGCCAGTTTATCCGCACAGAATTTTTTAAGTTCTTTTAAATTTGTAAACTATGGGAACTTAACTAAACGTCATTTGAATTTTATGTATTCCCGATATAAACTATGTTACAATCAAGAATTGTTTTTTTTTCTTAAAATATTCTCCAGCTTAATTAAATTAAATGGGATAAAACTTAAGGTTTTAATTTTAGGCCTTTTTTAATATTCACAATTTGACCCTGTTCATAAGTACCGACACTTTCTACGAATGTGGTACGTTGTTTATTGTAGAAACAAGAATCGCATGGAATAAAACATGATTTGTAAAAAAATTATCTTATTCTTGTTATCAGTGGAATTTAATTTGACCTGTGATTTACATCTTAATAATTTTAATCTCATAAATGTTTGTTTCTTAATAGTAATACTGCTTAATGTATCTAAAAGTTTAGATACATTAAGAAAAAAATAAATATGAAAGTTAATGTTCAAATGTATAATAAAAAGATAAATAAATATGATTTTTTATTAAATATGAAGAATTAAAGGACTGGTCACATATAATAATTGATTTAAATTATTTACTTTTTATATTATACGTGTGTGGATTTAATAAAATAAAGTATACCTTTGAAGATCCCGAATTTCGAATTTCAAAAATTAGTTTTGAAATAATATTATAGTCAAAAATACAGCGAAACCAGTTTTTTTTTCTCCATAAAATATTAATATGAATTTTCAACCTTAGCAGTAACTTTCAACTCTTCTATATTTTTATATGACAACTTTCACGAGCCTGTTTCAGTGAACATGCTTATGTGCCTAGTGCTACCCGGCACATAGAGCCTCGGCCTATGTTGTGAGTCTCTCTAGGCGCATAAAAGGACAAATCCACGCAAACTTTCGGGCAGAAGCCCGCGGGGGAACGCTGGCTGAAAATTAAGTTCCATCTACATAACAAAATCTCGCCTTGCATTCTCCATTGAGTCAGCCTCAAAGTGGCTTAGGCTATAAAATACGAGCTCGAGATATTTGATGCCCACAAAACACCTCCTTTAAAGCTGATAGATTTTCTTAAAAACAAATATGAAAACAAAAAAACAACTGTAGCTCAACCTAAGCACTAAAGTGCTTTCTAGACATAAAACATGTTTTTAGGTAATCGATTCACACATGAATTGAAATGAGTGATAATTTGACTCGTTATATTTAACTTCTATGATAAGTAATACTTTCGTAAAATGAAAATATATTTACGTTTACTAATTTGATATATTTTTAAATGATAATATTTTAAAATTATTGTTATTTAACACAGAAAACTCTAATTAAATATTAATCCAAACGAGTGTTGAAGCTTAGGTATCTTTTGATACTATAAGCTAGACTGAATACCCTCGGGCGATGTTTGCGGCCAGCTGATTAGCTGAGTTACTTTCGCAAGGTTGTAAATTTTATAAAATATAATTAAATTAAATTCAAGCAGTTGTAAATAAAATAAATGCTTATAATATAAATCTACTCGCATCAATATAAACGCTTAAGCTTGCTTAGTGATTAATATGACTTATACTACAGATCAACGTATAATGATTCAAACTGATTAATTCACATTAAATTTAAAATTAAAGCTTACATGGTATTGCAATTGGTAATACACCGGCTATGGCCGGCTTGGGGATGTGGGTTCGAATCCCACACAAATCACGATGATATTTTTCTGAGAGTTTCTTTAATCGTTTTTCAATATTTGAAAAAATGTACTTTATCATTATCAATCATTAAAAAACCTGTATAGGCAAAATCGTACTTCCTGTGAGACGGTCTTCACAAAAATCAATAATATAAATAAGTATAGATTTTCATGCTTAGATTTTTGCATAAAAAATATTGTTCTGCTTGAATAAGCAAGGTAGTATCTGCTTGGTGGTCTTACCACCAAGGTTTGTGATTGTTAACAGAGAGCACTGCACTCGGTGTTTGCCAAGCGCAGAGCTCGTGGCCCCCGGGCGCGAAGGTAATCCGTGGCTCAGCCTCGGTGACGAGGGCGGCGTCGGGGCGCAGCGACCACCGGCCGAGGGTTCGGCCCAACCCCTAATCAGATAACCCCCTCGATTATGTGTCGTCTTTTTTCATGACACTGCGTTAAAATGTACAAGATTTGTACAACTAAAAGCTTCCACAACAACGTAATTTTTTTGTAAAAAAAAAAAAAATTTATTCGTCGTCTTTTATAAAATCTTCGATTGAAATTTTATTGATTTGTATTATTGTATAAAACAGTTTGTTCGGCTGATTTATTGGAGAGTAATGGTTTTAGGGATAACATTCAATGGATTTCATCAAGTTATGCCGGGTTAAATTGAATCGTAATTGTGATGAAAAAAAAACCATATAAAAAATAAATTTATATTCATACGAAAGTATGTTTATGCTTTGGTATATTTTTAGTTTTACATTGGGCTTAAAGTATTTTACGCGATGACTTGGTATTCAAATTGTGGAGCCGCCGTAGACGAGTTGGTTGTAATCACCAGACCGCGATGAACCAGGATGATGTTATTTAAAACTCATTAAAATTCTGAAATTCTCACTTATATCTAGTGACAATTCATAGAAACTTTTCATTAGTCGTTTAGCTTTTAAAAAAAGTGCCTTACAAGTATTTTTGCATTGAAAGATTTAATGGATGTTTTTCTTTTAAAATGATAAAAGTTTAATTTCAGTCGTTCGGGATATTGAAGTAACTAATAACTTCAACCGACACATACTCCTCATGATGCTTTGATATTGCAGAGCAACAAGCGTTTCTGTCGGAAGGAAGCAGCGACGACGCAAAACAGCATTCATTACAGCAGTTGAATATTTTCGAAGGGGGGAAATTTCTTGAATTCCGGTCACGAATACCTGGCGATGTATGGCTTAGCCTAAAACAAATTGCCACGGGGCTGAAATCTGTCTGTGCGCGGCGTATCGAGCCCCGGTAAGGCTGTAAGGCGGCTTGTCATATTTAATTCGCCCGCCACGCGGAACGAAGATAGCCGAATGATTCGCAAAGTCCCCTAATCCAGGATATCAGACGGCTGCGTCACCTTTTATATTACCTGTCATTTCAAAATGTGCGGAAGGACACCGTTTTCAATTTATTTTCTCTTTTTTGTTTCGATTCTTTCGGCTTTATTTGAAATTGAATAAAATACGATATTGACTCAGAAATATTTGTGTAAATATTCAAAGTGAATTATTATTAAAATTTTGTCTCGGTTGATGAAAACACGATTTATATTTAAAAAATGGGCTCAATATGTGATATTGATAATGAGCGATGGAGAACTCTTTTAACTCCAATACGTAATGCGAAGTCTCGGCCGTTAACTAGGATAGGGAGAAACTTTCGATTCCGTAATATTTACATCGTCTACAAATTAAACAAGAATACAAACCTTACAAAAACACCCTCTCCAATAAAAGTTTTCCGGGACTTCGCTATATTAAAAAAAGAAATTCCGGAAACGCAGTAGTCGACTTGGTGGTATTGCCTATAATGATAAATAACCACCGGCTTGTTTGCCTTGCTCTTAATTTTGTTAACTGATTTTTTTACTTGTTTACTTATTTACAATAGAGATAATTAGTATGGCCTAGTTAAAATTATTTTTACATAGAATCTTTTTGTAATTATGTTGAAAAAATGCTTCCTCGTTTTTATTTTGAATTTATAATTAGCATTTACAGATTTCATATTATTAACATGCGTTCATCGCACATCGATTATCAAAAAAATGAATGATATATTATATGTTTTGATTATAGTAAATATTTCGCTATTCAGTGCATGGTTTACATGATTTCCAATTACGAGTATTTATGTATGATGGCGAGTGGAACAGTTAACGTATATATTTAATTTAATTATTTTATGTTATTATTTATTATAATATATATTTTGGAAATGTCGTACTTTTCATGTTAATATCATTATGTTTTAAATTAAAATTGTATATTGTTACCACAAACTATAGATAACAGATTCTGTATTTTTTTTTTTAATAAATTTGATATTTAAGATAGTATAATAATTTTTTTATTTTAAAAATTTATTTATGGTAAAAAAAAAGTACATTTGTTATTTTTAATGCTCTGAACACATTGCTTTCTGCACGTTTGCATAGTAATTATTTTTTCTTTGTACGTTTATGCTGCCTGGCGGCTTAAGAAGGGTGGAGGCGAATACGCTCCAAAAAACCCTACGGAGAAAGCGGAGTTTTCTCATTTTCAATTTAACTTACTCAATTCTCGAGATGTCTCTTGGTTTGAAACAGATGCGGTTTGATTGTTAATTTTTACATTTCAGTAACAGACGCTGGCAAGAACTGACTACTTCAAACTTAAATAAAAGTAAGCAAAAAATATTCAGTGCATTGTATGGCTTTAATTACTTGTAAATATATATGGTGATTTAATTAATGATGGTTCGTCTTTTGTATTTTAAAATTTAATTTTACAAAATACGAGACATTCCTACTTTTTTAATATTAAAAATAATCACGAGAATTTTCAAATAAATTGTCTAATTAAAAAAATAATATTTTAAGTAGCATGAATGCTGTTTTTAAGTTAAGTTATATAAATGGCTTTACATTTTCTACAATTTCGAGGTACTAATTTATTTCTGGATTAGGGGATCCGGGTTTTATGTTTTTTACATTTTGTCAACCATTTTGCCTTCTTCAGCTTTGATCTAAATGCTAATTTGTTTACGGTCATTCTTCGCCATCAATTTTTATTACGAGATCAGACCGATAGTTTTATAAATTCTACTCGTACCATTTCTAGTGCTAATGTTAATGGTTGTCGAACATTCAAAAAGATTTATTTAACAACTAAAATTTTAAAAATGTTTCTAATTTATTGGCCATGCTAGAGCGCGTTTCTTGGCTCCCACGAGTACAAATATCCAACGGTAACGGTACACGCTCATGTCTTTTAGGCTTTTCTATATGAAAGCGACATTAAACATACAATCAATTGCCTTATATAAAAAATCTTATATATATGTATATAATCGTATAATTTGACTTACTACTTATTGTGTATAAACAACGACGAGGCCTTCCTTGATATTGAACCGCTTAATTTCCCTAAAGATCTGTACACCGTTATTTTTGTTACCTGAAATTCAGAGCAGATTTCTTTTAATCAGATTAGTATGTACACACTTTCCCCGGGGTATGTAAGAAATAAAAATTCGTTCTTACAGCATGAGCCTCAAATTAATTAATCTAAAGGCTTTTTTCCAAGTAAGGCTTCCGTTTTTGAAGCCTTAGACTTTTTTCCAGGATATTAAAAGAAACATTTAATATGTTCAAGAACTTTTAAAATATACTTTTAATACTAATAATAATATATATATATATATATATATGCATTAAAGTATATATATATATTAGTGCCACTAAGCCATCTCTCTGGCATTACATGAATACCGTAACGGTAAAACTTTGAGCCGAAACAATTCATCCAAGTAATTTTCCTCTTCTTCGAAATTGGCCAAGTGTAGCCCAGCCAATCCATGCGCTATTGACCGGAACAGTTGATAATCGGGTGCGATAGCAGATCCCATTTCAGCGTTTTTATGGTGTCCTGGACTATGGAAGTGCGATGGCACGGAGTGTTGACGTGCTGCAATATCGTTCGTTCGTGTCTCGTGTCCCATTCGGGCCATTTTTCAAGAATGTATGGTTCAAACCGATCAGTTGTTGCGGTAGCGATGCCCATCAACAGTTTCGCTTGGTTTCAGCAGCTCTAAGTCTCTCAGTCAACTCATGCGGCACCCATTTTCCTTCCATTTGATTATTTCCTATGGAATGTAACTTTTTTGAAATACCTTAGCGAGACCATTTTAATGCCTCCGCAAGTTGTTATTGTGTTTGCGTATCATCTTCATCTAATAACTCTTGCAATTGTTTTTGGTTTTCCGAAACATTATTTGTCCTCAGAGTCAAAATCACCCATTCTGAAGCGTTTATACCAATTTCCTCAGGTAGCTTGGTACCGTAGGCCTTCTCAAGCAAACGAAGTGCTTTAGCCGCATTTTTTTCAAGTTAAAGCAGAAAAGCAAAGCTTCCCGCAAATAATGTTTTTTTGGCACAAAAGTTTACATCTTAATTACGATGTGTTGGTATTATGCTGCTTATTGTTGATAGATGTCTATGCCATAAAAAAACACAAGTTTAGACATGTATGTCGTTAGCGCCATCTATGTGTAAAAATAAAAACTTAGTACATATATATATTTATTATTAGTATATTTATATTGGCCACTTTTCAAAATACCTTCCAAATACCAAAATACCTAATGATTAAATAATTTATATTAGTCACTTTTTAATATACCTTCTTTCAACCGTGTAAATATCATAGTAATCTGGAATTCATTTGGGTCAGTATCCAAATTAATTATACCTACAAACCGGACAACAGTTTCATTTTCTTGTTTAAAAATTATTTTGATTGATATCTAGATTCAAATGATGCTAAGTAACTTTACAAGAAATAATTGTTTAATCAAATCTCCCGAAATTCTGTTTTCCCATTACCCCAATTACACTTGGTAAAGAAAACGTTAATGCAAGCTAACTTCAACCCTATTAACGTAGGTAATAAGGTCTACCTATATTATTGGAACACATTTAACTTGTTTAATTCAGATATCACAGCTTTGCTCCTGTTCTGAACGAATAGGAAGAGTATTTTTTTCCGATAAATCATTGTATTAAACTAAACGAGGATGCGGTAAAAAAGTCAATACATTCATTTAAAATCACTATAAAGACATAATAGAAAATTAAAACACCTACTAATTTTTATGCATAAACGATTTCAATAAATAGAATCAAATAATCATTGTTTTATTTAATGGTGGCTCAGACATCTGATAAATTGCACCAGAGGTTCCTATTCAGCAACAATAGCTTGCAGTTCATCTTTACCAAATTTCAGTGAGGCCGAAGCAAGATTTCAGTTCAATTTTTTCAGAAACCTTCTTTGACGGCTTTCAATCGTGCATGAGGTGTAAATGATCTTTTTTACTTTATTCAACTTTCTAATATTGTAATTAATGTAATTATCATAAAATATTTTTCAAACCTAAAGAATCAGAAGTTAAAATATTTTTATTTCTTATGTTTTAAACTATAACCTTTCATATCACTCAAATAATTCCCTTTGCATAGACTACTGACTTTATTATTCAAATTTGTACATCGCATCCCACATCCCATTAAGGTAATACAGTTTTGCTTCGTTTCTTGTATACATAATATACGTTAGGTCCACTACAGTTGCAAGTACTTGGAAAAGGCCACCCTTACAAAGAGAATCCCTTCCGCGTCACGTGACTCGCTTGGATTGATGCTGTACTTCCGGGGGGGAGGGTGGCTGGATGCAGGTCGGTGGCCATCTTGAATTAACTTACCTGACTCTGGACCAGGTTTTGTGCATGCTATTTATTCGCCCTTATTTCATGAATTTTTGTTATACAACATAAAACCATTGATAAATAATTTTAATTAATGTGATTATATACTCTCTCGAAAAAATCACTCAACACACCTCATACATACACATCTATTTGCATAAATGGATATTTATACTAATACATTCTACACATATACACATATATATAAATATATATATATATATATATATATATATATATATATATATATATATATATATATATATATATATATGTATGTATGTATGTATGTATGTATATAAAATAAAAATTTCAGATTTTTTCATAATGTAACACTTAAATTTGTCATTATATTCAAACCTTATTATATTTTAATTAAAATTAAAAGCATTTATTCTATCTTACGACCACTGAATTAAAAATTCAAGAAACCTTTTGTAATTATTACTATAGCAGAAGCCCCAAACGTTAAGTAAAAGCATGCTATTAATTTTGAGGATTCAACAAAAGCAGAAGAAAACTCTAAGAAGTAGCAATTATATAAGAGATGATTTAATGCCACGTATTAATAAAGATATTAAACCATCACTTCTGCAAGCTACCACAAATTCACTTATTTTTCTCTTTTTATATTTATTATAAAAAAACTACCATTCTATTCAATACGGAGATACTGAAGTAAATTAATAATTTTTTCATTAAATCTCTTCTTTTACGATTTATAATTCATATCATATGTACTTTGAAGTCACTTTAAATAAAAAAGAGCTCTGCTTACACTAGTAACATGAAATTCGAACTCTTGTGGCTTTTTTACATTGGTTGATTTTATTTATTTTTTGGAATGATTTCTTTAGACAGGATTTTCTTTTAGAATTTTTTTCTCTTTGTCCTTGTTGAATTGCTTATCAATTATTTCAAAAAGAAAATAAACGCTAACTGCAAAATCTCTCTATTTATATGCATACGGATGAATTAGTCTTTTGTATGTTTTAGACAAGCGAAGCAACTTGTTAAGCATGTAGTGGAGTGTGTAAACATATGCCGCATGTTTAAATCTAAGAGGGTATAAATTATATAAATTTTCCAGTCTCTGGAGAAAATAGTAATTATTTGAAAAATCAATTTAAAAAAACGTGTTACTATTCACGTAATTCTATAATTAAAAAAAATAATAATAGGTTGCAACTGGTAATTTAAGGTGACTCGCTAATAAAAATCAGTTCAAATTTAAATATTACTATTCTTTAGTATGTATTTCTAAAAACAAAATCTAAATGCTTTCAATTAGTTGAAAACATAAAAACAAAAAACGTTTTCTGTTTAATCTAATTATAACAGAGCTACAGAAATTTAAAGATAAATTTCACAAAATTTTTGTGTCTCAGAAGCCACTTCCAGTAAAGACTCTAAATTTCTCAAACCTAAATTTGTTTTTCGAGAAAAATCCAAAGTGCTCGATTTGATTTATTTTTTTACTATACGTTTTGTTTTATAAAGCTGTGCAATGCCTTGCTGCCCAGTGCCGTGCTCCCCCTGCGGGCCGTGCGGGCCCTCTTGCTGCGGGCCCTCCTCCGTGGGACCCTGCTGCCCTCCCTCGATCAACCCCCGGCCGCCCAGCTGCGTGACCGTCTACAGCTGCTACACCAACATCGGCTGCTAAGGAAAAACTCCTCCACGAACCGACGGTCTGCACTTCGGACAACAAGGGCGCATCCGTACATGCTCAAAATGCCAGGTACTGAGTAGGCTCCACCATCATGTCACGAGAAACCGTGAAAATATTGTGATTTTGGCTACTGACCTGGTTACATTCGATAGCAATTTTTTTTACCTGACTTTACTGGAATTAAAAAAATTATTTTGTGATTGTATAATTTTTGATGCTGTTGTGAAAAGTATTTGATTAACACCAAAATTTTTAGTAACATTGCAACAAATTAACTAAGCAATCTATTTTGTTATTGTATAATGAAAGTATGATTGTTTTATATGAGCTCAAATTGTAATATACATTTAATTTGATTTTATAATTGCTCTGAAATAAAATATCCTAGGAAATTTTTGTTTTATTTGTTACATTGCACTTCAATTTTTAATTTATTTAAAAACAGTTTTTTTCAAATAAATAAAAATAAAAACTTTTTTTTATACATATGTATATTTGAGCAGGTCCCCGATGGAAAAATTCTGGCCTTAGTCAATAAACAAAGGGACTCTAAAGCTCCTGAAAATGCCAATATCTCCGCTGAATTTAAGAAGATCAAGCTGAAAGTTATTCCTGGTTCTTGCGTTCCACTGTAAATAAGGATCCAAAGCAGAAGGGTTCCCAGAGGGTCCGTATAATGTCTGTTATGTCACGGAGCGTGAAGAGTACGATCTTCCTAAATGTGACCAAATCCACTGCCAAACAATCTGAAAAAACAGCGATCAAATTATTTCAAAGAGACCCATGAACCTACGTAATTTTTCTATCCGATTTCTCAACATCAACTCTCTGAGCACTCTTTAAAATATCTTATCATTTTTTAAACTAAACAATTCTCGTTTCTTTTATTGCAATTGATTTGCTGATGATTTTTGAAAGCGTCAATAATGAATTCAATATGAGTAATTAATATCAGATCATTGAATATTTTAACAGGAATTTCAATAACCTCATTTTTCGAAAATTGTGTGAATTTATGATTATAAAAGTTCGTGACTTTTATAGTTAAATTAAACATGAAAAACTACTTACAATATTTTCATCAATTATTAATCATAATATTTTTGAATAAAATACTTGAGTGATTTTCCACATTTTTATTTTTATTAGTGACCGGTTTCGCCAACCTTTCACATTGGCATTATCAAACAGAGTTTGATACTCTGTTTCTTTGAAACTCTGTTTGATAATGCCAACGTGAAAAGTTGGCGAAACCGGTCACTAATTAAAATAAAAATGTGGAAAATCACTCAAGTATTTCTTTCAAAAATATTAAAATGAAATTCCACCAAGTACTCTCTGTCAAAAATATTGAATTTCTTAATTACTAATCAATATATTACAAAAAATTAAAATTCTATATGTTAAATAAATTTGTTGACTTCTTACATTAATAATAAAAAAAAACAACAAATATCTAAATTATTATGTTAAAAATTTAGAATTTGCTGCGGTGTTTAAATTCAATTAACAAATATTTCATAATTTAATTAAGACTTAAATGTTTACTGATAACTGGCCTGATTAATAAATATACACGTTTATTTAAATTAATAAACTAAATAAACTGAATTACGCGATTCGAGCAATATGCTGTTTAACACAGGGGCTTAAAAATAGCTACGATATAGATTTAGTTTTAAAGTAGTAACTTTTAGAAAATTCATATCAAATATTATTTCTTTTTGCGTAATTAACGTTTGATTACGTCGATCGGGTGAGTTATCAGAAAACTATTCAACTTAATTTAATTAAGATGTAATTAATAATTTAATTTTAACATCAAAACAAATTTAATAATTTTTATAGTTTCTAAAATAAACTATAATTTGAAAGATACGACTGTTTGATGAGATGGCCTTGTAAAAAACTACATTAGCCAAAACTATAATATTGTATTTTGAACTTTAGTTTTATTCTTTGCTTTTAGAAAGAAAGAATCGTCAGTAACTGATATTACATCAATTCGTTTGCACCTTGTAGCTACTAGATTACTGAAGTTTCAGTGTGAGCGATTGTGATCAGAATTTTATTTCATAGTTTTTTTGTTGTTGATAATATCACAAAAAACTGAACTGTATAAAATTAACCTGATTTTTTGTTGACCCGTGTTACTTTTTGAGTTTATTAAATATTATTAATTCAAATTAAAAAAAAGTAATAATTTTATAATCTTTTACCAATTAACAAAAAACAACAAAAACGTAGAACTAGATGATAGCCTCTCCTCAACCGAATAATAATAATAAAATAAAAATTGGATGGTACAAAACAATAACGCACACCTTAGAATAATGATTTGATTTTTGACCTACCACATATATTAATGTAAATATAAGTTTATGTTACATTTGGTTTCCTTCTGTCATTTATTATAATTTTATAAAATGTCACTTCTTTGTATTTTAGTTGTTTGTAAGATTTAAAACGATTTTTGTTAGCCTGACGAGCCGCAGAGGGAGGCGGCGGGCGGCAGGGCAGTTTCCGGCCCGCGCGTCTCTACTTCCGTCCTGTGACGTCACCCGTGAAGAGAACACCTGAACCCCTAATGTTGTACCTGTTTGGCGCGATAGTCCTGCCCTCTAGGTAAGCGCCACCCAAAATGGCCTCAACCGGGCTCTTAAAATACTCGGCGGTCGACATGCTCGATCCCCTTATTTGTGATACTTAGCCCCTCGTTCAGAAAACTTGTGCCACTTTCGGTTTTCTTTCAAATAAAATAAAATACTGAACATATTTGCTTTTTATGTATTTTTTTAATTTTAAGTGCATCAATGACATGTTTATTTTTACTCTTAATTATTTAATACTTTACCAGATAAAAAAAATATTTAGAAAAAAATATTTTAGAAAGATGCTTTTGAATTTTCATCTCATTTATTGTTTTTTTTTTTGTTATATATGTCATAGTTAGCTAAAATACCGTTATTATTTTATACTTTTAACGAAAATAAGCACGTTTTAAATAAAATATGTAAATGTTATATGATCTTTGAATGTATTCTTGATTTTTCACGTGTACTATATGTGTTTAAAATTGTATCTAATTTATCACAAGAGTGTATTACTACAAAACTGAGAATCTTATTTTATAGATGAAAGTTATTAAAAAAACAGATTTTATTATGTTCATCATTTTCATGGATGAACGTATTAACACTTAATATGGTTATAAAAAGTATGTCATATATTCTGAAATCAAACCTTCGTGAGTACTAGTATTACCTGTCGCCAGAATTATTCCGCTTGTGTTGTACATCAAACACGATGCTTGTTCAATGCCAAGATGCGACTTGCTCGCACACCTTGACGTGCATTAAAACAAACTTCCAACAGAAGCTTACTTATCCACTTAAAATGATGAAATTCATTCCAACGCCCTGTGCCAAGAGACAGACTGTAGTTTGATAAGAGAATATTAATACTTCCCATTTCATTTTACATCAAAGAACAGTATATAAAATGTCCTGCGATTTAATAAAACAACAATTATCAAATGTTTAAAAAGAAACAAAAAAAAGAATTGATGAAATTGTAAGTCAATTAATAAAATTCTACATTTCTTGTAATATTTTTAGAGTAGACACTAATGAATGCAACATGTCAGATCCTTATATTGATCGGCTGTTGTGTTTTTACTTTACTCGGTCTATTTTTTTAGTTTAACAATATTAAACACAGTTGTTTGCAATTTAACATTGCATCTAAAACCTTTCTTCAGTAAATAATGCTATAGAATAAATAAATAAAGCTTGCAAATAACATGTATAATGTGAGAAAAGGGTAGTCATCGACATAAACATTATAATGCGATATATTATAATATATTAAACATTCGATAATTTTAGTGTACATTCAAAAAAATATGTATTTTAAATTATTGGCAAGCAGATAAAATAATTATTTTATTGTTTGGTATAATATATAACTTTGCTTTTTATTATTATTATGACTGCAACTAACGATGTCTGATTCTACGAGACATGGAAAATAGAAAAGTGTAGACTAAAGAATTTTTATTATCTAATAAAAGGCATCGTATTTTCAGAACACTGTGTCTTATGGTAAAAGTGCTCAGCGCCGGAGTCTTGAGAAAAAATAAACATCATTATGTAGTCTTTACCATTTTTTTTTTCTTTCGTAGCAGAGTTCTTATTTTCCTATCTTCCTAATAAAGCATCGTATATAACGCAAATAAGAAAACTGTTTTCAGTTTACTCTCAATGAAATAAATAAAGTAATCAAACTTAAATCAAAGCTTTTATTTGTTTAAATTAACATTATTTAGATATAATATTTTTATAAAATGCTATAAAGCAGTTTATAAAGTGTCAAAAACATCTTAAAAACCTTCTAAATTTTCTTCATCGTCTTTTTACTGATTTCTATTGTCAATACATTTTAATAAGTTTATAATAATTTTATTTTTAAAAACGATTTTGCATTCTTATACTTTTTTATATTAGAAACATAAAATAAAAACCGTGTGTCAATGTGTTGTGATAATAAATTTTTCACGACCTTTCCTTAATGGGAACACCAAAAATATCGTTGCTTTTAAAATGGAAACATCGTTGAAGAATTCTTTTATAAACTTCGAAAAATTTACATGTATAAATTCAACTGAATAAATCAAATCAAGATGAATTGATAAGGTTCCCATTTTAGACATCAATGTTTGTAATTTCTTAGGTATTCCTCTCAATATTAATTACGATACGATCATGCGCTGCTGAATTCCTGGTATGCGAATCATCGCTGATAAGGGGGCTTTCAAAGAAGGATATAATTTCATCCTTCCGAGGTACATTGTCAAGAGAAATCAAAGTTATATAAATTTATAACAGTACTTAATATTTAATCATTTAAATATTACGGCTTTTGCATATAGGAAAAACATTTGAGCCAAGCATCCCAAAATAAACTAAGTTTCAATATTTAATATCTTTGAAGTATAACATTGCGATTGATGCTTGAAAATGTCTTATTTTCTACGACACGAAATAAGCTGATGGGTTCGAAGACAATTTTGCTGCCTTAACTTATAATAGTATACAACAATACTGACCTCGCATTGTAAGGACGTCAAAATTATCAATCTTTATTAAGTCCCTCTTTATAACACAGCTAAAATTATCAAAATCAATTCATAATTTAATGTATAATGTAATGTCACATATACATGTGACATATATTTAATATTTATTTATATATTGTACATTTATTAGAGGGTGAAAAATTATTTGTAGAACAATATTTTGACGTTATTATTTTAAGCGATGTATCTGTGATAAACTTTTTTGAAAGGTAGTTTTAGCCTAATAATTTACATTAATAAAATTAACATGATTATTTCAAATCCTTTTTAAATTTGTAAAGGCAGAATACAAAAAAAGTTCAAGAGAATATCACGTAATGATGTAGTATTTTTCATAATGACGAAGACATGAAAGACGCACAAAGAACAAGACTGCGATACGAGGTCATCATAATGCAGAACTCTTCCGTAAGATTATAACGATGCCCTCGTATGACTTCCTTTAACGTTTTCATTTACATATATTCATGTTTTAATGGTATGAATTTTTGTTAGAACGACATTAAAAACTTTCAGGTCAGCAGTCGTGTGTTTGATGCAATATATATGTCCCTGTACATATATGAGTGAGTACGTGTGTGCATTTAGGAAGGTGGGGCAATTTGTATTTCAGCATGATCTGTCCAAACGTCCAGGATTGTAATAAAATGAAATGTGTTTGCACTGAATGAAAAATACTTCCCTCGTATGTTGTCCCCCAAATATATTCCCACGTGCCTGGAGCTACAACGTGACTGACTGTTATAATTGACAATATCAGTAATTCCATTGTTGATAGACCCTTTTATACTGTGGGAGTAAACCTTTATTTGGGGACATGAGCTGTAATGGATATTGGTACTCACAACCGCTTGTCAATATTGATGAGGAAGTATTCTACCTTTTATTTAAACTGATAATAAAATATATATATATATATACAAGGATAAACTCATGAAAGCTTCTTTTATATTCAAAATAAAAGCTTTGTTCTTCAAATATATATTTAATTTTATCTTGAAAAAAAAAAATGCTTGCTTTGATTGTTGCGGTTTGATTAGTTTGGACAAGTACCGTCATGAATATTCAATTTTATAATATTTTTAATGAACAACTCAAAAAAATATCTAAGATCCAACATTTCTTTTTGATGAATATAATAGTAATGCATTGACGTAAACATGCATTTTTTGCGAAATATAATATAACTAAATAATATATTTTGTTACACAAATAAAATAAGTAGCTTCTCAATATATGTAATATACAATTAAAAATTTACATTTTTTTTAGTAATTGTTATCTTAGGCATGTTTATATTTAAATATAGATATTTTTATATCAAACAAAATGTTTACCATTATACAATTCATTTTTTTATTGATTGTATATCTATCTATTTATATAAAACACAAAAGATGTTTGTGTGTCCGTGATAGGCTTTGAAACCATCCACCCGATGTGCCCCAAACCAGTTTCATTTGAAAGACGATAATACGAAGAATCTTTGCGACTATTAAAACAATGCAATAAATACATTCGGTCTGTTAATTAAGTCAATTTTTGACATTTTCCATACAAAAATTTTCAACATTTGTAAAGTCGAGATCGTTCCTCGCAAAAAATTAGAAAAAAGAAATTGTGAAGATCGCGCATAAAACAAAATCACTATCTGTCATTCACAACAGAGAGTTTTATCATAGTGAGTTTGTCTGTTTTTATATAGGAAAAAAAATATTAAACAAAAATATTCGTATTACAAGTTTCATCTATGGATTATTATGCATATCGCATTATGATAAGAGCCTAACAATCCAATCACATTTTAAAATGCCGTGAAGTGTTTCATCAGTTCATTGTTGACATGTACGTTAAAATTGAAAGTGAGCGGCTTCTGTACATTCGTTTTAACCAAAAGAAATTGCGTATTAAAGATTAGATTCATTCGCGCGATGCAATTGGAATATTGCATATGCATGAGTATGCTCAAGATGCTTTGAAGTAGGCATACAAGCGATTAAAGCAAAACGGAGATTACTGCACGCTCATATTCTAATTTGGCTGATAAAAAAATTTGTTCCAACTCAAATCGATAGTGTTATTTATCTGCTGAACTACCGAATCTGCAAGAAGACGTTGTCTGCAAGAACATGATTCACGGCCTTGGAATTCGCCTTGCATGAAAGACGGCAAATGCACGAAAAGATATCCACGCGATTTGATTAATGAAACTCAAACTAGTGAGGATAGATATTCGAAATACAGCGACGAAAGCCAGAAGATGGAGGATTTACCACCACAATTAAAGTAAGAAACGTTGATATTGACATTGATATTGATATTGACAAGTACATATGCAAATATGTTAACAGTAATGAAGCTGTCTGCTGAATTCTTGGTTTTAGACACACCTACCGAAAAAACTCAATATATTGTTTATCCGCTAGCATTAAGATAAAAAATTAAATAAAAAACAAAATTTCCTTTTTTCGAACAAATAAAATAAATGTATTTATTTTTTTAGAGTAGTAGAACACCGCTAGTTAGTTATAAATATGATCCGTAGTGCGATTTAACTTAGGTTTGGACTTGAATACTAGGAAATAGAGACGATCGATGCAGATTCTTCGATACCGCAGAGACGCGGCCTGGTTTATTTCTAGAGGGGTAAGTATTTCACTAAACATAATTGTGTATTTCTGCTAGCAAGAGAGTCATAGGATAGTAATGACGCAGGTACGGTAACTATGGTCAATAGCGCTTCAGTTAAATATACGCTCAGAACAAATTATTGAGAGTGCAATTTAGATCGGTACAAATACTATTGTGTATTGTATAAAATATTCTGTTCCGAACAATTGTACTTTTTGTGATAGAATTGTTATTGTTGTATAAAATATCAACAAAATATATATATATATATATATATATATATATATATATATATATATATATATATATATATATATGCAAAAACATTCAGAACATTATAAATATAAACACAATATTTTATAATATTGTATTTATATTTATAATGTTCTGAAAGTTTTTATAAGTTCAAAAACATTTTTTTTAATCATTCATTGTTATCTTATTCGTTTCATGTATAAACATCGATTTGATAAAATATGGTTTCGTTTTTTATTAGTAATTAAAGCTCAAAACCTCAGCACATTTTTAAAACAATGAATATCACTTAAAAGGCTTCAGAGCAATCACAAAAACACGAGCAGGTTGCGCGTCACTAGAAAGTACCTTGAAAACTCGCAACCAAGCCAAGCATTGTTGTTACCCCTCTTTTTTAATGTGAATTAAAACGATATATGTTTCGAAATAAATTTGCCGCTCACGTTTACAGGCATTGTGAAATCAAAGGCAGCATGTGATAGACCAATAGACTAAATGAAAGGCGTATTTTTTTTGCTTTTTAATATATTTTAATAACGAAAGCTTTAATGGTATTCCAGGTACTTCTTGTATACTTAATATCAAATATGACAGTATTAGATAATAAAAAAATATTTGTTTTGATCTTAAACAAAACTATTTCAATATTTTAGAATAATAATACTTTTTTAGATTCCCTAAAATATTCCGATAATAAAAATGCTGAGAAACTTACAAGTGCCTTTTCTTATGTAATACAAGAAGTAGAGTATTTTTTGCCTGCCATTCTAAAAATATACGAATCTTAAAAAAAGTATAAATTTGAATATAAATGCTACGATGAAAGTCGTCAAAAAATATGTTTGAGAGAGGTTATTTTTTTCATTATCACTTTCATTTCCATATTTTTACATTATAATAGTTTACAATAGTGATAACTAGGCCTGGTGACCTGTGGAAAAGGGGAAGTATGTCGAGCTGTCCTGCGTAATAACAAAGTTGCAACGCTCATTGTTTATGTTGAAAAGTAGAGATCACCAAAATTGTAATAAGCTCAGCTTGAGTTTTTCTTTCAATTGAAATGACTATTTAAATTCATTGCTTGATTTTCTATACATATAATTATGTTTAAATTTTTCGTATTAGTTTTCAAAAGATGGTCGCCAACCTTCTGTGAGGAGAGGCACTCGACGAAGAAGATATCAAAATTGTTTGTTTTTCACAATGGTATTTAACACAGTTTTTTTTTAATAGATTGAATTTTTTTTTTCAAAAACTTTGCATGGTCTCGAATTAATTTTTCTCGATATAATAACTATGTATTATTCATAGGAAATTACTTATTACATTTTTTTTATCTTTGTTCTAGCCTTTTCTTTGAGTGCTTTCAAGATGCACTCAGCCGTTTTCTGAATAGATGAATATTCTATGAGGGATATCGGAAGAAAATACTTCAGTTATAATTGATATCTTACAAATATTATTTCACTATCTTTTCCCAGGAAATGTTTTTAAGAAAACAAATCTTTTGGTTAGGTTATTTATTTTTTTACTCTATAGCATTTCATGCTCATTAATAATGAAATTAGTTTCAAAACTGAGTTATTTTTGATAAAATGATGTTTCGGTACAACCCTAGATTTGTGATATTAATCTGAATAATCAGGAGAATATTACACCTTGCCTGAATGGGCAAATGCTTCATTCTTCCTGATAACAAGAACCTTTTTTAAATGAGGTTAATTTTATGTTCACCGGTAAATTATGAATAAAGCCAATCTTAATGAAAACTAATGTTTTTGTGCAGCTTACAATTTCTTTGAGTAGACAATTCACAACTCATTTTCTCATTATTTTATAAAAACTAGAACATTTTTATAAGATTAAAAACAGCTTATCATAAAAATAAATTATATCCAAAGTGATATATTTTACAAATATTATTTTTTATATTAGTTTGGGTGTTTCAAAACATTAACTTATTAATTAGATTAAAATACCAAAAAAATTCCTTGAATATATTAACATATATGTACTTTTTATTACAAAAAGCCTGTCAAAAGTCTAAAACCATACCATAGAAAAGTTGGGAGGTGAATAAGGAGGAAGCAAGTCTATGAAAAATATCCGTTGATATTCCTCGGAAAATATCATACCCGACAAAAATGTCCTTATTTTTATCTAAAAAGTCGACTTAAAATTTGCGTATTGAATATTTCAACCATAAATTTAACATTCACTCTCAATAGCAACAATATTTTACATCTTTAAAAATATAAAAGCAAAACCTTTTTTTTTTTTAATAAAAAATAATAATCATTGATAACAACAAGATCAAGCCAATAGATAAATATACTACTTGATGATAAAAATAAAATGAAATTCCTTTACATATTGTTTTTTTTTTTTGAAGCTTAATGCAATTGCAGTCTAATCAATTCCTTTGTACCCTAGTGCTACATAGTTTGCAATTTCCATCCCTTCATAACGCTCGCCCCTTGCGACGCTTGCACCAAGAATTAAATTGAATCAGACTCCGAGCTGAACCTAATCCTATCATGACCGCGAGAATTGTTAATAAGTCGAAACAACAGAGTTGAATAGAGAAGGACCTGCTCGAGGTACGTAAGACATTAATGCTCTATCAGATGTAACGTGTTATGACGTGACCACGATCCCACAATCTATGTGGTTTTTTTCATTAAAAAAAAACTTATCTTGGCTCGTCGTCAAAAATTGGAGCTTTTATATATTTTTTGTGATTTTTTTAATATCCATTAGAGAAAATTTATATGTAAAATTACAATACCCTTAGAAACACTTAGGTTAAATTTAATATCAATTTGATTATTACTTAATCCATTTTCTGACTCTACGATTTTTATTAGTAAGTAAACTATCGCAATATTACCAATAGA
The DNA here is from genome assembly GCA_022113835.1 of Atopsyche davidsoni. Taxonomy (NCBI): domain Eukaryota; kingdom Metazoa; phylum Arthropoda; class Insecta; order Trichoptera; family Hydrobiosidae; genus Atopsyche; species Atopsyche davidsoni. Next base: position 2,084,938 of record JAILWY010000019.1, on the reverse strand, counting down.
CATAATTAAGCAGTTTTGATCTTTCGAATCCAATTTTGTCATTGTTTTTTTTTATTTAATTAATATTAATCTTAGTTATATTAAAAGAGGTATCTTATAATCCCTTGTAGTTTGATTTCATAAAAGGAATAAAGAGATATTGGAAACTTATGTTTCCGAAATAAAAGCTCGTAGCATGTAGTAAAAAATGAATGTCAATTGAATATCAGCCAAAAATATGCTAATAAGTTGATTTTAAATGCTTCAATCACATAACATAAAATATGAGTCAAGATATTGATTGCAAAGATTTATTACCTGGTAATTTTTTTTATTCTTCAACAATAGGTATAAAACCCAAATTCCCAAAATTGAGTTAAGTACTCGATCGTAATAAATGGTTTGAATTGCATCTCTGGAAAATGTATTATTTTTACTTGAATATAATAAAACTACTTTTTTAAATGTTAAGTATATATAATTTAAAGAACCATTATAAACATTAATATATTTATAATTATAAACGTGGTTTTACAAAAAAAATGTTGATAAAAATGAATATTCATCACATCCTTAGACGTAGTCCTTATGTTTAAGATAACCGTTGCTGTATTAAAAAATCAATACGTATTACATAATAAAGCAATGTTTTATGAGAATCTTGAATATCTTATTAAAAAAATTACAAACAAATTTAATAGAATAAACTGACATCTTTTAAACAATTATTTTTACTAAAAATTAAAGTGAAAAAAATTGTTTATAACTGTTCCAATATTTTTAATAAAATATTTGAGTGATTTTTCCACGTGTTGTTCTTATTGGTGACTGGTTTCGCCAACCGTTTCACGTTGGCATTATCAAATTCAGTTTGGTTTAATTAAAAAAAAATTACATTTGGAAAAATCATTCAAGTATTTTATTTAAAATACTAAAATAGAATTCCAGCAAGAACTCTCTGTTATAAATATTGATTATTTTAATAACTATTCTAACGATCGCTTTTTATCGATGAAATTCAATTTACGTGTTTAACTATTTTATAAAGATAATTAGGAAGTAAAAGTTCTTAGCCGTTTCATTGTTTCAATCAAATTTTAATTAAGCGTTTTGATATTAATAACCACAACATTTTACTTAATATTCTTCATGTACAATCCAAAAATTAATTAAATGTAATTAAAACATATTCCAAAAACACAATGTCCATTAAAATTTTGGTAACGATTCTATTTATTGAAATTTCGTTAATTCATTCTTACCTTTGTTTCAAACTATTTTATACATTAAACTATATTATAGACTTTTAATATCTTCTATTTCTTCAATTAAATATTTGAAAAAAAAACAATTTTTCAAAAAAATTAAATAAATGTATGGATAAAACATTCTTATCATTATACAACGATTATATAGATTAGACATTAATTAACGTTGATGATGTATAAACCAAAAATTATACAAATTTGTTTTATTAATTAATTTGGAAAATTTTGCGAAAATTTGAAACTTTTCAATATTTTCTTTTTAAAGATAATTGTATTGTTAACGAATAGTTATTGAAAACTATTGAATATTTTCTCTTTCAATTTCAAAGATAATCATTTTGTTTACGCCATTATTATTCTATTTATACACAACAATGGGTTGATTTTCTATCTTTTTGTAAAGCTTTTTGAGCATCTGCAGGTGTTATATATTACTAGGAAAATGGCTTATTGTTCTCTTTCAATCAAATAGCTCTAAAATTCAATTCATGCAAACTATTAAACGCAAGAAATCCTTTGATTTATAACAAAACATAATGATATGCTATTGATCATGTGTTTAATTTTAATATCGTGCTCTATTGTTGTAATTTAATAATATATACTTTATTATCTTCTGTATTTTTAGTAGTGGATATCGTATTTTTTCTTTTCACTGTTTTTAAAAATATTATTTTGTCTAAAAACTAGTATATTTTTTTATATGATCATGTGAAAGCAACTTTAAATTCATGGCGTCTTGAAATTATTTTGGGCACACTAAATACTTTCCTTATTATATATTCATCATGTGCCTCTCCTTACAGAAGGTTGGTGACCATTTCACTGAGCATATACTCATGCTGAGTCAGTGTTCATGGTTTTCTAAGGGTAAATAGTGTAGTGGGTTCCCGGGTCCTTTGGAAGGAAAAGTCTGCGTATTGCTGCTGCCCAGTAGCATTATTATAAATCCTTTCTTTATAAAGCTCTTCCGTAAAGATCCGATAATTCTTCTTCAGCAAGCTACAGAAACAATATCAGAAGCCCTCCCGCCTCGACAAGGTACTTCCAGAGCACATCCCTCCACAATCAATCCAAGTCCATCACTCCATTACCGATCCTTTACTCACGTTCACGGTACAGAATAGCAGCCATGCACAAGCAACAGAATGGGGAGAGCGGGGAGGTTTCCTAATTATATGAAATCATTATTATTCAGTGGATATTGCATAGATTTTTTAAAAATTCATTGTTTTAACATAAAGAGCAAAATTACTAGCGATAGTCACATTGTCCTTAGTTGAAATGTATACTGTTTCATAAAAATACTCTTTACTTTATATCTGACCGCATACGAAAATACGTACCCATTGAAACTTTGTTAAAGTTGAATTGTCAATGTATAAAAAAAGTGGTATCATAGTTTTTTTTCATACTCAATCACTTACTGTTGCTTATAAGTACATGTACGTATTTATTTTAAAAGCTAAATAAAATATTTTATATTTAAAGTATATCCAAAATACGACCTCAATATGGTAATAAAAGCTTTTCTTGATATTTATTGAAAATTTAATGTTACAGAGTTAACAGTAGTGAGTATTAAAGAAAAAGATTTTTTGAAAACGCGATTACCTGTTTAAAATTCAATGGGTATTTTCAGGACCCACTCTCCCCCCGGGGCGCCGCTAATGGGGGAACGGGCGACCCGTATTGCAGAATCTGCCGCCGGGCGAGGTGGCGTTAATATTAAATAAAAACGTGTTTATATATAAACACTGGGGGGGTTATCTTTGGTTTCGGTTATTTGAACGCTTATTAGGACGCCCTGGAGATATCTGCGATGTTAATGTGTTTAACTGGAACATTACTACGGTGACCATGCTGGGCCTTGATCACAACGGAACTTTTTTAATAATAATTATTAATAGAGACTTACTTAAAATGTTACCTTACAAAAATTACCACTATATGTTTTTGTCTGTAATTTATTCCTACGTATGGATTTCTTTCAGGGAACCTAAAGCCAAGCATTGCAAACCCCAGAGTACCCGGCTTTCACCACATTGAGGCTAATGGTTAAAAAAAATCGAAAGATTTACAGGGAAAATATACTTCTTTGTCCACTAGAATGGCGTTGTTTGCATACGGGGTCTTATAGTACAACTCAAAACCGGATTTTTAATGATTTAGTCCAATCCAGGGGGGTGAGGACTTCACTATTTGAGAGAATGAGAAAGACAACTTTCTAAGATTTATTTTTGCATTGTTTTTTTTTACACATTTGTAATTATATTTTTTTATTGTTGAATTTTACATAACAAATTAAATTTTAAAATATATAAACGTGGAGACAAGGGTTCAAAAACAAAGTTTTGTACTAAAATATTATTCGGAGCGGATAGGTACCCTATCCATTAGCGCCTCTTTCAACCGGAAGTCGGGGGGCGGCGCTTGACGACGAGATGCATCAGCGACGGAACAATAAAAACCCGCGACGATCTTTGCTACTGCCACAAAATAACCCCTCGGAGTACTTGACACTAAAGTCGCTCGCCTAGTGACAGATACTAATTTAAAACGAGGCTTCATGTAAACGAAAATATATTTCTGGATTTACATTCAACTTTGACTTAACCTGTTATAGGTTTTTAAGTAAACAGGGTTCTCCATAATGTGAGTTTAAAACGGCTTTCTTTTTGATTGAGTTTGCAGGATTTGGCGGGCGCTTTTAATGGACTTCTTTTCTAAGGTGCTAAGCAACGTAAAAATAAAGTATAAATATTGAATTACTACAGATTCCTTGGGTTTTCTTTGAAACTGACTTCAGTTTCGCATCCTACACGTGGGAAAATAGCTAAAATAAGACGCGACCTTAAAATTAACTCATCGTAGAATATCTATCTTATTTTTTTTAATTAAGACGTGTTACATTAATATTTATTTATTTTTTAAATGTATTTTGTTATTTATCAAACATCTGTTGTTACAGTTAAAAGACGACCATTTATAGTGAGTGATTCAGAAAATCATTAAAATATGCAATTGCATTGAAACGTGAAATCTGATTTTTTTTTTTGCTCGGGGTTTTTTGACCAAGGAAAAATAAAATTTAATTCTTTTAATGTTTTTGGAGACTATATAATAACGATTATACATATTCAAGGTTTCCGCCAAAAATACAGTTATTATAATAAACAGTTAGTCGATTTCCAATTAAAATCGTTGGCTTTTTATTTCTCAGCCTTCTTTATATAAATGTTTTTTTTATAATTATGTATAACTTTGCAATTTGTAAATTTTCATTTTTGACCAGTAACTGTCATATTTTGGTTTTATTTTTTTTATTAAAAAGGTAACAAATGTGTTAAATTCAAATATTGATTACTGTTGTTTTTTGAATTAACGAACATACTTATTTTATTCTTTTTAATTTAACCCTAAAAATGCAAAGTAACTGTAGAATTCTTAGACTTTTCATAGAAACCTTTTACACTCTTTATATGAGTAAGTAGGTGCGTGAACAGATAACACTTTTATATATTTTTTATATCTTTACTTGAACACTTCAAAGCCGGAACCAAGATAAGACCGGCTTCCGATAAAAACTTATCGAAGCAAACGGATTTTTAATATCAAACCGTAAAGAATGACATGCTATCCCAAGTGTGTAATTGGATATTGTCAATTTTCCAAAAACTTTGTACGTAGTTCATAAAATGTCATCACATTATCTTAAAATAGGACACCAGGTGTCAATTATTTTTTCCATAAATGCTTTAGATTTATATAGTTATTTTTTTTTATTTGTAATATATTTTTTTAGATTTCGATCATTACTGATAAATAAGACGTCATTATAAACAAAAATTAAATATTTTTATATTAATTCTTAAACACTAAAAAATCATTAAAAAAATTATTTATAGCTAAAAAAATAATGCGAATAAATAGGTTAAAAATCAATTAAAACAACGATGAAAACGATTGTAAGTTGTTTTTCAGTCATAGAAAGCATATGAGCTTTGTAACCTAGCGTCTTAATTTTTTACCACGGTATCTTTGCAAATTAGCGAGTACTCATGATGCTTTTGATTATGAAATCTTTCTAAGTAATAATATACCGGGTTGAGAATTTTTAGTGTTAAACGTAAAATAAATTAAAAAATACAATTTTATTTTGTACGAAAATTCAACTATAAATATTCTAATACCTCAAATTCTAATACCTCAAATTATACACCAGTTTATTGTATTATGAGTATCATTAAAAATAACCTCAATATTTTAAAAGAGTCCCAAATAATTTTCTAATTATAGATTTTAGACATTCAACTTACAAATAAGTAATTTATTTCCCTTTCACCCAAAAAAAGTAAACAATGTCATGATATGTAAATATGTGGGTGTAAACTCATCTTTTCTAACGATTCTTATATAAAATATTAAATCATTACTCAATATCAATCAATATTTTATCAACAAACAATTCAAAATATAATACCATTTTCACTGAAACATTTATTTTATTATCGAACAACATTTTTTAATGTTTTTCATTAAATAATTCAACTTTTTTTTTTATATATTTAAAATAAATAAATTCGTTAAGCTTAGTGAATACTAACTCAATGACAATAGTAAAATCTAATTTTAATTCTTTCTTAAATTAGAACATTTGTTCCAATATATAAAAGAATCAGTGTACAAGTATCACTATGTAAATTGGCTGAGAGGGTAAACACGAACGGCTACTTATGTATCCGGTTTCCGTTTTTCTGATCAAAATCTTTATTTTTTTAATTTACTTTACTGTCGCGTATATCCGGAACATAAAATATTGTATAAGCCTCTTTTAAATTTTATACACAGCTATCCATTAAATTTTTATTATAAAACAAATATGATATATTAAAAAAATAATTTATATGAAAATATTTCAATCTTTTCAATAAGTAATATGACTTTTATATGATTTTTAAACTTGATATTTCATCGAAAAGCGTTTGATATTTCCCATATGTTTTTTTAACAGAAATGTATGGTTTTTTTCTTTTCATTTCGTGTGCAAACCGTGTCTCTCAAATACCTTTTTGGGCAAAATAAGCCTATAAGGCCCAACCTATTGATTATCAACTATCACCGGATTGATCAGGTAAAAAAATATTAGAATGTAGCCCCATTGCTTTTATAATTTGCACTCGACCTTTTATAAAAAAAATATTTCTTGTAACTTCACTTAAAAAAATCATTTTATGATTTATCTACGATTCTTACTGTAAATATCTTTAAAATGTTCTACTAGTTTTTGCATATTTGCTTTGTAAAATAGGTATCAAATACTTTTTTCGTGCGAATTGTTTTGACAAAAATTGCAAATGTTGTATTACGCTCGCAAGGTAAGTTTTTATGGTCCTTGTTTGAAAAATCAATACTCTTGCACGAGAATCCTGGGATGATTTGTTTGATTTTTTGCAAATTAGGAATAGTTTATGAAGAGTGTCAAGGTCACTCACTGTATTTGGGTTCTAGGGTCACGCCAAACACCGCTTTACCCGAAGGCCTAATCACCAGGTATGCTATATCACACCTGCGAAAGTGAATACTCAGCCACAGGCACGCATAGGAAAGATTACAAACTGGTAAAAAGAGGCATTTGATTACTAAGTCGAGGCGTAATACCACAACAAACCACATTTTGTTAGAGAGACTTTCTGGCAAAGTCCATCATTTTTAGAGAAAATGAAATTCAGTGCGCTCATCAACAGAACTGAATATATTATTTTGATAATAGCACAATAAGATCTTTTGATTTTGATGACTAAATAAGTTTTGTGCTTGGAGAAAGTATGGACGTCTAACCGCAGAAACTTTTATTTTCTGAAAACCTACTTAGTTCTCTGAGCTTGAAAAATACTTTTTAAACTTACCTTTAACTTTTAATTCTTGTTCACGGAATGTCTTGTAAATAAATTATTGACGTAGTATTAATGTGACATGTGTTAATTTATTCTTAGCAATTGAAAGGCAGTTTTGTGTTTTGATAAAGCGCTTATTTGCCCAATGTGTTTTTTTCAGTGTGGATTAGGAAGGAAAAGGTCGTCAAAAATAAAAGAGATTTCATATTTTTAAGCCTCTATATTTGGGAATTCCAGAGTGTTAGGATCTATTTGCTTTCGTGAGTAAAGGTTCACATCAACTTAATATTACATATATATTTCACACATATGATCACGAAGCGGGAGATACCCTGTTATAATTACCAGACTTTCTTGCTGCCAACTTAATTCAACCTTAATAAGACATTCAAGTCTTGCTCTCGCGTGGTTCTTTCTTAATATTTAAATTAAAGCGTTTCTTTATGTACGATTTCAAATGTCTTTATGTTATTTTCCCATGGTATTTGGATTATCTACCATACACACTTAAGAGAATGCTGGTGCGACAGGTTAAACACGAAAATGTCATCACATTTACATAACAATTTTATAATATTGTCAATATGATTTATAGGTGCAACCATTCATTGCTTTATGATTTAACATAAGTTAATGTTAAAGATGATATATTTTTTTAAATTTGATGGCAAATGAATGTGTAAGGACAAGATGCCACAGAATGTGCCTCGCCACGCACCAGCACGCCCTTAGCGTATCTCCCTCGCCGCAAATAAACCGTTGGTAAAAGAGAGGTCAATATTGTCCATTTCATTAACAAGCCAGATTTTTTTATTATTTAAATGCTTTGTACAAGCTTAAAAAATTTTGACGGAATGATCAGAGATTCCGTAATTGAAAAAATATATTTTTCGAATTCAAAATGAATTTCGCGATATTCGTTCTCTTTACCAACGCTTTTGAGACAACATTTAACAGATAGTAGTTAAAACCTTATTATATAGTAATCTAACTAAACATTTATGTTTTATAATTACGAAAGTTTTTACTGGAAATGATAAAGATAAACAGGGTCAATATAAAATTTAAGATAGAGAATATTATGATATACATTCGACACAGATATTTGCCTGGATGCATATTATTATGTCATCTTCATACCTTCTTATCGCAATAAAAAATATCTCTTTTAAAATCATAAATACAGAGAGGAAACAAACCAAACGAAAGTCTAAATACATTATGATAAATTAATAAATAATAATGGGTTACTAAACAGTTGTGTAGTGAAGAATACTTAAACATTCAAAACTTGATTATATTCTAGACAGTAATTTCACATCAATTAGTGCATACATTATATATTATTTACCGTGTATCCGTATATACGAAATCTATTGTTATGTAGAACAAGCTCGAGTGGAATACGCCAGTTGAGTTGTCGTTGGCACAGAGTGTGGAGAGCGCGTGCTCGCGGCCAGCACGGCGTCGGAAATCAGATGTTATGATTTTGGTTCAATAAATTGATTGTTCTTTTTCGGTATGACAGTATACGGTAAGTTCACGTGCTTAAATATTAAGAAACACCCAGTTATTTTGATTAATATTAAACACCTATTACGCACAGTTAGGAGAATACACTGAAAGTACAGTATGTGAGTATGTAAAGATGACATTGCCTTGGATCGAAATTGGCAGTTGACTTTACGTGAAGAAATAGTTAACCTGAAATAGGTTCACGGTTACACAAGGGTATTATGGGGTTATATACTGAAAGCGAACATTTAACATCAATATATTTAAATAGTATAAATGCAAGGAAACAATAAAATCCGTGGTTCAAAATCATTTTAAATAATATAGCCTGGTCGTCGATTTGATACCAAATCTAAATAAAACGTACCTTATTAAAATAATCATCCCAAACTATACATAAAACATAGGATAAATCAAAACGAGTAACAAAAACATTTATAAATTAATTTTGATGGACAGCCAAAGACATAAAAATCGTATACATAAAAGATAACATGTAATTAAAACTCTGTATGTATTATATATATCCATAATTAAAACTCTCCGAGCGTTATGTAATCATAATCAGTATTTAAGACATTTCACTGAATAAATCTTAATTTAAATGGCGATAAGCAAGATAATTATCTTATGACTAGTAGATGATACGATAGTAAGAGCAAAAAATACAAAACCCCAAGCGAAGTTCAATTTTATAGATCATTCGCTTGGTACAATATGATGTTTAAGCCTAGTCGATGTCATTAAAAACCTGGCCTTTTTAAGGATTTTTCACCTAAAAAATTTTAACAATAAATAAGAGAAATAAGAGAAAACTTAGAACTAATTTATTATCTAAAGATCTTAATATACGAGTACATACTTTTAAATTATTATGCTTATTTTATAAACTTTTCCTAATAGTGTATTCATCATGAAATAAAAAATATATTTTGAATGAAGTTACGATGTGGGAAGAGAGTATTAGGTAAACAAAATGATAAGTAATGTGACCGTTACTTGGACGTAGCCTCGCATGAAATGGCGGAAATGCAATCTTTATGGCAGTACTGTAACTCGCTGTGGACCCTGGCCGGCGAGGCTGCCTGGCTCGTCCAATATAACTCATCTCAAACAGGAACCGATATGGTATGAATATTTTGCCAAGAAACTGTATTATAGTTTTTCAACAAATCGATACATACATATTGATTTTTTCCCTTTACATCCGTGTACTAATACTGCTCAAGTTCCACTCACAATAATGCCCACTGTTTCTTTATAAGAATATACATTAAGTTACAAAGTTAAGATTCTGTGCCTCGAGCAAACGAGTGCAGTGCCCTTAGAAATAGTTCATCATAAGTATTCACAAGTCAGATGTAAACTTTATTGTCATTTTTATGATAATTTCAATTTCAACGAAAGTAAGAAAAGAAGAATTAATTTTTTAATTATTCGTGATAAGCTCTGAAAGTTTAAAGTCGTTTTAAATTTCAAATTGACTGAGAAAGCAGCTGAAAATGACTTTGGCACTTTTATATTTGAGAAATGAACATTTTTATATAATTACATGTTGCATACATTATCAAGAAGTTATTAAAAATAGTTTATTTACATTCATTACAGGGGCTGATGTTTTGCAATTTTCGCTTTATAAGCTGATATTTATGAGTATTATAAAATAGAAATAATATTGTAAGTAGCAAATTAAAATGACACAACTTATCAATTACATTAATATCACAAAATAGAGTTCTCTAACATTTCGGGATATGTAAATAAAATTGTAATGTGTTTTTCTTATAACTCAGTTACACATGTTTTAAATTTAATTGACTATGCACATAAGTAGGAGGAGGCAAAAGATAAATTATAAGACCTTGGGAATATTAAAGATAATTGTTTTTTGAATGGTCATGCAAAATATTTAATTTAATTAAAATATTTAACTAAATATAAATTAACGAGTTTAACAAATAATACTAATTTAAACTACCCAATCATACTAAAATAACAATTTAATAAATAAAGTGTAGAGTTTAATGTGAATTTTAAGCTTAAAATAATAAAAATATTAAAGAAAGAAGAAATTATGTACATAAGTAATGCTTTTTTTTTGCATTACCAAAACAAAAAATCAAATGAAAACATTACAATAATCAGAATATTCTTATCATTAAGCTACCGGTTATATCTATTTTTACCCGCATCGTCGAACTGTGATGTGAACAGTGAAAATAAAAAATAATCAAAATAATATTATACCCTATATATGTTGTTTATGAGTATTTGATGACATAGTCACTGGTTTGGTTTGGTTAAATTATTACCTACAATAGAGTATATCTATATTTATCGTTAATTATGTTAAACTGTTATACAATAATAATACTTTCTTACATGAGACCGAAATATGAAAATTATAATCATTTATCATTTTATTTTTGCATTTGTTGTGTTTAAAGTCGATTTAAAGACATCTGAATAAATTAATGTAGCTGTAAAGTGTATTGAATATTTCTTTAATAGAAGTCATATTCAAATGCCATTGTTATTTAAAATGTAATTTTCTTGAATTAAATTTTGAAATTATAAAATAATCTTAAGTTTTATGTGGTATTCGATACATCAAAAATTTTCAATTACTAGGCCAAAATTCAGAAATATTTTTTATTTTATAATAAAGGCCGAATTTCGAAAGTGTATTTTTTAAGTTAAAAATCACAGCGTTAATAAACGGTGAGCATATTGTTCATCGACAATATTAAATATTTTTATCACTTAGCAGTTCAACGTAATTATATACTACCGTATTTTAATCGATAACCTAAAGCTTACTATTATAGTACAATAATTTATTATACTTATAAAAATACAGAGAAACCAGTTGTTATTTCCATGTGTATTTTCTCAAATTTCTGTTTCTTTTAGATGGTACAAGCTCAATTCAGTGATTTTTATAGTATAAGTTTTTATAATACGTATTACTTTCTAAGCAATAGTTATATTATATATGATGTAAGAAGCAAAACAATAACATAATTAAATATGGCAGATGCACTGAATAAAAATAAATCAAAGAAATGATTTATTCCGTGAAATGTTTACTGATATTGCCATTTATCTAAGATGCTTTCCAATTTCAACTCTTAGAAAAAAAAATATAATACACACTAAAATAATCATTCTTAAAATAATAAGAATATGACAAGATGCTCAAGTCATCATAATATGCGAACCCAATCATGTTCCGAATTCTTAATCATTGATATTAGAATCTAGCCACATGGCTGAGTCGCAAAGTTCTCGTGGATTTAGTTCATTTCAGGTTTGTAGCCGAGGTTCTTGCGCTGCAAGAACAAATGGATTTCGCGGAAGTTGGGGCGGTCGGACTCATCGCGGCGCCAGCACTCGCACATCAAGTCGTAAATCTCCTTCGGGCACTTGATGGGGTTTGCCAACACAACCTGTGGAGAGAAAATTCACCATCATGTGTCATGAATAACTCGGGATTCATAAAAACGTCGCCTTAGTGGTGTGCTTGGATGGAAACATATCACTCCCTTCGCTCCTAAGACAGCCTGCATATACCCTGCATGGACATTGTTGTATGATTTTTTTCTCTTATTTGTTTTGTAAAGCATTACTATCCAACTCCAGAGTGTTTTTTTAAAGATATAAATATAATTTTAAAGATATGAACGTACGAGTCGAACCATTTTGAAAAATAATACAAAGAAAAAGTTTATTTCTAAAACCTGCAACTACTGCAATAAATAACTAAATCTTTTTTGCAAACAAACATCTATAAAAATTTTAATTTTTCTTTAAAAAATAGGCGTTCTTATATATTTTTATAATTATAAAAAATACTCATATTTATGATAGAGCTTGTTAGAATCAAATTCGCCTTTTCCCAATCTTTCAGAATTCTGCTGTATATTAATTAAAAATATAAACACATCAAACTCACGTGATCTCCGGTGCAGCGGTAGTACTGGGTCAGGTTTTCAATGACGCTCTCGTCGCTCATATCTTCGAAGGGTTGCTCCCTGGCGAAGGAGAGGATTTCCCACAGGGTGACGGCGAAGGCCCACACGTCGGTCTTGGACGAGCATTTGTTCTGCGAATGAAGCATCGAAGCCTGGGTGTACTGCAGGACAACGGGAAACGAGCCCCTCTATGATATATGCCATTAACGGGAGCCCCACGTACGTGGACTCACAGGGTGATATACAATAGGTGTTATAGTGGTTTTGGTGGCGTGAATGCTACTGATACCGAAAACATTCTGACAGTATATTTTTAATTTAATATATTTTTTTATCTGTCATATATTCTCGTTCAGTGTCACGTTAATAATTTACTGGGAGCAGTATACTTATATATCACAATTATCATGCGCATACATTAAAACAATTTGTAGTGGAAAATAATTTCTCTTAACATGTTTTTAATCAGAAAAAAATTCATGTTTTCAAATAATATTTTATCAATATTAGCGTAATAATGATAGTGGTGTACAAAATATTATTTGAAATGCGCAAATGATATGACTATTATATGAAATAAAAACTATAAAACATGTTTATTGTTGTGTCATATGTTTTTTATACAAGTATTAAAGTATAGATAGTATTTAAGAGATTTTTTATTACTAAAGGTTGTGCCTGATTTCAGCAGAGCAACACTGAGGAGCGGCGAGCGAACTCTATAGCAAATAATATGTCTCGAGTCAAACGAGGTCGACAATGTTATAAGTCAGAACTTGCATGCAAGGCAAGTAATATAACTCCCGGTTTGACGTATTGCTGAAAGCCATGCACAATACACATTTCCATTTAAAGTTCTTTAAGCAGATGATAGACGATGCAGCATTTATATTTTGAATTTATATAAAGTGTCACATTTATGTTTCTGGTTGACTTTATTTATTTTAAAATCATAACTTCTAACAAATTTAAGCAAATTTAAATTTTAACATCATTGTTAATAGTAAACGCGTAAATACAAAGTTAATGCTTCATGGTTAACGATGTTTTGAATGCACATTGATATGTTGAATATTAAAAAAAAATAGTTCGAAAAGTATTTATTTCATTGTGGCACGTAAAAATCCACGAACATTAAGCTGACTGGACTATTAGTGGGTATATTTATGTTTTAATGTTTTGGAAATAATAAGGAAACCCTGTTCATCGAGAGTAGTACAATCGTACGTAATAACGAAGTTCCATATATTATGAAGGGTCCTCTATAAATAATAAGATTGCGGCAGGACCGGTAACTTTTGTCAATTAAAGTTGATGTATTATTCCCCTCACAAATGCCTCGGCGGCAGGGCCGGATCGGTGATATAAAGAGGGGCAAATTGAAAAAGGTTACGCCGCGGTTCAGGAACACAGAACACGAACCGACGAGTAGTATTGTCACACGATGAAATAGAGACCGCTCCATACTAATTGCCACACACTTCTTGGTATAATTTGGGTCATTTAGAACTAGGGTCATTGTGACCTTCCTAGGGTCATATCCTCCCTTTGTGATGCGCTGAATAATAATTATGACGGATAATTAAATAGAGATGATTAATGAAATGAAAACAATAGCCGGCTTTTGTTGTTGCGCCCGCGATAAATCGAGGTTATTTCGATTTTCAGAAATTTGTTAAATAAATCATTACATCGACTTAGGTTTCGTGAATATAACTTTTTACTTGTATCCATAGTTCAACAAAATCAATACTTTACGAAGAAGAAAAGAAAAGAGAAATAAAATTGTTGTCAATATTTTGAAGTTTTGATTTTTTATTGTTGACTTAGAGGTAACATTTTTTCTCTAAAATAAAGTACTTGGAAAAGCTAAAAAATCTAAAAATTAATTTCTATCGAAATAGTGAAAATTGCTAATGAAATAGGTTTTTCCATTTGACGATATTATATCATATTATTGAATATTATTTAAACTTTTTCAATAAATATCAAATATTGTTAAAAGCAATTCTTTTTAAATTTCCTTTAAAGAACCTAAGTCGGAATTATTTTTTTAATAAAAATATTTTCGCTCATTAGATTTTGATTCTTTGAATACAATATGTCAAGTTTTAAACACCTGTTAACTTATTATCAACAAAATGTATTTTTTTTATAAATTTCATATTCGCGCTTTTATAAAATCAAGTACAAGTGTTTTTTTATGTAGGGCTTGAAATGAGCCCATTTAAGTAAATCGCAAATTGCCGCGGCAACATCCAGCACGTTTTGTTTAATGGTAGTTCAGTGTTTCTTCGAAAATCTATTATCAGGTTTACTGAATCTTTCACGCTTATGAAAGCTTTTGTAAAGCTTCTGTTGTCAAAAAATGTATGCAAGCAAAGTTGCGTGATTCAATTCGGTCCATAAATAATGTATATTTTGATTTATACTCATGTTAAATACAAAATTAGACAGCTGGCATAGCAATTGTTTGTTGTGAGATAGTTAACTTTTAAAATACAATTTTTTTATCGCATGATTATATTCCTTAGTCGCATATTATTTTTAACTCATTTTTTGAAATTCGATGAGGTATATCGTAAAAAGATTATAAATTTTTGATTTAAAAAATATTATTAAACCTTTAAACACATCTCAAAGTCTCTTCATTTCATCGGTTATATAATTTTGATAAGTGGTTCGCGTCAGCTTAGTCAAAACGTTAAAGTCAGCTTTAATTACAAGTAATGTATGTATTTTTTTGTAACATTAATAAATATTTTTTGTTTTGCCTGATTTTCAAATTTCAATAAAAGACCTCATTTCAATATAGATTTTCTGTGAATTTCATTACACACGGGGGATAATTCAGATTTTTTAAAATATATGAAATCAGTTGTTTTTTTTTCATTTTTAAGTGTCAACCCATTTTGACTCTTCAAAAGTAAATGATAAAAAGATTTTTTATAAAATCTGAATTATGATTTCTCTTGTGCTGTAGACACCCAATTTTTTTGGGCATATTTATATCCTTATGCACAAAAATAAAATTGGTATTCATTTGTAAAAAAATTTCAAATTAAAAAACATATATAATTTTTTGAAAAATCATTTTAAGATGATGAAAAATGAGCAACTACTACATTAAAAACAAATCTAGACAACGCTGTAAGAAAAATATTATTCTTAAATATCCAAAATTGCAAATCTTCGGGTAAGATACATCTAGCACTTTGTAATAAATGATTTTTATTTGCTTACCATTAAAACACTTTCCCAGGACATCCACCTTATGGGAAGAGCCAGTTCTCCAGCAGCCTTGTCTTCAACCAGGTAGTAGTCGTTGGGGTAGAGATTCTTGCCCATGCCGAGTTCGTATACCTTCACCAGATAGTTGCTTCCAACCATGCAGTTCCTGAGGATTAAAAAGCAGAGTCAAAATAACCGAAGGTCGAATCTTACTGAGTTTTGATTTGCTTACATTATGAAAAATGTTTTATTTCGCTTGCCATAATTCAATTTGTCGAAAATTACGCTAAAAAATAAAACTAACCAAAATATATTGAAAATGAACATATAAATTCGCACGCGCCACTCATAAATAATAAGAATTTGTGCAGTTACATAATTTATCATACATACTTTCCATATTTAGCCTTACAAAGCTTAATATTGACAAGTTGTCTCACATAAAAAATGTGATTATAAACATATTTTATTGCAGCTTAAAAGATTGAATGTGTTTAATTTTTCGCCTGCGTTTAATATAGGACGAAGAAATGAACAATCACAAGTTATGTATAATCAATGATATAAATACTATACAATATAAAAAAAAAACATCACATAATTTAAAAAATACATCAAAAATTGCAAAATTACGCCAAGAAATTTTGTCTCACTAAAATATCATGAAATTAAACCCATGAATCTTCATATAAATTACTTGAACCTCCGCGGGCATACAAGAAAGAAATCTATTTTTTTTACTCGGCTGGGCTAAATTTCAATCATTAATAATATGCATTTTTGTGAAACGCGCAATACTAACCTCGTGGCTAGGTCCCGGTGTATGTAGTTCAGTGACTCCAAATACTTCATGGCAGAGGCAATCTGTGTGGCCATATAGATGAGACATCCGTAGCTGTAATAACGAGAGAGTGTTGTGACAAACATCATTCTGGTCGTGTATCCAAATTAAAATATTTGCGGCGATCGTGAACGAACGCACGGGAGTAGAGGAAATATAAATGGACGTTCGTCAATAAGGTTTTGGTACCTTTAGTTATATGGATGATGATATGGGAAAATTCTGGCTTAATAAATTATATGTTATAATTTAAAATTTAATGATATTGATTATCGCTGAAAGCTTTATATAGATTGGGATTCTAAGACATACAAAATTATAAAATA
This sequence comes from Atopsyche davidsoni, assembly GCA_022113835.1. Taxonomy (NCBI): domain Eukaryota; kingdom Metazoa; phylum Arthropoda; class Insecta; order Trichoptera; family Hydrobiosidae; genus Atopsyche; species Atopsyche davidsoni. The sequence goes on along the minus strand of JAILWY010000019.1, from coordinate 2,067,907 downwards.
TCTGACCTAAGAGTTTTTCCAGAAAGCGGTTCGGTGTTGGACGATTCGGCCATGCGGCTCTGCAGAAACTGGTTGAGGTCTCCAGGGTAAAGATGTTCGAGTACAAGATGGAAGGGTTCCTCTTCTCGGTTGGCTCCAAGGACCTTGGCAACGTTGTTGTTAACGAGGCGGCTCAGGGTGTTCACGTGACGATCAAAGCTGCTGCGGACAGCGGGAGAGCAACCGGGTTCAAGAGCCATAACGCACACCATTGTGCCATTGGTGATGTCGAAGGGCGGGTTTTCGACCACTTCGCACACGTGAACGGGACCGAAGCGTCCGTTTCCGAGCGTAGACAGAACCTTCAAAAACTTCCAGGGGAATGAGGAGCACGTATCAAACTGAAATATGGTATCATCTTCAAAATCCGATTCGCCGAGGCCGGGGCTGGAACTGCCTGAACTTTCACGTTGTTCGCGGCGCGGAGAGCGAGGAGGGCACACAGCATTGATGGTCAAGGCCCTGACTTTCATGGATCTTTTTAGAAACGGAGCTCGCGGGATGGTCAGATTGGGATCAATATCAATAGAAGCATAGTATTGCTCAGGCGGCGGGGGGACGGGGGGCGCAAAGACGGTCGACTCATAAATGGGATTGGAAGTCCGGAAGGTGAAGGGTGGTGGCGGAGGACGATATTCAAGCATAGGCCTCTGTCCTATGGAGCTGGTGCTGGCATAATCGTGATAAGTCATTCCACCGGGCATACCTGTAAAAATATGTAGATATTAAACATATGTAATACTTGCATTTAGTTTTTATTATGATCGCAAAAAAACTTACCAATGTGAACATCACGCAAAGATCCCCGGATATTGCGCTGAAGCATGTAGCTATAAGGCTCGTGATAAGTTGCTTCTTCAGAATAGCCATTGGAAGAGTTCTGAAAAAAATTCAAAGAAAATAAAACTACATATAAAAGATAATATAATCAAGCTGCATTTAGTTCCTGGCAAAAATAACACATTTAAAAAGTTTATATAAAAATTATTGCCATATTATTTATTAATAAAACTTTTAATGCCAAGAACAGTATTTGTAAATGTATCTTTACCCAAATCTGTTATATATAAGTATCATCTTGTGTTTTAATCAGAATTTATGAGTATCAAAGAGAGAACCTAATGTCGCATAATTCTCGTACAAATTTAAGCATGAAATGTCCATTCCCTAACAGAGTACAAATGTTCGCACAAAAAGGAATAATTTATCTTCACAATGTTAGAATAATGAGTTTTTTGCTGGCCAAGAACAAAAAATACTTGAGCAAATTTATTTAGGCATTTTAAATACATCTCGTAGAACGCAGTGGTGCTGCTGCTTAAGGGGTGCGAAACAAAAGGATAACAAAAATAAAGGGATGAAGCTTTTATGACAAGATTATAAAGAATCGGAGAATAATCCTTTACGGGATAGAAAATTAGGGATGAGATAAATGAGTGAGAGACTAAGAATTCTCCCGTAGATAAAGTTGGTATTTCCTAAAACTTGAGGAAATCAATTTTGAATGGCGTAACGCTTATATTCGTAAATCCTGAGACTTTGTGAGTTATAAATATACCAACCATTATTTTGTTTTGTTAAAAGATTAACACTGAGCTTCTTACAAATTTAAGTTCTTTTAGTAAAATGATCCATTATAAGTGCAATTTAAATCTCAAATGCAACTCAATTTTTCAAATACAATACATACATTTTATTTGATTTAGAAAACTCCAAACAATAAAAAATTTAAAGCAATAATGGGTACCGCGACAGCTCAACGTCGATTATTAGATTTCGTTAGTCCCCTCACTGCAGCGCTCGTAGCAGATTTAAAAAAAAACTGTTAGCGGTAAGCCCGGCACTCTCGAACCCAAAACAAATAAAACTGCTCGTTGTCGTTTGTTGATTATTCGAGAGTTGTGAAATTGAAGCATTTCCACAATTGAGGGGAGAATGGATAGAATTTGAGGTCAAAGGCTTCGAAACCATCATTTTTTTTTAAATATTCCATTTGGTCGCAGTTTTCAGGGTGTATTTCAGTTTTACCGTACGTATTTGTAACAAAGTTAAATAAATAAAATGTTAAAACTATTGAAACTTGAGAAGCTTCCGTCAAAACTTCAATAAGACGTCACCGACATTAAGCAATTTTACTGTCTGTCACGAAATGTCGTGATCTGATGTCAAAACCATTAACTGTCATTCATTTGGAAAGGAAAACTAGCGAGGTAACGTTTTTTAGTATAAGAAAGGAAAAGTAAAACGTGAAATGCAGGGTTTTTTTTGTGTAATCCAATTTGCAGTAGTCACAGTGGCCTAATAAATTATTTTGATCAGAATAAGTCATTTCGCCCGTCATTATTTTGTTTACTTTTGTATTTTTAATATAACAAAAACGTCTTTATATATATATTTAAAGTTGTAGCAGTGAATCAAAAGCTATATGATCGATATAAGAGAATTAAGAGTACATGATTTGATTTACCTTAGGCAGAAGCACGTCACTCGGCAGGGCCGGACGCTCGGGGGTGACCATTAGCTCGTCATCTTCTCCACCTTTGTAGGCTGCATAAGTTATGGCGAGTAGAAGTATTAGAGCCATAGTCACAAGAATGCTAATAAATATAGCATGGGAGCTATCATCCGGATTTAGTTTCTTATTCACTAAAAGAATAAAAAAAAACAAACATTAATTAAATACGCATTCCTCTTAGTAATGAATTAATTCGTGAACTCGAATAAATTATTTACGCATTATCTCTTTGGTTTTAGATTTTCATGGAATCTATTGCTTTTATAAACATTTGCTTACTGATGTGAGCCGGATTAGTCGCCGTGTCGTAATGCTTCTTAGTGATAATGCTCCCTTCGTTTGAAGTTCGAACTTCAGTAGCAGAAATGGTTTCAGTTTCCGTAATGAAATCCTCTTCAAGTGTGTAGTTTCCGGGCGCAAGAGCTAAAGAAATATTCCGGGTAAATTATCTATGTTTATGTATTTTAATAAATACGCTTTTGAATTTTGATAACCTTTTTCTTTTTTAAATAAAGGCTGATTGTATAATCACGAAATTGTAATCCAGTAACACCATTCACAACTGACACTTCATCTCAACAACTGTCCAATCGTATAATCCTTTCCGTCTGATCTTTCGTGAAACACTATTGTCTACAATTCTCTTGAATAATTTATCTGTCTTTAAACAGTCCAGTAGACAGACAGGCTGAAGTTCTAAATTCTAATTAAATTAATAATACATATTTAGAAATTTTTGAAATCTTGACATTCCGTTGTACACAAACATTCGTCTTTATGAAATTGGTTTCATAAAATTATCAGTATATCATAAAATTGGGTAATTAGTGTAAAACATATACCCCTGAATAATTTGAATATTAAATTTTGTGTGAAATAATTATAGGTTATTGAGTAAAAAAAGATATACTTTTATGAATATCAGCATACAAATATCTAAAAGTTTCAATAAACGTGGGATCTTTATATAGGGAGATAAACGTTTTTAATATTAAATTAATTGTTATGCCATCAAATTATTAGATCAGATAAAATTAAATTATTTTACTCTTGAATATAAGGGATATTAGCGTTGGAGCGATCAGCCAATGTAAAAACGGGAAGTGCTTTACAAATATTTACTAGCACTAAGAACTTGCAGAACATTTAGACATGTAATTTCTGTAAAAATTACTATTATATTAAATAAATTGCGGAACCAATAATTTTCTAATTTAATATAAGAGTAGAACAGTAAAAATAATTAAAAGTGTATACTACTAACAATTATTCAAACTATCAAAATTCATACTATTTAAGTTTCATTATTTTGATTATAATGAAATGATGTGTCTATTTTATATTTAACATAGAGCAACATCGAATGGTTTAGTATATTTTCAAGTCTTTAAAATTTTACGTACTTATTCAAATAATATTAGTTATCAAATTTCAAAATAACAAGGCAATGAATGCAGCGACGGCTTTGTACAGCCTACTAGAGCTGAGAATTAATTAACTCCGGGACCAGGAAATAATCTGTTTTCATAAGCAGATAAAGGGGTGGTGTAGTAGGTTTCTCTTCATTACCAGTCAATCTGGAGGGTATATATTCATCGGTACTAGGTCGTGAGTATCAGAAATCAACTCACGCATAGTAAGAGTAATAGAGTTGCGTAAACTGTTAAAGCTGATACAAATTCAACATTATTCCAAGAAACACTCACGGATACTTAAAGAATATAAAAAAATGTCTATCGTCGTAAAACAGGGCTTGTATAATTAAAACGTGTTTCTAAAAAAACTATACTTACAAGAATCAAAGTTAACTTCGCTGACCATAATCCAGCGGTCAGCAAAGTACAACTGCACTCGCAGGAACTGGCCGGTACGGTTGTGGAGTTTCAGGATGACGGCCCTTGCCTTCTCGATTTGGTTGTCAGGCATATGAGTAAAATCAACGGGCTCGCCAGTGAATTGAGAACCACCGTAGCTGAAGAAGATCTTGGCGTGGGCAAATACCTGAACGAAACATGCTTGTTAGCATCCCCATATCTCGGGTATACGAAAAACTTAAAAAGTTTTCTTTAATTTTCGTTTAATAATATGAAGTAATGATTTTTTTTTATTTTAAAGATACTTTAAAGTCTAAAATATGCTACAGTATAAAAACGAAAGTTTAAGCAAAAAACTCACCCGCACGCTCTTGGTGAACATGTTGTTGGTGTGGATCTGCATTGCCGAGAAGTTCCTGACCTCAGAGAAGGCAAACACTATCTCAACGTATCTGCCGGTGATCTTGATGGTGTCGTTGCGCCAACCCACCCATTCATAACCTGTGAACACCAAACACTCTCAAAAAACTGCAGCAATTTTAAATCAACTCTACTATTCAAAATTTTCGACAATATTAAACTTCTGAAATACCTACAACAGATTCAGGAATGAGAAATATTTTCTACCTGAAATTTGATTTTATTTGATTGTCTATACTAGTTTTTTCTATGTTTACATTATTTTAAGCTTCCTTGATACAGAAAATAACCAAATTACGAGATAAATTTAAAAAAAAATCGATTCGGACATCATAATCAGTATCTCAATATAACACGTTTCCTTGTGTCAGATTGAATCGAATTTCTGTTAGAAAATTGATCGTCGTAGATATTATGTATTGATTTGTAGTTATTTGAAAAAAGTAAAGCTAACGAGAGATAATATATTAATTAAGAAAGTCACAATACTTCACTAACGATTCGCGTTGTCATCGTTTCATTTACATGATCAAATTTAAACTAAACAAATTTTGATCAATAGTATAATTAACGTTCACTAATATGTTTTTGATGTTACTTATACATTTGAATATTAACATACTGAATTGTATTAGTGCACTTTATTACATTACTCTTGCGAAAACTCAATTTACAGTAATTAATACCAAGCAAATTTGACAGTATTCATATTTTTTAAAACCACCAAAATTGTGACGAAAATGTTTTTCGACCATCAATAATCGATTTTGTTAATTGAAAAGAAATTTCCAATGTTGCATTTTAGCGCTATGAAATTACTCGCCGGCAGCAAAATATAAATTTTTGGGTAACGATGCCAAAGTTGGGAGCAAAAAATATACTTTGCGTATAAAAATAACGTTTAACGTGTTCCGGCTGGACTCAGCGAGAAAATTAATGAAAATACATCATAAATATAAAAAAATACATGTACGCAAAACAGCAGTTTTTCATAAGTATTATTTTTTAAAAAATTATTTTGGTATTACTCGATAACTTGTTCGCATAGGCTAAGTACTAAGCTTAATAAAAGAAAATACAATATAAAAACCAGTTAAGCAGAATTTAAAAGATTCCATGTCTGTAATTAAAGAAAATCAATAACCAAAGAGGTTATCATAAATTTTTTATAGATACAAGAAAAATTGATTTAGACTACACGAAATTTGTAGAAAAATCTTTAATGCTTGATTATAATTATAATTATTAATAATTTATAATATTTCATTTATATATTTCAATACCATAAAATATCTCTATTTCGTATTTTCACAAATAAAAATAATTGCATGAAGAGGAATAATTCATTTGTCTGTTATCAATATTCATTTATGTCTGTTATTATATCAAATTAATGTTGTATTTATCTATCTATTACTCTCAATGTCATTCGAATCCAATTTTTTATTTTTTTACAAAAAACATAATGTGCTTTGTGTGTTTTACAAATATAATAATTACCCAAAAGAATTAAAATTGGTTAACAAATATTTCTATTCTTTTAACTTTACTGCAACGGCCACAGATAGAGTAAAGATTTTAAAACAATACGATACGATATTATTTGGAAAACAGCACTAATCTTAAAAAAATGTCTAGTCCTACAAAAATAATATACTTATATGATATACATTTTTCATTTGTGCAGTGACAAATTATAAATTAATTTTGCGGATATTCACTTTATTATCGGAACTAGCGGATTATCGAGTACTAACAACAGTTATTTTATTAGTATTATCTAAATATGATATGTTATTACCAATATGTTTAAATTCACTTTTTTATATATATGTTTGGTACCTTGCTTGTTATATACAAGGTATTTCGTCACAATTTGGGGAAACTTTCCAAACTAGTCGATCGAATTGATCTATAAATGGAAGTGACTGATGCTACACCCCCTGGTTTATCTTTTTTATGGTTCCGATAACATGCTTCAAGAAGCCATCCAGTGACTTCATCAACTGTGGGTGTCTCGCCACTGACTTCAGGTCATCCAGGCACAGACCTTCCTGTCGGCATTGGCTCTCCAGTTGGTGTCTCTGAAGACCAAATATGGGGCATGAACTCACAAGGTGGATCACTGTTTGTGGAGTAAAATCATCACAAGGGCATGTGTAATAAATCGATAGCATCTACTTTTTATCCGTTTTACAAACCATTTAATTAAAATGCCCTAAAACCAACGCGTAAGATATGAAAACACACAAAAGTATTACCGAACATAAAGCACGAAACGAGGATTTTATTTTGATACGGTCACAATAATTTTATCGTCCATTCTGAGTTCAGTGCGGCATTAAGCGGGGCTGCGCGCGGCCAGGACGCGGCGTACATCACTTTACGACAAATCCCGAATTAAACCGAAGGAAAACAACTATCCGGCGGAGCGGCGCGCACAATAAAAGGATTTATTGCCGAATAACCCGACACGCAAGCTCGGTTCCCAGCGGCGTCCCGTAAAACCGGGCGTTTATCACACGTAGTACTATGCAAAATGGTAACCTGTTGCGGGGCCCGCACTGCGCGGCCCAGGGACGCCCCCCGAATCTTGACCACCAATGCCAATTAAAATACTAAGCTCGTCCATAAAAAAGCTTCAAAAAATTTTTCATAGCTAACTAATATTAAAAAAAATTCAACTTTATTTTAATTTTAACACGCTATAGGCGGGTAACCATATTGACTAAACTGATGTGCGTAGCGGGCAAAATTGCGTGCGAAATCTAGTCTATACATTAACCCTTTGCACTCTTTGATTTTCATTTTCCGTTTAGCAACTCCGAGTTAATTAGTCTATCAATAATTTATTTTGAATACAATTTAAATTTTAAAACAGGGGTGGCCGTTTCAATTCCAAAATGGCCACGCTCTGCGTATACATTTAAATTATGAGTGATCGGCATGAAAACAATAACAAGACGAAATTTATTGTTCCTTATCTTTATTTTATAAACAAATATTAAAGAAGTAACGTTGACGAGTCTAAAGAAACATTACAAGCTGTAAACCTAAAGAGTAAATTGACCTTGTACCGCTTTTAGAGTAAACACATTCAAACGGGTATTTCTGTACCTGTCCCGCCTTTAGACAGCAGTCGGCGAAGCGGGTATCAATACCCGCCCCGCCTTTAGTGTGTTAATTAACAATAGTACGCGATACGGTATGTAGTTATCTCCTGATACTTCGAGCAGGACGTGGCGCTTACAAGATGTGGCTTAGGTGGTAGCGATATTGAGTTTGTGTAGGGATTTATGACTAGCATTTAAATAAAAAATTTACAGATAGTTTTGGTGTAGCAAATTAAAAAAAATATGTCCTAATGCAGTCATGTCAAACATACGGCCCGCAGGCCGCATCCGGCCCTCGGGCCGTATCAATACGGCCCACGCTCGCAATGTGTCACAGAAAGAAGAATCATTTTTTTTAGAACTTTTAGACATATTTTATTTGAATCTGGCCCGCCTACACATACTAAATTTAATATGTGGCCCTCTGCAAAATTGAGTTTGACACCTCTGTCCTAAAGAGTATTTTAACAACGTATACAGAATATTTTTAGTATATCATAAAAACAACAATGGAATCAATCTTACGATCACAAACTTATCCAAATGATATAAAAATAATTATGCTTCTTACAGGAAAGAACAATGTGAAAATTACATTTAATATTCAAAATTTCTCGTTTTCAGCATTGGATTAATATGGTAGTATTAAATAACGCTGAACATCTTTTTTTTTATCTTTGTGTTATTTTTTAAATAACGTAAATATAGCAGAAACAGTAATGAGGGCCGCCAACCCGATACACGCCCCGCAACATTTGGAATGGGGGTAATTCTAAACGTCCCTTAATGCCAGGCTCCGTAAGTCAAAGAGCTGTTAATCAGGATATGGCTGTACTTAGAAGTAAAATAAGAAAATATCCAACGATTAAACTAAGCTACTTATTTAATTATAAATAAAGGTCAAAATTTACTTCATAAGTAATTTTTCAAAAGTTGTACAATTACTCTTTTCACCTGTTTTACATAAACATCAATTTACTTGTTGCCAATATAAATTGATAATATAACTCAAATTTAAAATATCAAATTTAAAATTCAAACAACAGTTTAAAAATAAGTCATACCAAAACGGTATATGAATAACTTCGTAAATTATTATTATTATTAAATCAAAGTCAAAGAATCTTTTAAAAAGTATTTTGCTGAGAAAAATATTTATCGATGTTGTATTAATGCCTGTTGTATTTATTTATATTGTATAATTATCTTTAACCAGAACAGAACCAATCATTTTATTAAATGATACCGTTGTTTTTGTGCCATATTATAATATATTCAATATGGTACAAATTTAATTTATTTTCGGTATATATAATCTAAAACCAAAAAATATATATAAAAAATAGGTCTAATTACATCCAGTAAAATTCGTGAAGAATAAACAAAAAAGAGTTTAAGAGGTGGATCACGTAATGGGTATTGTTAAAAGACACATAATGAGAAAAAAACATGGGTTTTTATAACAACGCTTAAAGAGAAGAAATAAGAAAACACGCGATAAAACGTAATTCTAAAATATGCCAAGAACTGCCACCAAATTTTTATTTTCAACTGTACAGAAATAAAAACTTTTAATATAAAGCAAACTTGTTATATGAAAAATATATAATATGGTTTAGTATGTTTTTCGCTTAAAAAGTGGAAACGGAAAAATCAATGCGTAAATAGCGCAATTCAAAACCAATATAGTTGTTAAAATAAAAGTCTCTTTATTTCTCAATTTTGTGTGCGCAAAGAACACTGAAGAAGGTTCCATGAATATGAATTGATTATTTATAACCTTTCCGCTGGGGTTGCAAGTTACAAGTTGCGTGGGGATGACTTACAATTGTATTATTGGATTGTGTACATGCATGCCAAGAGTATGACTTCATTCACATAATATAAAAAAAATAGAAATCTATTGCTTTACCTTTTTATGTAATTGATTAATTTAGAATTTACATTTCTCTAAGAAGTACTCGAACAAATCTCAATTGGTTTGATTTTGGTGGAAATCCTATAAATATGTATCAGCAGAAATAAGATGCTAACAACTTTCGTTTTAAAACATTTCAAACAAATTTTTGGTATTTGGTTTACCAAAAATAACAAATTAGAAACATCAGAATTCCATGAATAAATTATAAGACTAATCATCAAACAAATATAGACTTTTCGGAGCACTAAGAAAATATGTAATGCCTATTGAGAATGTGTATAATTTCAACGAGATCGCTTTGATTCTTACAAATACTAACTTACTAAAGAAATAAATCTTACCGCTACGCTATTTTTTTTATTAAAAAAACGCAGATCATTAGTATTCGCTAGAATACGTTTTTTTATACAAAACATATTTTTAGGCTTAATTTGAATACTAACAAACAAGGGAAAAAATATGCGCATAAACATGAAACCATAAAAATAATTATATAATTAAAAAATAATAAAAAGCTATGTTTGAGCCACAATTACTCGAATGAGCATTACTCGGTGTCGGGCAATGCGATAAATAAACCTCACAAACTGCACCTGGCAGGTTTGCTGTACAGTTAAACTACGCCGCATATAGACTCGCCGCTACTCGCTTGGTCCATTCTCGTTACTCACGTCGCCGCTGACCGACGGAAGGCCAGGTGGTGTTTCCGCCATGTTTTCAATCTAATCCACAGCCCTGTTGACTCTGCAGCCCTACATGGATAACAACATCCTTTTTTTAATCCTGATCGAAAAATATTATTTGAAATTGATGAATGCGGAATTTCTTCAAATGTCGGTTTCATTCAATTATTCATTTTAAATATTTCACGCTGAAAGATATGCTTTCATTTTGATTAAAAAATATATTAAGTTGTAAATAAATACCGGGACAATAATATTTATTGAAATTTATTTAAATAATAAAATAAACGTATCACTATCATAAAAAAAAAAATTTCACGCTGCCTCTTCTGATAGTCAATTATTGAGTCAAAATATGCTTTTTTCGCTTTTTCTTAGAAAAAAAAGATTATTTAATGAAATACGTATATCTATTATACAAACAAGTTCTTAATAAATCTCAATTATAAAAACAAAATTTGCATAGTTATAAATCTTTGCTATCGTTTGGTTGTTGTGTTAATGCAAAATCATTTACGTTTAAAAATATCACCAACCCGTAAACTTATACTTGTATCGCGAAAAGCTATTAAAAGCAGAAACATTGATTCATCCGTTCTTTCGCGTCAATGCATAACATTTCATGGATTTTTTGGAGAGAGGAAGTTCTGTCTATTGGACGTGTTTGTAGGCGTTATTGGCGTATTACTGGGCGCCCTTGCCACATCTGCTCCCCTCCTCGGCGCCGGAAATATACATTTTGTTTTTAAACTTAAATGCGTAACCGTTATTTATGTCGGCGCTACTGAAGTGAGTTTGAAAACTTGTTTTTTGTTGAATAATAATGTCGAATCCGGTTTTTATGCGAGTTTCACGAGAGTTTATTAAGTAAACGATGCTTCTTCTTTATTGAATGAACTAATTTTGCTCTCTCTGTGTGTATTTATTTCTATTCTCGAAAAATTCGTTTAATCATTTTTAAACGATCATCGTGCATACACGGTGCTTAATTAAATACGTAAATATTTGAATCACGATATATTTATAATGATAAAAGAAAAGAAAATTTAAAAAAAAAAACGCCTTTTCAAACAAATTCAATAGCTTGAGGCAACGTGTATTTATATATAAAAGTCAAACAATGGCTTACTCAAAAGTATTTATAATATTAAATGTATGTGGCGATTCATTAAAATTATTCATTTTTAAAATATGAATATATTGTATTTTCATTTTTATAATTATTTTAATGTACCTGGTTGTATTTAAAAAAAATAAAGGTATACAATAAGGTCATTTTGTTCTTTCAGCCATCTGTGCCCCACCTGTAACCATCCTGTGTTGTCGGTCAATTTGAGCTTGTGCGACTATATGACGAATAAAAAACGCCAAACATCATTAGCATTTTATTAAAGGTATTATGTTTATAGCTTTGCTGCCATTAACAGCATATCAAAACGTGTACTTTTAAAATAATACAATAAAAACTCAAATATTACATTGCCATTATATTTGTATTTTTTAAAAGATTTAAAACTTTTTATTCTAACAAATATAATTTATTTTAACAAAACATCAATGTTACGTAATTTAAATAATGTATAATTGTTTTATTATAGTCTTTTACCTGTTAAGTATATAAATTTAAAATATTTGCATGATCTGAAATCAATGATTATTTTTCAAATCATTAAAGCAACTGAACTGTCTTGTTTAAAAATATTTGTTTTCTTAAGTTAGTATATATGACATATTTTTTTGATTTCAATGATTTGTTTATTTTTTCACAAAAGTACTTATAATTTATAAAGTATTGAAAAAATATTGTAAAATATGAATGTAATAAAAACTCGGTATATTTATTAACTTTTCGAAAGGCGTATTTAGGATATTAGTTAAATATTATGTATGTTTAATGTCGTACATCCATTTTCCCTCCTAGCTTATGTTGACTGATTGAAAATTCTCGTAATTTATCCTTCAATAAAGGGAAAACACATTAAAAGATACATCACGGTGTCTAAAGAGGTCTTAGTATTATTTATGTTCTTCATCACCAAATAATTAGTTATTTTCCCAGCGACTTAGGGAAAGAGCGGAATCTCCTGATTAAAACTTAATATCACTTTTGGGGTTCATTTAGTTTGCGAGGCGAAAAATCAGTAAACTTCGTAAAAACAGTCCTTTGTGTAAGTAAAGTTTTATTGATATTTGAAATATTGTAAAATAGTTTATATGCTTTTATTAAATAACAGTTAAATAAAAGTTTTTATGGAGTACATAAAAATACTGTTTTAATGTTGAGAGTTTTGGTCGATATATTTAACTATAATTTTAACTATATTACATTAGGAATTCATTGTATGTGTCGGTGAGTAAAATAATATTTTTTTAACATTCCAAATGAATAAAATTCATAACATAATAATTTAATTGGAAATTTAACAAAAATCCATAATTTATGAAAAATCATATGTATATTTACACATTTACGTGAATCATAGGTCTGATCTCCGTTTCGAATTTCTTTTCCGGTCCCAGGTGTCTTTTGTAAGTCTCACATAAAGGTTGCTTATAAAGAGTTTATACTAATGAATGCGAATTTCAAGAAACCATTTTGAATTCAAGACAATGGACTATTCATGCCATTTTTAAAATAAAAGCCGAAATACGATGCTCTCGGTTCTATTTTAATAATTTAATGTGGTTGAAGCATCAGGTGATTCATCTCTGTTTTTTATGTTAAATGGACCGGCCACACGGGACGGTGCGAGATTGTTGTTGGAGCTGCAAGAATTTGGAGTGACATATTATCCCATTTGTGGAATTCCTAAGGGAGACAGCCTAACACTAAAAGCATGTTTTGTAATCTTGGGTACTTATCAACATTATAATTTAATACTATCATTAAAAAAATTGATTTAGTTTCAAACACCCGAATATATAAAGCCTACCTAAACATAATTTTAAAATAATTGAAAAATAACAATTTTACATTACATTTCTTTACCTTTTATAATAATTATTACAGATAATTTATTCTTATGTTAAGCAAATTTCAAATACGAGTATATACATATTTATTTTTTTACTAAAACATCAAAGACTTATTCCAATGATGAAATTAGCTGTTTAAAGTTAAATCTTAATCAAAATATTTTCTAGGATAGATGTCAAAGAAATACATATCAGATAAAGTGTTTTAATTGTTCACGGCTGTAACAAAATAATAATAATTTTAATAAACATTAATCGACTAAAAATTTTATAATGCTCAGAATAAGACTAAACATTAATTATTTCCATAATTCTGAAAAAAAAATTATTTTAAAATATGTTTCAATTAAATATATAATTAGAATTTTTTTTTTTTAGGTTAATCGAGTTAGCTTATTTTTAAATGAAAGTTTAATCTGTTTTTTAAGCAATTGAATCGTAATCCTGATATGATGTCATTTAAATATTTCTGGTGTGCGTAGAATAATTGAGTTGTATTTTTCGCATTGCTCATACTCTTGTCTTGAATGAATAATTCTAAGTACGTCTTTTTTAATTCTAAAGATAAGATCGACAGTTCTTACAATTTTTTTTTGCAAAACTTTATAATAAAGCATTCTACGGGTTTTTCCGGGTGAAGCAGGATTCGGAGACCCACTACACTAGTTTCCTTTTAGAAAACCATAAACAATGGCTCAGCATGAGTATTTGCTCAGTGAAATAGTCGCCAACGAAGAAGATGGAAATTTCAAAGATAGGCATATATAATAACAATATTTATATGTTTTAACAAGTTTTTTTTAAAAACCTGAAAAAAAATTAAGCACAGGAACAAAATTAATACCTTTTATAAATAGTCTAAGATTTTTTCTTATGACAGGTGAAGTTTAAAAGTCATTTCAAAGATTTTTCGCCTTTCCACGGGTAAAACTTTTACCTCGGAATATCCCGTAATATCTATATGTATTGAAGTTTTATTATACAGGGTGTCCAAAAAGTGTATCGGGTCTTTGTTTTAGCGTTGAAGTTAATTCGGAGCGGCTGAGGGGTGCGGGGAGGAAATCTTGGAGTCCGCCATTTAGTGGAGTCTTAGTCGCTATGGAGCAATACCCGAGGACGCATCGCGCTTTTGCGTACGAGCATTTTATCGTAACGGTGATTCAATAGTGACTGCTCAACGTTTGTATCGTGCGGAGTATCGTACACGCAATGCACCAAGTGACGATTAGAAAATGTTCGAAAATACAGGTGGGACGGTAAAAATTCAAAGCTCTGGTCGCCTTCGTTCAGTTCGCGATCAGGAAACAATCGAAGAAGTGGAAGCGTTAGTTCGTCAAAATCCGTCTTTATCCACCCGAAAGCGAAACCAAGCGTTGAAAATTTAAAATTCGTCTTTTCATTCAATTTTAAAGAAATATTTGCATTTAAAAGCCTATAAAATTAATTTGGTGCAAGAATTGAAGAATAGGATACGGACCTCGCAAATCGCTTGAATTTTGCGAACGAATAGCTGTGGCGATTCACCAACTTTCAATCTTCGTTCCAGATTAGAAGAGTGCCAGCAGTGTAACGGTCACCAATTGGATAACATCATCATTTTTAAATAATTTTCCATTTTGTATTCTTATAATCAACAATAAAAAAAAATACTCGATTACTAGTAGTTTTTGTTTTAGTGAACTAACAAATACCCGGTACTCTTTATGGACACCCTGTATAATATGTATATCTTATATTTTTTTAAATCTAAAATTGAAATTTGGAAAACACACAACGAAATACGGGTTTGAAAAATTTTTAAAAGAAAATACTTATTACGTAACTTTCTAAAATTAATAGCATTATAACTGAGTTATAATCTAGTTTTATTATAAAACAACCCATAAAGTGAAACGACTACACTTCGTGTATACAGAGTAATCAGATTTCGCATTCATAATAGATCGGCGACATCAAAAATGCACGGGGTATGCGAGGCTACCGCAACTGTTGCACGAGGCGTTCCGGGCTCGACCGGTCGTGGGTCCGTCGGTTGCACTTTAAATTCTTTATCAGGGAACGGTCGGTCGGGGGAGTCAGCGAGCAAGCTTCCCCGACAACTAGCCTGCCCGATGGGGACGCCAAACCGACGGGGATCGAACACAGCCTTCATTATTAACCAGCTCGTGCACATCAACCTTCACTTGTACAGAACTTCAGTATAGTTTTCAAATTACAAATATCGACACAAAAACACCAAAAACTTACGATTCGATTACTATACCTTTAGTCAATTTAAAACATATTTACTTTGGACGTATGCTAGCATAAATAAATACACACGCGTCATACTTGTGCGTGTAGCATATACATTTGTTAAATAATAAGTGAATGTATAGACAATAGAAATAGTATAAGCTCGTAATAATAGTTAAACTGTTTGATATTTGCTCGTAAGCACTAGTATGATACGCATTATTGGCTGTCAATAAGGGCTCAGCCTTTGACAGGAGCTCTATTCTGATAATTACTAATATCTCATACTTGTAATGCTTTGATGAACCTCGCATTCCGCGACCGAATCGAAAATTGGGGTCTTCACATAATCAGTTCTTATCTAGGTGGCTTATTCTAGATCAGTATCAAATTTTAGTGGCTTACTACAGTGCTTCATAAGTAGGTGTCTATATTATAGTCATCCCTTTGGGTAAAATCTTATCCACACACTTTTGAAACATAAACAAATATTGAACAAATACCTATGGCATAAAACGATTTGAGCTCGCCAGCGTTAGTCACAATGTTTAAAATTTATTGAATATCGTACTCCTACATTAATAAACAATTTTATTAATATATTTTTGACAAAGGCTTTTTTGTCGGTTTAGAAAAAATGTTTGAATAAAATAATAACTTTACACGCATAAAATATCACTTATAAAAATACCCTCGTCAAAAAAATATTAATTTTTTATTGGGAAAAGGATTCCCCCTTTTGAATTGCTTTCCTTCCGGAAAGGATGAAATATTTCAAAGATAAATCCAATATTCCTCCACCGGCAAATCAAAAGACTTACGGTCACCTGGGCCAAAAGGATTGGTTTGAGAAAAGGTAAATATTTTGAATACAGCAGGAAATAAATCTGTCACGCTCACGTGTCACTTTACTCCCGTGCATTTCGGCTTCGGGCGCTTTTCCCCTGTTAAATATCGACACGTGTCCCGCTTAGAGACAATTGACTTGCCTAACGCAAAAAAATATCTTTGTTCGTTTTCATTCTTGTGAAGATCTGACAGGCAACACAGGTTTTTGTCTATTATGCACGCATAAATTTATAAAAGTTATCAGACATACGTAACCGTTTTCAGTTTAAGAAGTTTATCAACGATGAAATCGTATGAAGAATATATTTTTTTGATAACCAAAAATAAACGATGTAGAGTTTTTCAAACTTTAGTTTGGTATTTTTTATCTTTAGATATTGAAGTCTTAATGGTAAAATAATTCGTTCCCTTTTCTTGGAATCAGAAAACTGCATATTTCCGCGGCTTTGCAACTCTTCTGCAATTTACAGTTAGTGAAAGAACGAGTGCGTCACAAGCGAACCTTCCATGCAACATCGCATACTCTTTTAGTTTTCAGTATTATTTATTATCGCTCCTGAAGACGTTGCCTCGGTAATTTAGACATTTTTGATGTTTAAAGAAAAAGGAATCCTTATAACCCGCTATTTATTACATTACTGACTTAAATTTTCTAAAAAATAAATTCGTCAGAGAATAGAAGCAATCACAACGGTAGTAGATTGTATGAAATATTTCTGAGATAAAACTATTTGTATGAAAGTGTAAATTCTTAAAATTTTTGACCTCACGTTCGTGGTTGATTCTTTAAAAAGAACCCAGTCGTGTCTGACATTGTCTGCTGAACAAGCTTAAAGCATCTCCCTTCTGAATACTTTAATACAGATAAAATTGACATAGCGTGTTCTTCCATAATATATACAGACGGGTTCATAAATAATGTGCTTATTTGTTTGAAAATAAACATTTAACATTATTCCGATAAACGGTCCTGTATCGGGCCGTACCAATGAAAGTCGAACACCACATTACAAGAGTTGGAACCAAGTAGACGCTTTTGAGGTAATACGACCACCTTCAATCCCAAAGATTTCTAATATTTTATAGACATTGGGCCACGTAATAATTATATATAACAAAAAAGGTTCATAGAGCTTTCAAATAAATTAATCATTAGGTTAAATAGATTATCTGAAAGTAACCAATAAAATAGTATATTCAGTTATAACAAAAATACAATATGTCGTTAATAGTGTCCATGATAAAAATTTCTCAAAATTGCTACAGCTCTATGTAACAATATCTATGAAAAAGCATATACATGAATATTCAGATTGAAGCATGATATTCTAATGACATGTTTAATTACACATATGGTTAAAATATTTAAAAAATCACTTGCAGTACGCATTTAAATTTTTTATAAAAGTTCCAACGATCCATATGCAGTGATATTATTATTGAATAATATTTTATATTAAAATTCATTAGAAATAACTTTTTTTATGATTTAAAGTGTTGTTTGTTATATTTGGTGTTGTGTTTCATTTCAGAAAATGACAAAGAAATTAAAGCCCTATTTAGACATCCTTTAATAAAATTTAAATTATCCTTAACTCAACTCATAGGGTTGGGTTTTTGTTTAAATAATTAAATAAAGATAAACAAAAAGACATTTTTTTTCATTGTTATTCGAACTATGTTAATATTTATAAGTTTTAAAATACTTTATTTTAATTGCATGCGTTATTCTCCGCAAAGTAAAATCCGGAGAAAACTCAAATTCAGGAAAATCCCACAAAACACACGCTGCGAAACAATTATTAAATATTGCACTGCAATGAGGCTTTTATTTAAATATATATATAAATTTTAAACTTTATTTTAAAATTTATTGATAAATATATTTATTTATAAATGTATCAAACATTATTTTACGAAGTTTATTATAAGCGAGAGATCAATTAGAATTATGTTCCTAAAAATGACTGATAGAATAATAGTTTATTTTTAAATTTTCTAAATTATAATTTAAAATTCATTTTCATTTTACAAAGCAGGTTTTTCCTTACAAAAATTAACAAGACAGATATCACATCATTATCATGAGATGAAAGTCGCCTGAGAACTAGACTGCGATACGAGACCATCATAATGTAGAACTCTTCCGGAAGATTATAACGATGCTCTCTTATGACTTCCTAACAAAAACATCTTAGTTTTTGTGATTTGAGTGTTTGAAAAAACCTTTAGAAATAGGTAGTTCTTAAACAATGGAACTTTTATAATGAATTCTGAAAATAAATTGATGGGAATACTGCCGCTAAGAATTTAATTTCACGTTTTAGTTTTAGTTATTTCAAAAGTTATTTTACATATAAAACTGCACTACACTCGCTCCTTATTAAAATCCTAGTAAAATTTTGACATCGTATATAAAAGACCTCGCTTCCCTGAACAATGAAGGGAGAGCGGGGCATATTGTAACAATCCGAATACACGGCCCGGTGTTTGTCTTTAATTTAAATTTCGTGGTAACTGCCGACTTGGTGAACCTCCAGCAAATACAAAATTTTGTGCTGGTAGTTGATTATTTTATTTTTATTTTAATAATTAGACTTTTAATATAATAGTTTGAATCTTAAAATGTTTAATTTTTTAAAAACATACCTTAAAAAAAAAAACACAAAAAATTGTCATTATACCAATTACAGTCTCAAATACTAAAACATTTAAAAAATAATAACATCTAATACAAAGAATATATTTTATAATTACAGTATTATAAATCACAAAAACTATTAAAACACACAGTATCATCAGTCTAGTCTTGTTTTATGGAAAATTTCTTTGATTTTGAAATATTGCTAACATAAAGGCAACCTTTGAAATCAATAATGTGTCAATTTTTAAAAGCAAATTTAAAAAAATAACACATTTTCTTATAAATAAAATCGAATCAAAAATACGACAAAAACTTTTTCCAAAAGCAAAGAGCAACTTCTTTAACAACAGTACTCAACAATTCATTTGGTTTTTGAGAATCGTTGACAGTTCAAAACTTACTAAGAAGCTTTGAATCGACTTAACAGTTAACTTTAAACGTATCATCGTATTAAAAACCAACATTGATTGGGTAAATTTTTACCCGATATGATTTTTACTCAAGTTTGTGTCGATTGCGTCACACGCTTTGACAATCGATGGTAAGCTCGCTCGATTCGCACGTCGGTATATAAAAGCACGGAAATGCGTTCTTGTCGCTCTACAATATGCCTATTAAAAGCTGTGATAGTCGAGCGGTAGTATACTGGGCTTAGAGAGATTAGTATCTGAGATTCGCGAATAAACGTTTATTTGGTGTAAAGTAATATGACGTTATCGGTCTCTTTACCTACTTGAGGAAATTCGTTATTATTATATGTTAACATTTTACATATCATAAACAAGTGATATTTTCTTGAAATTACAATTTTTTTTGTATCAAGATGCGTCATTATTTTACACGAAGGCTACAGTTTGAAAATTTTTTTTTACATAGATAGTAAAACCCAAAGCGAGTTATTGTTTGCACACTAAGTTTTTCATTCACCTTTTTCGTCTAAATAAAAAAAACACACTGGCATTTTTTCCCTGTATTTATTTATTAAATTATGGCAAAAATTGCAAATACAAAAGTAATTTTGAATGCAATAATTTTAATAAATGCTCCAAACAACAATGCTCGTTTTATTTTCAATACAAAGAGAAAAAATAATAATATTTGGTCCGAATTCGTTGCGATGGCTCGCCCCACGAGTTCCATGGCAAACGTTCGCAGGCCTTCATTCGGTTATTTAGTTCAACAAATTGTTTTCGTCATGTCTGACACTTGTAAAAACAAAACACCATAATCTTCAAAAGTAAATATCCTGTCAAACAAGCATTACTTGTATTTTTGAAGATTATAAAATTAACTTCAAGTTTCTTTTAATTTGATTTGATATTTAATTTGACGAATGTTGAGTAATTAGCTTAATTTATTCCGAAGACAAATTAAGCATCCACTCTCCGTATAAATTTGTTTTTGTATGCTTCCGGCTTATATTCGATACTAAAATTATAGGATTTGGGTTAATTTTGTTCTTAGAAGTATTTTTCAAGCAAGACGGGTTAAGAAAATGTATAATTAAATTTGGAATTAAATAAATCGTTAATACTCCCTTATAATAACTTTCTTTATTAAAGCAACCATGTTTCTTTACTTTATCTATAACTCATTTATCAATCTATTTAAAACTATATATATATAAACTATATAGCGATCCACATTAACGATGAAGTATATTAAAGAGAGTAGTTTCTATTTATTATAATAAGAACAACAAATCAAACGAGTTATTTAATGGAAAACTATGCCGTGTCCTGCAACAATAACACCAAACATTACATCCATTACAGCCCCCAGTAGATAGCGCCGTTTGGCCCAATTTATTCATACTGCGAGGTATCCCGTTCCAAAACAAGGTTCATAGCTTCATTTATTTAGAACCGACCGGTTGGTATGACAAAGCGGTATTCGTCTAGCACTGAAATTAGCATTTATATTGACGTTCTACTGGGGTCGGACCAGAGAGCGGGGCCGCGGGCCGACAGTCGGAGACACCTGCGGGAATCCTGCAGGTGAGCGCCGCCCGTCCCGCGCGTATAAACGATTTGCAATACATGAGTGCTCGACCCGCCGGACGCAAAAAACAATATGGAAAACGTTCGAAACCACACGAGGGTCCTGATTTTAAGAGGGTCATAAGATTTTTATGTCAGTTCATATTAAAATATTTAAATTTCTGCTTCGCCATGTGGCGATGAATTTGAAATGAATATATTTTGGAAATAAGAGATCCCAGCCATAACTGATTTAAAGGTTTAAACACGTTTTCAAAAGCGGGTTTTTGAGCAAATTTTTTGATAATTTCTTGTAGCTCTTTATGATTATGAAATTTTATAAGAAATAAACAACTTAAAAAATTATAATAGAATGTGATGGTACAATATATAAAATTTGGTGTTAACGTGCAATGTAAATAATTCTCAATTAATTTTATCAAAAGAGTAATTACAAAATATAAAATATTTAGGAACAATAAATATAATTTTTATATCACCTTAACGTAGGTTGTTTTTTTGTATTTTGAGCTACTTTTGACTACCTTAAAATTCATTCTTAGGAAAAATATTTTTTAAAACCTATTTAAATATTCCTTTAACCCCTGAGCTTTATTAAGCGTTATACTATATTTTCTTCACTTCAAAAAATACATTGCAGCCTTCGTTTCGTCATTTTTACATAATTACCTCGTTACAGACTCACGGTTCTCTTCCAACAATAGGAGGTTAAAAAATTCACCACTGTACCAACAGCCGCTGAATACAGATTCCTCCGAAGGCGACCCGCCCTAGACCCGCCCTGGCGGCTACGTTGACACAAAGCGTTGCGGGAGCATAGTTGACATTGCCGGCCTAGATGGGCGGGGGAAAGGGCAGAGACGCCAAGTCCAACAGGGCCGCATTCAATGACAATTAAATTTTTAATAAAATCTATTTTGTATTTCTTCTATTTTTTAAGCTTTTAATGCATTGAATAATCGT
Organism: Atopsyche davidsoni; assembly: GCA_022113835.1. NCBI lineage: Eukaryota > Metazoa > Arthropoda > Insecta > Trichoptera > Hydrobiosidae > Atopsyche > Atopsyche davidsoni. Next base: position 2,045,735 of record JAILWY010000019.1, on the reverse strand, counting down.
TCAAAAAATATTCAAAACGATATTGTTTTATATTTTCCGACACTTTTGTGAAAGCTCAACTATATATCATACATATATCATATATCACACAGAGTCAAATAATTAATAGTATATGATATTTATCATATTTTCTATCGTAGTAACAGAAATCGAAGGTATGAAAAAAGTCACATCGTAACTACAACGAAAATAATAATAAAAAAAAAACAAAAATCTAGTTCGTTCGTGTTCACAGCAAATAATTGTAGTTTATTACACAACGGAATTTTTTTTAAACCTTGTTGTACTATTCGGTAACTCAAGTTTATAAAAAACACATAAAATAGTTTGTTGTGAAGGAGTCCAGTTCGCTCTCAAGGTAGTCGATCCGTAGGCTAAGTTTTCAACAGCCAAAATGAAAAAGAGTAATCTTTTTCAGAACCTGAAATAACAATGTTAATGGCCAGCCCTAGGCAGCTGCATAGTAAACGCTGCTTTTGAGGCCTATGGGCATTCCAGACATCTTTTGGATAAACCATTTATGTTCAATAAAAAAATGTTCAATATATAATACAACTTCAGCAATGAAAGGCATTCAAATTTGAATGGCTTAAAGCACTTTTACTAAATATTATATTTCGATATTACATTTTAAAAATATTATTTGAATTCCCATATTTATTTTAATAATAATAAAAAATAGTATATTTATCTCCGTGTTACATTTTAAAGTTATTATTCTGTTTTAAAAAATATATCTAGGACTAGTGTGTTTTGACATGAATTTAAGTGTGGAAGTTCAGTCGGAATTTTTTTTCTTCTAAAATTGATTGCAGTACAAGAGTAAATGCCTTAAAATATGCTAGTATTCAGTTTGAAACGGTTCAAAATTTAAAGATTTGATTCCAATCCCAATGGATGCCAGAAATTGTGAAATTATTAACTCAAATGATCCCTACAAACAAACACCAAATTTTCAGCATATCACTAATGCATAAACTGCATATCGCTAATGATGAACGAACGTACACAGGTTTATCGGCAAATAAACAAAATTCGCACACCCTCGTTTGCTGGCGATAGAATTTTTAAATGCACAAATATTTAAAACTATATCTGAACCCAGTAAGCCCTTGAAGTTTTGTAAAGGATTATTGCCGGGCTGTTTTTCTGATGATGGCTTACGAATCCATAAAGATAATTGGGCGCAATGAGGTCAGTTGAGACGCTTACTGGCTGTGTGTAAAATTCATTGCAAAATTGCGGTCTGTCATAAAGCCGCCCTCCTAGCGGGTTAGATTAACCGAGTGCTTCGTATAAAAAGGAATGTTCGCATGAGATTACGGTATGTGAAGGGTTTGTTGACGATGTGAGGACTCACATATCTGTGGAATGATATTAGTAATGTTACTCGAAATGTTTGCGGGACCGCTGCATCAAAATATTTAAGAATATTTTTTTGACGTTTTAAAATAATTTAAATTTTACATAAATTTATTATATTAGAAAATTGTTAAAATTTCTTTGGTGTAAAAATTGTTAATATGCTCGGTTTTAGGTTATAAGGTCGTTTTTAACATTAAAAACGAACAAATGTTTTTAAAAATGTAATAAGAGTTTTTTTAACACATACCTTTCATTCTTCATTTCAAACCTTTTAAAAAATATATAACGCAGCACGAATATAGTTGTAATAAAGCTTCAAAGGAACATTACGATTTAATTATGTGAAAGAGTTCACAGTGCACGTAAAATTAATTTCCACATCAAAAAATGATGCACCTTGCAGTGTCGTCCGAAATTAAAACGATAGAAACCAGGTATATCCAACTTGTAACGGTGGACTGTAGAAATGAACAAAAAAAGCAGAAGCGGAATACATTTTAAGCTCTGTGGATGCAAGGCGGGCACGGACGGGCGCAGGCAGGCGCGGGTGGGCGCAGGGCGGGCGCAGGGACGGCGCAGGGTGGGCGCCGGGCCGTCACGGGGTGAGTGCAGGGTTGGCGCAGAGTGGGTGGAGGGTGGATGCAGGGTGGGTGCAGGGTGGGTGCAAAGTGGGTGCAGGGTTGGCGCAGAGTGGGTGGAGGGTAGATGCAGGGTGGGTGCAGAGTGGGTGCAGGGTGGGCGCAGGGTGGGCGCAGGGTGGGCGCAGGGTGGGCGCAGGGTGGGCGCAGGGTGGGCGCAGGGTGGGCGCAGGGTGGGTGCAGGGTGGCATTACACCGAACTTGAGCGGCAGCGAACTGCAGTGCCCCGGGCGGGTGTGCTGAAGCCCTACTGTTAAAATCGTTTAATGCACCGAGATGTTGACACTTTTTCCAGTATAGTGCTTAGTCCTCGTAGTTGCTATGTGAGAGAGCTGGTATTACTCTAAAATAGACATGGACTTCTTAAATTTTTTATATATATTTTTATTTATGGTCTGGTCGCAATGCTATTAGAAGCAAGACTTGGATCGGGTTTGAAAAAATATTTAATTGTAATATTTTCACTTAATTATACACCCTTACCATAATTTTTTTATTTTATTTGCGCAATGTATAAAAAAATTAACAACATATTTAATAGTATACTAACATTTCCAAACAGATAATAGATTACATCCTTGTTAAGGACAAAATATAAAGGAAACCATCATGTTTCATTTTTTTCTACAAGCGTAATGAATAAAACGAGAATAGATGTATTTAAACAAATTAGACATGAGTTTAACTATAAGCTTTTTAATTATAAAATAGTTAAGTTAATTTTCCTTTTATTTTTCTTTCTTTTTATTAACTTCTATTCAAACTAACCATTACCATAGAATATTTGATATATATTTTAATAAATAACATTCATATTATTTTGTAGATTTAAAATAATATAATTTTTTGGACTATTAGATTTTAGGTTAAATTTTTAAGCTCATCCTAAACCGTCTAGTATCAAAAAAATGTTTTTTAAATCAAATAGACAACCTGAAAGGTTTTTTATTATTATTAATATCTCTATCGTTCACTGAACCATTTATCAGGATCTGAAACTTGAATTATAGATCTGTTAAATGAAATTTTGATTAAAATGTTTAACACGTTCAATTACTGAACACACATTTTTAATATAGTTTGATTGCGGAAAACGATTCCGTTCTAAAGTATTTTTCCAATGATTTATAAGACAACATTTTTTTATTTATTATTGTATTATGGCCAATGAAAAGATTTTTCTGCATATTCTTCAAATTAACAGGTAAAATCAAATAAGTTAATAAAATAAAACGTGAGCTACGCCGCGATCAGACGGTGGGGTGTGCATTCCTGAACAAAGGAATTTTTTGAATAGAAATATTCCGCCAGCCAGAAATTAGCAACGGAATTTGTACGTTTTTGACATTGTTCTGCAATGAAGGAGTTATTCTAAAGGACTTAAATAACCGTTGTGTTCTTTTTAAGCTACACTGTCCATACTCCGGTCCTATCTACAAATCACATAATACTCGATCCAATCTCGAGTATAAAATAATGCTCGTGTCAGAAATTAAATGTAAATCATTTTGAAATATATATATTTTTTAAACTTAAGTGACACGTATTTTTTTGCAAGCCTTGGTATTTTATTATTCATGAGTGTGAAACTATTTTTTTAGGGTTTTGAATAACCTCTTTTAAAACTACAGTAATTCATTTGCAGTACGGACTACTTGTTTTCTTAAATCGGATATACTTTGTAGTGATTTCAAGGGGTAATACCTAAAAAGCAAGTCTAAATTAATTATTTATTTATTTCAACATATTAAAGTTTATATTTCAATATCAATGTGCAAAAAAACGAAACACAAACAACCAATTTATTATTTCAGCATTTGTGTTTTTGCAACAAGTTTTTTTCAGTTTACAAAATATTATTTGTTCATTGTTAAAAAGTTTCGTTGCAGAAGCAGTTCGTAAAATATTTAAATTATGCTTTATCAAACGTTTTCATGGAACACAAGTACACCGTCAACGCAACCGCAGACATTCAAAACAACAGATAATCAAGTTGATATTGCAAAACGAATATTGCCAGCAACCGCGCGAGCCAGTTTCAAAAAAGGCGTACACCGCTCGAGGGTGGTCCTGCCCAGCCCCACAGGATGCGGGAGCAGGGGATGCGGAAAACACAAATACACAGGCACACGGAACGGCACTTCAAACAGGGCGCCAATATTGGTAACTAGCCCCTCATACTCCCGAAAGTCCTCGTATTGACAACGCACAGGAACTCTATATGGAAAAGACTGGCATCAAATAAAAAACCGAGGAATTTTCTATCAAAAATAACATTTATCATATTTACAAAAATATATAAAAATATTTCGTTGAACTTTATATCGTGTTAAAAAAATCTCTTAATATTTTTCATAATTAAACTTCAAGCAGGATTAGAATAAAAATTCACTCCACGTTGGTTTAAAAAAACACCTAAAATAAATAAATTAGGTAAATTTAAATAAAATAAATTGCCTACAGTGCTAGATTATATAAAAATATGTGACAAACACCCTATCGTATTTATATTTTTCATTTTACGTGTAATAATTTTTTTTGTACATTTTCTCAAATATTGAAAATTGAAAAAAAACTCTCAGAAAAATATCACCGTGATTTGTGTGGGATTTGAACCCACACCCCCAGGCTTACATGGCCGGTGCATTACCAATTATACCAATGAATACCTGTATAGGCAAAATCGTACTTCCTGTGAGACGGTCTTCACAAAAATCAATAATGTACCTTTAATAAAAACAATATTATAATAAAAATCATTCTATTGTGATTACCTCTTTCTATTCTATTTCGCTTCTAAAACAAGTACACTTTACGTTCACAAATTGCAAGCCGACGATTCAAAAAACTGTATCTGAGTTTTACAGTGTGACTCCAATTTTGTGACATCTCCTTTGTAGTTTTTTCCAAAGCAAAAATGCATTTCACGGTGTACATGGGGCCTTTTTTTGCAGTTGGGCGAAGAATAGCTCTGAAACCTTGTTTAAAGGGTTACAATTTCAGCAGGGAATCAGCATTTATAAATATCCTTTGAAAAAATGCATGCATTGAATACATTTGATATAAAGATTTTGATTCACAATAAATAATACATGGCTTTGTTTTAATTTATTTTGATCATTTCTCATTCAGTTATTTGGTGACTTTGAAATCTCTCACAGGTTTTGAGCTGTAATACGAAATAAATTTCTTTGATCGGAAAAGTTATGATCTTACGCCTTGCAATAAAGCCTTTTGATTTATAACGCACGATTAAAATTACCTATTATGATTTTTAATTACCACTTTACTAAAAGGCGCTTTATTATATTTCAGATAAAAATCTATGATTGCTAATATACTGCCAGAATGTCCCGTTTACACGAAGGAGAAAACTGGCATTCCAATAAAAATTTCAGCCCATGCTTTTTAACATCGATTTCAAAAAGATGTTTAGTAGCTGGTGTTGATTAAACTCCTACTTTAAATAATAAACAAATATGGGCATTTTATTTTTTGTAATTTTTATCCTAATACTATATTCCAAGTTATGAAGTTATTAGAAATAACGATTTACAATATCATTATATTGATTTTTTCAAAAGTAACTGAAACTGTTTGGCCTTACTTACATTTGCACAAAACAGATATAAATACATTTCTAGGGTGTAAAGGTTTGTTTAATATTTTTACATTTGCATTGAAAATTTACACGGATGCAATTTTTTTTATGCTTCTAATTAAATGTTTTTAATTGGTAAATCACTGCACAAAGTGATCATTTTTTTTCAATTGACACCAAATTGGTTCTTTTACTCTCCTATAAAGATTAAAAGTTCGTATGTGCATAGTAGTTAAAAAGCCACTGGTGTGATATATTGATTCTCCACAGCTTTTATCTTAGTTTACTTCTAGCTATCTCTTCAGGTTCACAGTATTCGGCGAAATACGCTCGCCTCTGTTGGCTGGTGCCGGGTGGTGTGTGGTTGGTTTCAAACCTGGCAAAGTTTTGACAGTACCAGCTCATCTCTATCAACACTCAAAGAAAACTCAAATGACGCAATTGTTGATAACAATTTTCCATTAAATCCTTTTGCATTTCTAACTGCTTTATTGGAAAGTCATTAAATATTTAATGTATGATAATTTTATTATCTTTCACGCTCAAAAAAGCGTTTATGAGTTGCCAATCGATTTACCAAGGAAATCTTGCCTAAAATAATCACGTAGGTATAATATAAATAAACTGATTTTATAAATTTAACACGAAGGTGTAAACTTTACACCGAACAAAATTATCTTAAAATACATTTTAAAACACTCATCATCATTACATGAGTAATATGATAATAAAAAAATAGATAGTAATAAGTTGACTTTGTAACCACATACGAGTACATGCGAGTTACTTCTTACCCTTTTCCCATTGTTCCGTAGAATACAAAAAAATATCTTTTACTTCTAATAAATATTTGTGTCGAGCTATTTTTGAATACAAATACAAACATTAAATTTACAATGTTGACAAAACTATATTCAAAGCCTATGAGCAGTCGTCGTTTCTATGAAAAGTAATCGCCGTATAAATCACAGCGGGATATCAGTTGCTATATTTTTCCGTTGCCAAAAATACCGCCTTAAACACATTACTTTACCTTTAAAAATCTATTACGGTATTAAGTTATATGTTGGTCATATTTTATCCCAATCTTTGTATCGGATCGTACCTGCCTCGAACATTCAAGCATCTGGTACGAGGGCTATTCTACCCAGCTGTGAGTAAAAGTCATAAACCATACTTCTGGGGGGAGCTGGTCTATTTTATTTTTATATTGGAACTATTTATTTGAATATCAAACATAATGCATCATAATCATCATCTGCCGTTATTCAATATTGTTTATAGCATAAATATTCATACGCCTATGGATAGTGTATTTATATCAAGTAAATTACACTTTTTTAGAAATTTTACTAAGATGGATGATGAAATTTTTTAATTTGTAATACTGAAAGTTCCAGATAAATTATTATATATTTGATTTTATTATGTTGTGATGACCAGCACGAATGAACCTAACTCAAATATCACTAAAACAATATTTGATGATCCCATTTAAGTCCATTTTTATGGTCCGCGACACGAAAACGTTTTGGCAGAATATTTTTCTTCCGAGATTGTGATTAGCCAATATTTTGCTTATTACGATAAACAAATTGGTAATACATCAAAAATTATTTTGTTAAATTTACTATACAATCAAGTTCATTTAATAACAGCGCCTCACTCATATCACTAGCATCTGACCCAACAACTCATATATTTATATTTAAAAATATTAGATTAAGCTGTTTTATCATCTCTTATTAAACAAATAAAAATTCATGAAAAATATCACGATTACATAGTTGAGATCTTATTATTTATGAATTCACGATTTTTGAAGTATTTATGAAAAAAATATATTTAGATTAGTTTAGGTACATTTTATATATTTCACGTACTATGTGCCAATGTTTAAACATTGCGCTTTCATTCAATAGAAAATTTTGGCCGCTCGACAATTTTTAGAAAACATACTCTCACGGCATCAAAACAAAAATACTATTTCCCACTATAACTTCATTTTTGTCTGTTCGAAAAAACTTTATTTCGTATTACATCGCTGTCTGGTTTCTAATTATTACACATTTTAATTAATGCTCTGTCAGAACAACGAGAAAATTTTCGGCGAATGAAAATGAGTGGGCATACTTAATTTTTTTTTAGGAATTAAAACTTATCTCATATTAATGCTACAAATAAATCAAATATAGTTATATTAACTATTTCATATTTCAAATCGCAAACTTTAATATTTGAATAAAACTAAATTTTAAATATTTATGTATTATTATTCATTTAGTATTACGATGTAATATTTTAATATAAATTAATTAGTACAGCACATGAATCGGATCAACTGCGCTCGGAAACTTCTGCAATCAGCAGCTTTTTCCTAGTTTGAATATACCACTGCTTGAACCGATCTGTGTGCATGACAGTCCATAACCACTTTACCAACTCACCTGAACTTCGATTAGTCAACACTTCAACTATCCTGATTAATTTTCTATCTCTGGCATCAGATTTATTAATCATACTCATCTTATAAAAATAACAAACCACCTATATTTATAAGTCTCAGTACTACTTTCAGGTATTATATTTATTTAAATATTTAACTAACAAATTCTTACATGCATGTTACAACCATTTTTTTTCTGAAGTATAATGTAAATTATTGAGTGTCGAGTGTTACTTTTCATGAAATAAATAAACCCTTTGTAGATGAAATATCCTATTTCAGCCTTTGAAATGCTTTTTGCTCATTAAAATTATTTAAAAAAATAAAACGAGTTAAAGTAACTTGCGTAAGTCAACGAGTTTCCCTGGCATAACTAGTCGCTACAGGTACTATCAATCATTCCTTATACTTAAGTGTGTACATTATTATACTGACATGTCCTACATCCGGAGGCAGTGTGCGCACCCCAGCTTGGGCTGACGTGAAATATGAAATACACGGACTTGCATTGTTTTTTTCGGGACGTTTTATGGTTTTACGTTCAGTCCAAACAGTTTTTTGGTTGAACAAAAATGGTTATCAATTTTGCCAAAAGCCCCTCAGGTAATAAATGGAAAATACTGCACAAATAATTGACGAGAGCGATTTATTTTGAATGGTTATTTTTACGTTCACTGCGATGGAGTTGCATTATTTTGATGGGATAAAATTTATGTTGTCTCAATAGTCATGAAAACTTCATTGAATGTACATTTCTTTTATAAAAATAAATCCTTATTTTAATATAAAAAATTAAACGATTTTTCAATAAAAATTAAGGGATAATTACTCCATTTACATGTTATTCGGGTGTTTTTCTAAGTGATGTAAAAAATATCTGATGAATCGTAATACATGCCATAATAAGTTAACACACTGTAAGATATATGATGACTAAAAACTAAATAAATTATAAAATAAATATTTTAGCACATTTTTGTTTAATTTTTTTTTAAGAAATCATTATTTACTTGCACGTTTCATACTTTTTTCTCAAATAACTAGAACTTCCCGAAATACTCACAATTGATTTAATTGCTTTTTGTTTGAAAATACCAATAATTCAGTAATGATAATAACTTTGAAATTCACGATATGTATATATTTATAAGTAATCGAGTTTATCTCATTTAAACAATGAATGCAAATATATGTATAAAACAGACAAGCAGAATTATTTATACACTTATAATCAAAATATATCATCTCGACAGTGTTCCAGTAGGAAGGCTATCAGCGTAGATAATTAATGTTAAGAGACGGGTGGGGTGGCGAGGCTAGCAGTCTCCTCTGGCATCAACTAACTTCTAATGGAATCCGAAATGGACATTCTTCGACTCTTCACTGTATTGTTTGGCCTGCGAAGATACAATGAGGGCTTCGGGGAAAATTTAATGAATGGCATGTATAAATTAAGATGCACAATACAATAATGGCGGGCCGTTGTTTACCTTACAAGAATACATAGATGAGAGATTGGTTATTTTATAGAACATAGCATTCTGATTAAATTTGATCGATCTTGTTTAGTAAGCGTTTGAAGCAGAATAAGTTTTACTTGTATAAAAGTTAAACTATGAATTCTATTTTGAAATGTGTCATTGTACAGCCAGAAAGTATAGTACAATTATTTTTGAATGAATCAAATTAATTATAAACCGATCATTTTATTTTTATTAATTTGATTCCGTTTTTTCTTATAAAACTTTCTACCGGTGCTACAATTTTAATCAAATAAATATATAATAAAACTCTTTGCATATTTGCTTAGTAATCCAATTAAATATCATTTCATATGAGAGGACTTTTTTTCCACTTAAACCAATGAAAAAAACTCTTTTTTATCTTCGGAATCCGAAAAAATACTGCTTTGGTTTAAAAACAATTCTATCATGAATTCACAGTCAAACCTGACACACAACGGATATGTCGTAATTGACAGCTGTCGGTCTGCTTGTGTTTGCAAAATATCCAAAATAAGTTAAGCATGTAGATTTGAATAAAAGACGAGAAAACTATATTATAACTCTATCCAACTCTATCAGTCCAAATAAATGGACAATCCACTTTTTCAAATATATTTCGGTAAAAAGAAGATGAGTATTAGCGAGTTTATACAAAAATGGCGCATTATAAATGCATCACAATCAGAGTTTTCAATATTCCTTACAAAACAAATAAACAATTTCGTATTTTATTATATTAAACTTAAATATGCCAACGTCAAATCTTATTGAAATATTCATTCAGAAATTCAAATGAAATCAATATTCATTAATCGACCGACTAATATTTTACTGCCGATTTAAGTAAGTGACATTTTTTTTTACTGTGAGTGAAGAGTATTTTAATATTTTCACCACTTTAAACCTTTTTTAAAATTAATTTTTGATTATTTAAATATGCAATGAAATGAAGTAAATTAACTGCTTTATATATTTTTAATATATCATAATTCATAAATTGCTCAGACTACAGTGGACAATCTATTTAAAATTGCATTATAAGCTAACTTAAAGTAGCTTCCATTCGCCAAGCCGTAAAGTTTAATGTTCTTTAATATTTAATCAGCTTAAAACGTTCAGTAAAAAATAGCGGTAATTTATCAGGTGACCCCAGGGATGCTGGGATAGGGTGGAAATTCAGAAAACTCCCCTAGAGAAACTAAGTGCTCAACGCCTCAGGGAATGGCGGCTTTTAATTCTCAGAAAAAGTGATAGAAGAAAATCTGACGTGCGACTGCTGCTTCTACGGCGAGGCTTTCGCGACTGCAAGGAAAGTCTCCTCTCCGATGTGTATTATTATTACGCTAAAAGGTAAGACTCTTCACTTGTACGCTCATTTATCTTAAAAAATATTATAAGCTTTCTTGACACGGTAAAAGAAGGACGAGCTTAAGTTGTTTAATATTCAAAATGATTGACAGCAAAAAGTTTGACAGTATATTGTATAAAATTATAAATTTACAAACTGATTTGACACAATGTCCAGATTTTACTTTGTTGGGAATTTTTTCTGAAATAAATAGGCTTTCTTGCAATACAGGCATATACAATTGGAATATTTTGTGAAATACTTTTCTCACCAAACGCTCTTCTTGTTCTTTATATTATTACTAAAATATTTTATAAGCATTCGACGAAAGCTCAGTTTTAAATGCTTGTTTTAATTTCATCCAATCGAGGCTAGAAATCGTAAAATAAATTTACCCTCAAACGGTCTCTTACCTGAGTATTATTTTATCGCTTCTCTGGTTAAATCTGCACGTTTACAATAGAATGTCTGTACTGAATGCTTTTACAATACTGCGGAATACAAATAATTAAGCCGGTGAAAGACACCGCGTGATTCCTTTGCATTCCGTGTACGGTTCTACCAAAAATTTAATTATCGCAAGCTCCCTTTTACATCCTGAAAAAAAATTCTCTGACATCGGATAATGCAGCATGTGTACTATTGTTCTATCTTCTTTTATATTTTCAACGTCGTTTAAAAGCAAAATAATAATAGAAAATGCATTTTCAGTTTGCTTTATGGCACAGGTTTACGGGTGTTATTTCAAAGGTTTATTCTTTCTCAAAGAAGTCTCTCATTAACGAAAGCTTTGACACGTTTTCGTTTGACAAATATATTTCAAACATACCATAAGTTTTACATAAGGACTATCTTGATTTATCTAACGTCGTCTTATGCATCCATGTCATAAGGATGCATCTTTGAAAACGCTCTACCGAACGCTTTTAACGAAGAGGTATCAGCTTCAAAGAGCGAGTATCTTACAATGGCTGACGCTCCCACAGAACTACAATATTTGGCCTGACTCATCAGTACCAGCAAACGTCTGTGCTCAAAAAACTTTCAAGATCATCATTAAAGTTCTACGTGAAAAATTCTAAAATAAAGAAAAAAATGCTTTCAACGGTCTTTTATATAAATTTAGCTTAAGCTAAAATATATTTTTGCAGAGAACTGTAAATAACTCACAAATCTGATTCGAAATTAAATAAGTAGAACTGATATAATGGTGTTGGTCTTGAATAAGCTGTCCTACATCAGTCTTACATTTTCAATAAACGAATTATGAATTGAGTTAGTATAACATGTAACTCGCATGTTATATGGACATCACTATTTTTAGACATGTAAAATAGTCTTTGGTCGATTAGTCTTTAAACTTTTTGCTAAATAGTCCATGAACAGTAACATTCATACTCTTAAATTTGGGTTTTTGATATCTAACATTATATTTATTGGTGATATAAAACATCATATATTATACGACCTAATATATAGTATATCAAGGATTGCATTTTTTAAATATATTTTATTAAAAAATCAATGAATACAATTTAAAAAAACTATAGTACTTTTTAATAACCAAGAAAAGTCAATAAAATGTTCAATTGAATTTGTTGCATTTAATTAATTTTTATTACTTGCAAAGCTATTGGTTCTGTTTAGTAAAAAAGTTCAAGACTTAACATCGCTGGTCAATAAAGCTTTCTTGAGTCTATAGTGCATCAGTAATTCACGCTTACACCATGGAATGAAACTAGAGTAGATTTAAATAAATGTTCAGATAAATCTTAGGTGTCGTAAGTCTTACTTTGTGCTTTTAAATATATACCCGGGCTTTAATTCTAAGACTTGACTCAGGTTATACCTTAAGCAGGTAAGTATTGCCTGTTTTAAAATTTTAAAGCACTTAATATTTTCAATTTTTTTTTACTGGTACTCCATGGAACTCGTTGACACATGTTTTTTGTTGTTAGCCTATTCAAACTTTGCTCAGAGGTTATGCAAATGAAAAATTAATTTGCATAAATCGAGAAATATTCAAAATATAACCACGACAATACTGTGAATAAATCTCAAATTGAGATGAAATATCATTGAATCAATATAAAATAAGTTATTTAGAATATATATTATTGTAGATAAAAAAAAGCACACTCTAGGTGCATTCTTGCCTTTAAGTATCACATACGTTTTTTTTATTCAAAAAACTAATTTTGAAAACTCCTAAATGAAAAGTAACAAAAAACTGACGCTGAAAATTGCTGCTATATTTTTTAGATGATTATATTATTATTTCTTTCTTCTTAGCCTTTCCCCAACTTCGACTAGTAAAAAATACCCTAAAACAATAAAATATAAGCTCACTGTTGCCAAGACGCTGTTCGCGACCGCATATTTGCAGAATTCGAAGGATGCCACGATTTTCAGGGAAGGTATTTGAACGGCTTTTGCACGTCAAAAATATTCGACTGACAAAATATCGTACGTGATATTTGGGTCGGACAGAGGCGCTAGAGCTCCCAACAGCGGCTGCCGCTGGCCGTACGTGTCAATGCAGGGACATTGTCTCTGTGCTACGACTGCTATTGGATTATTTGAAAATACTCCAATACTTTATTTATTTACGTATATTGTCAGTTTATTTGATAGACTAAATTCATTCCAAAAACTCGACTCGTGTTTTTTTAACATCACGGCTCCGCTCCCAAAACGACCCTCTCTATGGTCTTTCCCGGCCGAGCACTCAAAACAAAACACGAGACCGAGCGAGAATCATTTTTTATATTAGATGATTTCTTTTTTGCGGTTTATTGTACCGGCAGTTCAAAGATTTTACAATTACTTTTTTTGAATTCAATGGTTTTTATTTAATGGGGTTGGTGGTGGACTTACCTTTGCCCATGTTGCGCGCATTTTCACGGTAGTTAGTGACGCCGAGGATCCCGTCTGCGAGTTGCCCCAGTCCGTTGGTCAGCAACCCGTTCTGCTTGTCGCCATCATAGGTGCGGTCCGACAGGTTCAGCTCAGCATTATGGATCACTCCTTGCTGCATTGTGTAAGACACGAGTCCAGCTGATAAACAAAATAATAAAAACTATCAGTGTCACCCCTTATCGGCGCAGTGTTTGGTGTTAACTCGATAAAATTACTAATTATGGAGCTCTAGGGTTAAGGTCCAAATGATGCAGATTATATTATTATTTTCCAAAGTATTATATTTTTATTAAAACTAAGGCAGTATTGTAAAAAAATATATGTTTTAAATATCTATGTATATTTGATGTAGTTATAAACTCTTCATTTAAAGATAAATTTATTAATTTTCTAGATAATGTTTAGCACGTCATTTTTTATTCTAGAAATAGCTCTAAGTTTTGCAGAATAAGTTTTTTCACTCGCATTTTTTGTATGTAATTCAAACAAGAAAAAAAGTCTACAAATTTTTGTTACTGAAAAATAAAAGCTTTTATGCTTTTTATGTGCACCATAAATATTGTTATTCTTTTGGGATCTTTGTTAAAACGTTAAATATTTTTTTAATGTTTTTACAGGTAAATTTTAAAGATTGAAATTGAAAACAAACATATTGCTTATACAGAGTAACAAAATAAGATTGAAATGAACTAAATGTTGACAAAATATTTCTAAGAACCTCCTTTCACCTCTTTAGACTCGTAACCAAAGTGATTAAAACGATATTTTAGGGAAGAAATTATTATATTTTCATATAAAAATTGCAAATATGGAGATGATTGATTGATTCATAATTGAATAGGCACTGCGCTATAAGAACACTTGGCTCTCGGAATGGCGCATCGCAGTTAATTGATTGATGAGGTAAACAGTTGATTAATAGTGACATATCAATACTGATTAGAGGATTTCTCTCAATAATATGCAGTTATAATTATAAAACTATACGAATTTCCAACAAAAATACTGTGGAAGTATTACAATATATGAAAAGTAAACAGTAATAAATAATTGTCCATTGACAGTGAGGTATTGATTGAATAAAATTATTTCAATAAGAACAGATAATTTTAATACATTTCAGTGAATTTAAATTTATACACTCTTTTTCAAATGATTGTATAAAGTTGAGTCCGCTTTTAGATTTTAAAGCTATATATTTACCCAACTTTTGAATAATAATATTTATAAAAAAAACAGATTCGTTAAATGGTTCAAGTGACAATTGACCTAAATAAAATGGATAGTCGGTGTTGTTCAGTATTATTTTAATTGTTTATTTTCTATCAAGTTTATTCAATTTACATCGAAAATAGTGTGTGATGTAAAAATATTTATTTTGAGCTTTAAATTAATAAATTCAATGCTAATAATTGAATGAACCACATTTAAATGAATGATTTCACCCAACCATCAAACCAAAAACTATTATTTTTAATTGTAAAACCAAACAAATAATTGCCATTAACTTCACAAAATTGAAATAAAATCTGTCAGCAAGGTAACACAGAAATCACACCCTACAAAACTGATTACTCTCAATCCGAGCGCGTACAATCCGACGTGTCACCCGTAAAGCTATAATTCCAGTTTCCGTCAACCCCCGAAAGAGTGTTAGTAAAAAGCCTCGCCAACCAATCGAAAATCGTTGCAGCCTGAACTAAACGTTGAAGCTTAATAACTACCCGAAATCACTTTGCGAACAACCAGCTCGCGAATTGTTAGTGGAATACAATCGCAGTCAAACTTGCAGGGAACTTTTACAATAACATTTTGTGGTAAACGAAAAATTTATGGTCTGAACGGTTTCGTTGCTTGTTTGAATAAAGCTTTGCAATACGGTATATATTTTAAATAAAAACATATTATTGATATCCCTAAAGAGTACTGTTGTTGTTGACGAAGTTGTTTTATTCTGTTTCTCTTGAATGATGTGATATTCTGATGTTCAATCATAGATTCCGAAGAACAGTCTCTGCTACGTGCTCGAAATATCAATCTACACAACACGAGTATGCTAAATACAAAATTTTAGTATTGATTTATGACAATGAATATTTTTTTAATATAAACTTCAAATTCACAATTTATACAGATTGACAGCAATTAAACATATTTATCTATTCGGATGATCTAAGTCCTAAAACTATTTACTTAGACTAAACAGATCGTGGCAACCGCTCTGTATTTAAAACGAAAACTGAATATTTTAATGAGTATGATTAATGGTGTTTATGCATATATTTGTTATATCTAAGACTTATTACTTTGACAAGTTTGAAATATGTACTAAAACGATACGTGTAAATAATATATTTTGAGTAATACTTACATTTCCAAATACAGCCGATTATCTCTACTCGCATACAGATGGTTCTGCCGTTGGGACTGTAAGGGTGGATCCTAATCTTATCAGCCACGATGAATGGATCAAGCTTAGCTTCCACAACTGTGACAGGGTCGCTGTTGCCTACGTTGAGCTGTAATAAAACATATTTTTTTAATAACCAATTTTTCTAAGTTTGTCGTATGATATTTGATAAGCAATATCATTGATTTTTCAAAAACTCACCGCTCCTCCGGTACGGTTTTTCCAGAATACCCATTCTTCCATGCCAGGGCGGTGATACTCGATGCGGTACTGCTCTGTAAACTCCATTCCCTGATCATTCAGTCCGACTCGGCCCTGGGTCTGCACGGCAGTGATGGCGTGGATCTCGTGCAAATTCACCTCCATGTACTCGGTGGTGCTGTTGTTCATGCTCACCGGGCACCAGGCTCCTCCAGGTCCTTCCACCTTCAGTCTGTAGAGAATAAAAATAAATAATTTTAGCTTCATATTGGACATCAAAACAATGATATTGATGTTTTTTATTAAACTTATTATTTATCTATACTAGTGTGAAGATAAACTAAATACTTTTTGGGCACTGGAAAGATGTCTCTGTTAAGTAGAGTCGTTCACAGTGATTTACGTACTGCTTCTCAGCAAAAGAATAATAGAGATGATAAGGGCTTATTGTATAAAATAATTTTGAAAGAATGGAAAAAAACAGGCAACGATAAGCTTCCGAACAAAGAAAACCCACTTGCCGTTCTTCGACAATCGTATGAAAATTCGTGTTATTTGACTTAATATTTTTACTGTGCAGCCTCAATTTTTACAAAGAAAAAATATCTCTGTAAAATCTGTTTGTGACGCCTTTTGGATTTTATCCAAATGAATGGTTAGTGAAGAATCCATTTTTTTATCCAAGTTTTCAGCATACTAAAAGCTCGTAGGAAAGTTTGCAAAATTTTCATGTAGTGTAGCTGACGTTTATTAAATATACAGTTTAGTCGTTATCATATATATTTGGATTTCAAATCCTTTTTTTTAACTGAAATTCAAAAACAAAGCTAATTTAAAACGCGTTCAAATTATGACTATCATAAACACAGAATTTTGAATCTTCTAAACCGCCATTTTCTCTCCGGAGAAAAGCTAAGAACATAACGTCAAGCAGTGTTGCTATATTCCGAGACAAACGGCGGCATCCAGACAAATCCGTCCACAATTCCGTTGCCAAACATTTGGAGGCGCTCAAACACTAGAAAAATCTCGGTACCGCGCTGCGCCGAGAACAGAGGAGAGATCAATCGAAATTTCGAGCAAACTCGCGAATAAAGTTAATGTCAACACAGCGCGCCCCGGAAGTATGACGCGCGATAGGATTACCGGCGCGCTCGGGGCCCGACAGGAACCTGCTCGAAAAATCGACAAAGCCCTGCAGGATTATCATTCCAACAGAATGGAGCGTTCCCAATATTTGCTGCAATCTCTCAAATATTTACACCCAGCCCTCGATTTATACTGGAAATGGTTTCGAAATTGTACCAGGATTATGAAAATCGTAGAAATAATTGAAATTTATCACAATATACAGAATTTTCGTAAAAGCTTCAAGGTAAATAATGGCGGATGACACCGGTACGTGAAAATAAAAATGTAATAAACAATGGGAAAAATTCGGTTTTATCAAATGCAAGACTATTAAGACCGGTGAAATTTATATACACAAGTCCTATTTTTATATTTATTACAAAAGCTTCAAAAACCTCAATAAAATCTTAAGAACTGAAACAAAAGGAAGAATAAAACTAATTAATATTATTCATAATGCATTTGGTAAAATTTTTTCCTTTTGTTTAAATTAATAAGACATAACGGAAGTTTCCAGATTTTACTTCAAGAAGTAAAATCTTAAAATTATATGGTTACTATAAAAATAATTTCAATAGAATCAGATTATCTTTTCTTAAATAAAATTTAAATCTTTAAATGAAAAACAAAACGTTGGTTTATCCAAGGGATTTTTTCTTATGTAAACAATCACTAAAAAGGGATGCGTAGGAAGGTTCTACGAATACAGACAACCATAGCCACAATACCAGACAGCCCTGTGGAGATTACTGCCCACACTTGTGTTACCGGAAGGTTCCCAAACAAACGTGTCTTAAGACTGGATATCGGCGCCAAGCCTCCGCGTACCTTTCCAGATCCTTACAGGCGTGTATAATGAAACACGAGTTCGGTTTGGCAAGCGAAACGTGCGGAATCCATCTTATATTTTGCGTTTGAAGATGCGTTTCCTTTTATGTTGTTCTTTCCGGATTCAGCTTGTATCAAATTGAAATCAAATCTATGCTTTTTCAATATATTTGAAACTGGATTTTATAATTTTATTGAATAAAAGTAATCAATTTAATTTTTTTTTTTAATGTACTTTGTTTGACATTTTGTTTTGTTTTACAAATTAAATATAACACTTTTACTTTCAATAATATGATAACGCCTGTTGGTAAGACTACCGCAAAATATATCATTTTTATTAATTCTTCTATTTTTTATTTTTATAATTCTTTTTCGATTCGCAGATCAAATCCACTCACAATGAAAGTATTCTTTTGATATTAATAAATTATGGAAAAAAGTCTATTTTCAAATTAAGTTTTTATTTTAAAAGAAGTACTTACGAAAACAGGAATGAATCATATAAAATAAAGGTTAAGACTTTTTTTTAATAAAAGAAAAAAACTATGTCTGTAGCTTGTTTAATAAAACGTCAGGTTTTATAATTAAGGTGATATATTTATGACAAATATAAAGTCCACTTATTTTACTCTCATCAAAATTTATTTTAATGGGTTTTTATGGTGTAGTTACGGAAAATATTTAAGTCAAGAGTTATGAAACTTTTTACACGATTGTAAGTTAATTCAAAATTCGGCGCTCAGCTCAGTAGAAATCACATTTTTACTCAATTTTAATTTACTCACGCGGAATAAAAAACTTTACGCAGGAAAAAAAGATTAAAACAAAAGAGAGCAGTCGCAAACAAAAACCTTTTCAATCCAACAGTCTCAGGAAAAAATACCTAATGAAATAAATTATGCATAAGGAGGGTTGTTTAATATGAAATCGGAGGCAAAATAATAAGGTAAACAAACGGAATTTAATCATATTTATTTCGGCTTGGATTCCTCCCTTACAAAAAACGGGCATATAGCGTGGAAAGAAAAATATAGCTTCTTTCCATCATTTACAAGGGAAAAGAACAAGCTTCATTTAATATTAACGAAAAATTCTTCACAGCAGCGGCGTTATTTTTTTTAATATCTTGAATTAAATTAAAATTCTTTTTGTTTACTTAAATTTTATTAATTTTTTAAAAATAGCTTATGTAAAAAAATATTGTTGTCAAAGAATGCTCTTTTGATGTAATAAAAGCTATCGGCGTTAAATAAAAACATCAACATTAGAACGCTGCTAACACGGGGACGCAAAAATATGCGCAAATTAAAATATCATATATTATTTCATCAACAAAATTAAATGTATATAAATAAATACTTATTAAATATTGATTTTTGGAAATGTTTGTTATACATTAATATTTCTTTTTTTTTAAATCCTGGTGAAATAATGCTTTTAATTTTTAATATTGAAAATTAAAAACATTTTTTTCACTATTAATATATTCATCTATACACTTCTAACCGATTTCTTTGTTTGTTTTCAGTATCTTTAATTTACATAAAATGTAACAAATTAAAAGAAGTTTGAGGAATTATAGAAGTATAAGTGGTATAAATGCGTTGGTAACAGATCATATTATTGATATTTTCTGGAATTCCATATTTTTTTGATAAACTCTAGATTTCAGTTATTCTTATATATTGCTTGAATCGGGCAATTTATAATTTTTTACTTTCTTTTTTTTACTTTAAAAGTTTATTGAACAAACGTTATAAAACATCATTTTTATTTTAACGATTTTGTTTACAAAAACTGTGTATATAACTCGTGTATTCAGTTATGATGCAAACAATATTAGGGGACTATATTTTGTCAGTGAATTTCCCGGATTTCCTGTAGGGATAAGAACGTCGCCATTGGCTGGAGGCAAGGTGTTGTCACCCCTTCAAGGATATCAGATCTTTCTCCCCCGACCCCGAGCGACACCCTCTTGACTACCAAAGCGAGAAGACTTTTAAACATTCTTTAAAAAACCAAAACGATCAATTGTCAGAAATCTTTACACATGACCTGCTCTTATTTTTTATGCTCGTTTGAAAACGAATTAGTTTTTTTCATTTAAAAAATAATTACCAATATCTTTGATTTGATTTTTGTATTCGGGTTAAGTCAACCCGAATTTATTGTAAAATATTTTAAAACAATAAAAATCTCTTCATTAAAAATAATTAAACTGATATAATGAGTCAATAAAAAATCCTCTAAACAACATAAATAAAAAAAAAGTGAGTAGAGTAACTATGTTTTTAGAATTTAGAATAACCAACTGTATAAGTAAAAAAATCACCGATATGCTAGTATAGCACTTTTCATAATTAATATCTATCTACCTTGCCAATATAACTTAATTTATAAGAATTGATTATGCATCTTATAGTCGTTCTTCTCAGGGTAGCGAACAATGTTCAATGATAAATAATACACTTTATCTATTGTAACGATCATCATACAAATCAAGTACTATGATTAAGGCTTTTTGGTACATCACACTATCAAAAGTAAACGATGATGGAAGTCTCTAAGGATTTGGATCGTAAGCGAAAAACAGACAACTTAAACACCACTTAGCGGAAGGCAAGAAGCAGTCATTGCTGTCGAGAATTCAAATCAACTTAATAGGCACATGACTTAAGTTTTGAAAAAATAATCAATTCGTTAAAATATTTTTTTACTAATAACGTTTTCACTTATAGAATAGATATATATGTGCGTGTGTATGTTATATAAGATTAATGATAATGATAAAGATGTTTGCATAAAATATTTGTATTCCATTGTTATTTGCAAGTGAATATCTTGGGAATCGTTCGTCAAGAAGAATCGTTATTCTATAGCACCGTGT
Organism: Atopsyche davidsoni; assembly: GCA_022113835.1. NCBI lineage: Eukaryota > Metazoa > Arthropoda > Insecta > Trichoptera > Hydrobiosidae > Atopsyche > Atopsyche davidsoni. Next base: position 2,024,453 of record JAILWY010000019.1, on the reverse strand, counting down.
AGAATGGCGCTAGGGAGGAGACTGTATTTACGACCTTGCTTCTCAGTTGATCTCTCGGGAGCACACACATACGCTCGACCTCGGGAGATGTATCGAGAGGGCGGCCCCGCACTGTCGTTCTGTCTACCTTAATTGTTATAAGGCAGAGAAGCTACCGGCGCTTCCTTTTGGGTAATTATCGATTACTGTGCATGTTTGAGAAGGTAATTACGTTTGTTCTGTCTAAAGTTAATATACCTTCTGTGTTTTCAGACAAAACGCTATCTTCAGATGTTTATTGTAATCAATTTACAAGAGATTAAAACAATATTTATTTTACAAAATATAATTTAACAATGCTTTTGGTTTCAACTAAAGCGATTTTCGTAGCTGTAAAAAACTTCACGAATTTATATTAAGTGGTAAGGTATAAAATTATGGATAAAATTATGAATAATTCAAGCAAGACAGATAAAAATCCTATATATCAGATATAATGCTTTCTCATTACCCATAATAAAAAAGGTTATTTGTTATGCCACATTTAAGGGTAGCATAAAAGCCTATCGTGAAAGCATCCCTTAATACCAGGCAGTTAACCTGAACCCTTATATCGAGCCTGCGTTAAGCCGGTAACCGGTAAACCGCTGGAGCATTAAAGTGTTCTATTAATGCACACCTCTAGCATACGTGGTTTTATGGCGGTTTGATCGGATGCACTTTCAATGACACTCAGCGAAAGTAAATTTAAGCAACGATCATTAAGCTCCGTCTTTAGAAAATATAGTAAATAAATAAAGTTCTAAAAAGTGTATTTAGATGTTTAAATGACACAATATGCTAATCACACAAACCAGACACAATTGAATCTGGAACCATATCTGTTTGACTATGATTGCGGCGTAGCTGAAAATAAAAATAAATGATCATTTTTTAAAGTTTTTGAGTCTTTAATTAAGCACATTTGAATACTATTCAAATGAGTGTAGACCTAAACCGCTACTTGATTACAAAGCAACGCTGTTGATCAAAAGAACTTCTAAAATGAACGTGTTTAAAATAAAACACCATATTATTGTACTAACACAATAAAAGGTGTATCTATTTTATTTTTTATTGTAAATTTTTTTTGAGGCAACCTATTGAGGCAAGCGCAAACACGAAGATATTTTCACTGTGAAACAAACAATGTTCTCGTTTTAGGTGAATCAAATCATCTGCTGATGATAATCATTATACCTTGACACCGAGTAACCGTCGAGCGACGGCGGTATTAGTATCAATAATCTGTAGACAGAATTGCGCTCGCGTCGTTCGTGCCCGCGCCGCTTCCTTGGCGCAACAATGGCCGAAGGTAAAGTTAATTTGCCCCCCGCTTTGTTGTTAAGTTTGCAGAATTTTGCTTTCCTGTTTGATCGGAGTCGCGGCCCGGCAAACCAGAGTAAACTTTGCGTTTACAGCATCGAAAAAACCGGCCGGGCCCGCCGCGTAATTAACCCGAGAAACAAAGGAAGGTACTGCCGACGCACAGGGCTGTACTTACACTGAAAGTGGTATGTACAGGGCTGTACTTACACAAGTAGTATGCATAATCACAGTTGAATTGCAGTTAAGTCCTAAATGAATATTTTTTAATTATTTTGTTGGAAAATTAATGTACGCCTGCATATTAAAAATTTGCTTAAATCGCAAATTAGCTTTTCCGTTAATATGCAACTTTGTCGTTCTACTAATTACATATGTCGATTACGGGTTTATTATATTGATTGTTAAAAATTCTCGATAAACGGAAGTGATTCGTAAGTACAAGGGTTAGTACACCGGCCATGTAAGCCAGGGGATGTGAGTTCAAATCCCACACAAATCACGTTTATATTTTTCTGAGAGTTTCTTTAAATCATCTTCTATGTATGAACTAATGTGCCTAATCATATTAGTAATAGTTCTACTAATTGTTTATTGCACAATAGAAACCTATCAATTTGGTCTATTATTTGAAAACGAACATATACAAATTCATAAGGTGTTTAACAATTTTACTTATATTTGAATTTTTTTTAATACATTCAAAACAGGAATATTTTATAATTGTTTTGTAAATTAAAATATGATTCAATAATAAACAGTAAATTTCAGTCCTGCAAACTAGCACCGATTCCACCCGTAGCCCACGCGGGGCTGCTTGTTGCAAAGTCATGACACTTTAAATCGATATGGCTACCCACCCCTAGTAGGGTGAGCTGGTGAGGGTTCTTGCCCAGCTGGCATGCTCGCTGGAAAATTGCAATGCGAATCATCATTAATTTTATTAAAAGTCAGCCGAGTACTCACTGGGTTAGTGTTATTTCTCCCCTGCTCAAAGCAGTCGTTCGATAACAGAGAACCTTAACCGAAGCTCAAATAATATTATTTTATTCTACTTACATCAGCTTTGACTAATACCTTAGCGCATAATTATCTTAATAAAATAAAGTTTGAATAAATCTAATGCGAATGACATTTCATCATACGCGCAGAGGAAACAATATTAAAAAGGTAAAACAGTAGTAGTTAAAATTAAATGGTATCTGATTTAATTATTATTCGAAAGAACTCGATATATTTAATATTCAAGTATAAAAATAATAGTGTTAAATATGTCTAAAACATACACACGATGTGTAATAAAAAGACTATAAATAAATAATTTGATACATTAGTTTTATGGAAGTGCATCCTTATATAAGTTTTCATTTAATCGAAAAATCAAAATTGATTAAATAAATATTCTCGGTTTGCTTTCGTACTGTTTAAATAAATTATTTTATATTTAAAAAAATATTTACTTCGTTTGTGTTATAATTATAAAAGTAAGGTTTAGTTTATTTAAAACTCTCTTTATAAAACATTAAATATAAATAAAATACATATTTGTTTCATAAAAAATTTATCATTTCTTTTAAATCACAATAAAACGTTATTTTACCTCATCAAGGAATGAATATTTTTTTGTGGTGATCAATCATCGCTTGTTTGAGTTCGGAGTGTGATGCCTACGTGACGAATGTGAACACGTACACTCGTGACATGTACACGGATAAAGTGATTAAGGGATTTTTTTACAGATCACACTGCGCTACCCGTAGTATTTACCTTTTAATAATGATGCTGGCTAGAGCACGGACATTAAATAAAATATACCCTAAAACAAGAAATTCAAAATTGCGTAAATATTGTTTTAAGTGTACCTTCAAATTGTGTTATAAATTGTTTTTGAATATTTTATGTAAATATCATTTTTTATTGTTTACCCATTTTTTATTTTATTTTTAGATTTGATTGAATGAAAAATCATTAAAAGTGCTTATATTAAGTATTTAGAAGCTTTTATTATAAAGTTAAATATTAGTAGAAATTAATACGAGTGTAAAGAGTATTACATTAACTAAGTATTGATTCCGATTTTGATATGTAATTCAATTCTCGATATGAATTTCACATTGCCGTTAAGTATAACTGAACACTTCATTCATAGATCTTTTATTAAATCAAATGAATTAATTATCAAATATTAATTTAATCAAACGTCCATCAGTTATCGAGAATTCCTGCTGTCTGTGACAGATACAATCGGGACGTCATTGCTGACAAGTATTCACAAATATTATATACGCTCTCAGCAGCGTGGTGGGACTGTCTATCACTCTATATTGTATGGATGCATTATCATAGGAATATTATTATTGCATTTAACTATCAATGATATATTTTGATCATATCAATAATCCTCAGAAACAAACTGTTTTCAAGCAATACAAGAGCTTTGGTTCATAGTAATATACAAACGGGAGTTTTATTTTTTGATAGGAACTTTTTGCAGCCTGCATATGATTTCCTTTTCATGCTGAAATTGGGTGAATCGGCTTATGGCTTGAATGTCTTACAAAACGTTTAAAAGTGTAACCCGTAGCGCCACACGAGACGTAAAAGTTATAGTCGTGACGTCAGCAAACCCGTGCCCATAAAACATGCCCGCCATTACAGCTTGCCTGTATGCAGAGGGTTACAAGCGTTCAAGTGAATGCAAACGTACCCCGTGCACAGTGCCAGACACCTGGGCCTAATAAGCTTCAGAGAGGATATCAACTGGAAGATACGAGTGTATCATTTTATTGGTAATAATATTTCTTCAAGGCTTACTGCATAAATATCTAAATTGAATATCTTCAGGATTGGAACTTTATATTTACGCCTGTACTTTTAACTCGATGCTGAGCAAAATTTGTAAGCAAACTTTTTTTTTATTCATATTTAAAAAAAAAAAATTCTCTATTTAAAAATGAAATACGAATTGATAAAAAAACTAAATGGCCATCAGAGATACCAAAAATATTTTATAGGATAAATTAACCGCCTTTCAAAAATATTCCAAAACCAAGGATATTTTCGAATAAGCTTTTGGGCTTTCATAATAATAACAAACAAAATGAGTTATTAATAGCAAGTGAAATCTAGTACTATAAAATAAAATTTAATAATTACTGTGAAAACTTTTATGTTGTGCATAGTCAAACCTTGATGCGTATTAAAATTCAGAAATATAATTTGTGTGTGTGTGTGTGTGTGTGTGTATACACTACAAGAAGCTTTCCAAAAGTAAATTTTATCTATATTACTTAAATAAGAACAATACACTTTATGTAACTTGCTACAAAAGAGCAATTTAAAAGATGTTCGGTTCAAGCTATTCTTGTTTCGTGAAGCGGAAGGGAGCGCAATGCACTCGTCTCTAATCAATTGGCGCCTCGGCAAGACGGATGCCTGCCGACCCGAGGGTATCTCATTCGAGTCACGTCCGCGTCCTGAACTTTACTAATGTCCTTCCTTGAATCGTGGCAACTATCTCCACCGGGAGAGGCGGCCGACGTAGCCGGAGTGGTTTTCGCCATACTGGCGTTATTGCGTAGAAGTATGCTACAATCACTCAGTACGTCTTCAGAAGCATTTTCTTAATGTAAACTTTATTAATATTTTATTCATCTCTATTCTAATTGAAATATGTAATGTTTTTGACGACTATGTTAAATGTTGGAAAATACCTTTCAAATCAAATTTTAAGCTACATGATGACTTTTCAATTTAGAAAGATAGAAATATATATACACGTTTTGCAAATTATAATAGTACCTGTTTTTTTAATTACGATGAAATATAAAAGTGTTTTTTTTCTGTCCTCAATCTAACTAGCATAAGAATGTTGTAAGAAGAAATCGACAATAATCTACGCAATATTCTTTTTGCTCCCTTTGGGTTGATATTATTTTGAACAGATGAGATTTTTATAAGGTTTCCTCGAACGACGCTTCTTTTGTGCTCTTTGATTTCACAACACACCAATATGAGTGGGAGAGACAAGGTTTTTTATTTATTTTTTTTAAATATCAAATTTATTTCAAAAAATTATATTTTTCTCTTTATTTCATTCACCTGTCTGGAGAAAAAAAATTGTTTTTTTTATAAATCAAAATTTCTGATATATTACTTGCAATATAAATTTATCTGAGGTAAATAAATTTGAATAAATATAAAGGATCTCGCCTTCTGGTGTTTTGAATGTTAAAAAAAATATTTTTGGCAACAAGGTGCTCAATGTGACTATTTATAATTATAGGATACAAGGGTGGACAGAAATGCATACTGCCCAGACTACCTATCAACCACTAGTTGTGGTCGATGCCAATTGAATTCCACAACCATCGCTTTGCGATCAAAGCGAGTCGTCATTACCAATATGAAAATTCATATTTGTGCTGAATTCAGGAGTATCAGAGAACCCACTTCAACCTACTTACACATCATACTAGTATAGAAATAAAACCATTGTGTACTTTTATATATATATTTTGATACTCAGAATTAATTTATTTAGTACTATCAAATTTATATAAAAAGATCTTGCTTCTCGAGCATATTTAATGTTTATAAACATCTTTATTATACGCTGGTTCCATATGTAGATGATATTCTGCCAGTGGTTTGATAGAATACTCAATTTTATTTAACGTGGATACGATGTTTTAAACCTGCTGCAATATTATTTTAATAGTTTAAATTTATATTAAATTTTAAATAAGTTAATAGTTTAAGTATATTTTATTCATTTTACAGGCAGGGTTTTTTTCTCATTTAAGTCTGAGGGTAAATTTATAATTTATAAATACTAATGAATGTCTAGATCATTTTAATATTAATGGTGTTTTAACTACTTGAGACTTTTGCAAATGTATTTAACAAGGCCTCATAAAATACTTTACAAAAAAGAACATTTTGATGATATTTAAAACATTTAATTCTAGTAATACAATTTTTGTGAGTCTAAGAGACGTGAAAAGAACATTTGTAAAAACCAGCACTTGTAGGTATTTCTTTAAGTGTGAAATGTAAAAAAAAAACACATTTAATTGTGTGCTAACGCAACTTGTACTTATTTGTATCAACTAGATCCTCTTCTCGCATCCGTGCCAAATCCAAAAACAGGATATTAATATTTATCCCAGTTTTAGTGGGATCCTTTACATGGTGTTAACAAGCGACGTAAAGATTATGCAAATTCAGAGTGTTTAAACATTAAACATTTAACGTGAATAATGGTCCCGGTCCGCACGGTCGCAGATATAAACGCCACGTGGAAAGCACGTATGAACAATACTTTATAGCTCGGTGCCCGTACATATACGTCTTTATGGCGTCATCTCTTCAACTGTGGTTCGCACGAATAGTTAATCTATAAAAATACACCCGAGAATTTAAAAGACATGAAAATGAATGTAAAAAAAACAAATTGATTCGCATCCTTTGTAAACTAGCCTTTATAAACAATCACGTTATTCATTAAATCAATTACTCTTAATTTATAAGGAAGTTATTTGACGTATGTTTATATGCATATTAAAAAAAGGGAATAAAATATTTAACAATTTTAGTTGGAATTCTCTTTTCCTTTCTATCTCAAATACGATTTTTTTTATCACATTATATTGTAAAGATTAAATTTTTTTTTAATTTTATTTCCCATGATGTAGACATATAAATAGATCAATAATACTAAACTTTGCTAAATCTTCCTAAAAGATTTTTGAATGGCTAAAATAAAATACTTATACTCGTATTAATACTTACAGAAAATGTGTTTAAACATTGTTTGAGCGATTTGAAATTTTTTCCGTTTTATATAGAAGAGCGTTACGAAAATACAACAGCTTTTTTTGTCCGATCCGAGAATTTGTGAAACCCATTCAAAAGGGGAATTTTTGTGTTTTCATATGTGAAATATTTCAATAGTATAATACGTGGATTGAAAATACGGGTGCTTTTTGAAAAATTCCTTGTATGCAGGGGGTTGGACAGCGCAGGGATCATAATCTGCCGACGTTCAACATCAAAACAGAATTTTGCATATTTCGGTTTGGCTCTTCATACCACCATGTGACTATAGGAATTAATTAAGGACCCTGGGCAATATCATAATGATCCACCCTGGCCCATCAAACATGCTCATAATTTTATGAGAACGTGTAATGTGTTTTATCTTGTTTAAGGACTTTAATGTTTTTCTAAATTTTATACTTGAATTTTTGGTTTATGCGGACATATAAAAAATACAACCATCGTTAAAATATAATTAAATACAGTTTCGACAGTGAGTTTTAGGGTTTATAACAGTATCCTTCGAAGGTCACTTATTTCAGTTTTGTAGTTTGTCACCAATAAAAATGCTCATTTATTCAGTGCAGTTCATTTTACGAGAAATGTCTTTAGATTTGTACGATGCAGATCACATTAAGTGCTTTTCAAATAACCGATTTAAAGATCTGAAGGAAGCCAGTGCAAGTTGATAATATTGTTTAAAGATACAAGATATTTTCTTGTCTATGAGTCCATGATGAACTTTGTAATACTTTTTAAGTACTTCAGTTTTATCTTTTGATTTGTTGAAAGTTTTATTTACGTCTCTCCGTGAAATATTGATTCAAGAAAAGTAATTTTTCATCGTTATTCTAAAAAAGTTTCTCATATTTAAGTTTTTAAAATGTAAATTATCAATGCAAATTGATTTATTCACTGAACAAATATATATTATTATGAATAGTTTACTAAAAAAAAACCATTTTATAAATATGTATCTATTTTATAAATACAAAGATTAATATATACTATGGCTTGTAAGAGAGGAATACATTTTCATTGTTACTAATTTATTTAATTATTTTGAAGTGGCAAAATGATGACGTCAGTAGCAACCCATCTCAAAGCGAAAACACCCCTGCCCAGAAAGCGGCTTCCAAACGGGGAGCCGTGAATTTTTTCTCTAAGCTGGCATTTTCCTTAGAAAACACACATACGGAATGATCCATATTAATTATCTATTTTTTAAATTTTATATTTTAATCCTGTTTATGTTTTTGCTGAAAAATGTATTGCTCCCAAGTTTTGCTGGAAATTTAGTCTACTTGGAGGTGAAAATACGGAAACCTCGAAAAATCAATTTTAAATAAGTTGTGATGTAAAAATGAGAAGCAGCTAATAATTTAACGAACAATAATAGAAACAAAATAATTTTATTGGATAAGTTGATAAGCTTATTACAAATTCATATATAACAATATTAAAATAATTTTAGATTTAAATTTCATTTTCGTTAATTATCTATTTCTAGGGATCTGTTACGAGTAATTTATATTCATTTAATTCACTGCTGTAATAGTTTTAATTGAAAACGTTAATACAATAAAATCTGATATTCAACTCGGTATGGACGGATGAAAAGATGGAATCACCGGGCGACAGTACGACCTATTAATTTCTAAGGGGAGACAATTCTGCCCGATCAGCTGTTGTAAGCCAGCTGCCCTGCCACCCCCGACTCCACCCCCATCCCCAACAACCCGATTCAGATTAGATCGCCACGCAAATATAGCGGTCGTTCTAGATCGAGCGCGCGGTCGCTTAATTGTTTACCGTTTATTAAAATTTTAGCTAATGTCGAAGCCTTTAGGACCCATTTTGTAGGGGTTGGTTTTCAGGCTATTTGGCTTTAAAACTCTGCTTGCTCTTGTTGTAAAAAAGGGGAACTCCGGTATTTTTTTTATTTTTCATTATGAGTCGTTTATGGAATATTATATTTGTATTGTTTTTTGCTTCTGTGTGTCGAGTGTGTAAAAAGCGATGATTACATAACGTGAATTAAAAATTATGCTTTTCTTTATTAGAATTTTATTAAAGCTAGAAATTATTTGCATATGTAAACTGTAATATATTTCATATGTAAACGGTGACACATCAATAATTTTATTTTTTTAAAAAAGAATTGTCATATAATACTTCTATCATACAACCTTATTATACGCAAAAAATCTAATAAGTTAGTTCCCTAAAGCAATGTTCAAAAACAAAAAAAATACGTTACAATATTAATCTCAGAAAGAACAGACTCGTGATTACATTGAAATAGTAATTTAATCTCGCAGAATCATTTTCACATCATTTTTGGCTTCATATTTTCATCCGCACAAGCCTTTCTCTGTTATCAAATTTACTAAAAAGACCTACATGAAATAACAATGGGCTTTCAGTAAATTAGTATCATTTCAATTAAGAGCGTTTGTTGGGTTTTCAGTTAATGGTGACCTCAATAATCATCACTATCACCATATTTCAGATGTACATATTAATCATTTTCCATCAAAACTATACAAATAGACAAGAAAAATGCTAACTCTAACATATGAATTTCTACGCAATTCTCAAAAAAAAATGTTAAAACATAAATTTTTTTTTCAACTGTTTAAATTTTAGTAGGAATAAAATAATTAATCGTCGTATGACTTAAATAGTTAATAAAACGAAAATAATGTTTCTTATTCAAATTTTACAAATTCTGAGTATTTTGATTCCGTATCATTTTACTGGAGGTAATTTTTTTATTCACTTTCCCATTAAAACAGTCTTGAATCATAATATTAATAAAAAAAATTGTGTAATTTTTTTTTTGGGGGTGTTAAATGCGTGACATCTTTGCGAATGAAGCTCTCGGCTCCAAGCAGTAAATCAATAAAAACATAATCACGTCACCCCTTCTGGGGTGACATAAATCAATTTTCAGGAAAGTCGTAAAGTGTTTAGATAACGGAGTATATATAAAAAAATAATCAATGTATTTAAGAACGTATATTTGAACTAATGAAAATCATCAATAAATCATCTTTGATAAGCAATAATAATATTTATATAAAAAAAACTTATAGCATCTTTTTACTCATTCACCTTATTAATTCAAATAAATGTAAATAAGTGATATACCCTTGTTACTCTGAATCGGAAAAAAATACTTAAAAATCACTTCAAAATAAAATCTTTCCGAGTAAAAAATTAAGGAAATATTTATGCTATTGTTAGTACTCGCTGTGTTGAGATGATTCTCAATGAAACGCATTATTTTAAAATAAATATTAATTACCAACTTGAACGTTTTTTAAACCCACGAACCTTCGTACAATTTTTCCTATATTTAAGCAATGGATTTTCACTAAAAGCTTTCACCCATAAACAAATATTTTTTTAAATCATGCGCTTTCAAAACCATTTGTAGAGCTATGACATCGCATATTCCAAGTGAAATTAAATGTAAAAACCTATCGATAGCGATATGCTAGTTAGATTTTAAAGAGGAAAAGTATTCAGTGGCACTCGTGAGTCCGGAGAGTGTTGGGCTTCGTATGACCTATTCGCCCATAGACGTATTCATACGCCGAGTCACGTTCTACAAGCTTGTGAATATTCTGTGCAAAATGTGGCGTTTTCACTTCAATCGAATTTATGAGATTTTAATCTGGCACGAGAGCATTTTTTAATCCTGTTTTTTTTCAAATAACTCGATTCAACTATGCCCCGTAACCGTTTTTCTTTTCTATGGATTCAAACTGTAAAAAATATTTCAATACTTGCTATATACTATTTCAATACCAACATCTCATTTTGGTGTTTTGCAATAAAAGCGTTTGAGATCACATGATTTTGTTCCCCGTTTTTTGTCTACTTACCAAAAAAATATATATCTATTAGTTGGCTTTTATTTCGATTATCAAAAATCAAATTTATAATATGTTGTTTTGAAACTAAGTTTTCTAATGTGCTTATTGGCATGTTTACATTTTTTAACAACGTAGACAGACTGTAATGTGTTTTAGTGTTTATTTTATTAAGTTGCATCCATAAAAACTTTCTTTTTACTAAAAGTTGTCATCTTCAGATATAAAACTTTATCTGGCCGACGAGAGATCACGAAGTTTTTTTTTTCATCTCATTATTTACTCTATATAAATTTATTTTTTTACTCTTTTAAGAGCTTTATTTTCTTACTCAGTCTTCCTAAGATAGCAAAAGCTATCTTAACACACTGAAGCAGACAGAAAAAACGCAATAGAAATGTTAATTAAAAACAGGGAACTGCAAAAGACATTCTACGGCCGTTTTAGTCTGAAATTTTTTTGCAGAAAGAACCTCTGCTCTTGACATCTCATTGTAGATACTAATTTTTCTGTTAGAATAATTAATAGCTATTCATTACGATTAGATATTAAATTAACATTATTCAATATTCTATTTTGAGTTCATTATTAATTTCATGGAAACATATCTCTTTAGAAAAATATTTAAATTTTTAAAGCTTTCTTGGTGGATTTGAAACCACCTTCAAACTATTGCTACCTGAACTGTATTGGCTTGGATTTAAATACTTAATAGATAAAACATTCATAATTTTGTAGTACGTCAAATATCAAAATACGAAAAAATTTGGTAACTTGATTGATATCGTACTGTGTTTTAAAACCAAGTAGCTTCACCTAATAAAACAAAAATATGCCTAAAAACTTTTGTTAATCAAACATTTGAGTATTCAATATTTTATACAGAGAGAACTTGGTGAAATTCTATTTTAATATATTAAATAAATTAATATAATATAAATATTTTTTTACATACATGTTAAAAAATCAAAAAGTGGAAAACATGTAAAAAAAATCACTTAAGTATTTTATTTAAAATATCAATTCATTTAATATATAAAGCTTTGAGCCTGAACTGTTTCTTTGCAAAAGTAACAATGGTAAGCTTTATTGTTTCTCGAAAGGTTTGTTTAGAGAAAGCGGTATTTATTTCTATAATTCTGCTTGCTTAATTGCCTTCAACAAGAATAATAAATATTTATTTACGATATTGTTTTAAGTGTACATAATTTTTTTTGTCGTAATATACTAAACTCTTGCACTTCATAAAATAAAGATTTGTATCTACTGTCACAATAAAAAATTACAAGCTTTGCTTCTTTGCAAGTTAAAAAATAAAAACACCACATTTAATTTAAGCGTAAATTTTTATTTTAATATCTAACAATCTCGTGAGACTATAAATTATATTTTTTTTTATATTTAAGTGTGCAAGCATCGTTCATATTGCATCAGTTCCCAAAAAAGGATCGCTGTTATGAATTTTATTTTTAAACGAACAAAGGAACGGAATGTCAATAAAGCTTTTGATGTAAAAAAATACTGTCAACGTCGTTCGCAGTCGCTATCAAAACATCAAAGTTCAAAAAATGTCTCTTTTCTTAAAGATGAAGGGTCTTGCAAGGATTAGCTTTCGCGGAAAAACAGGGATGCTTTTTGTTTTGCATACCCTGAAAACAGTTTGAGTTTAATTAAACAAAACAAAAATATAAACTTATTGAATCAATTGCTCGATAGCCCGGTTAAGGAAGAAATTATATTTTTGGTAGTGTAATACTTTCTCGTTTTCGTTAATATTTTTGTAATCATTTCAAAAGTATTGCCTCAAACTTTTGATATCAAAAATGTTTTGCTTTTTGTGTCAATTAGTGCGGACAAGGTACATTGACAATGAGAAAACTACTCAAATAATAAAATTAAAGGAATTACATTATTATATCCAATATTATTCAAGAGCAACCATTGAAGAATTTAATGATTAGCTGATGAGCGAGGTATCAGCTGGAGAATTCAGCAGGAAATCGAGATAATATGTATTTAGGATAATATGTAGATTTAAAATACCAGGTGGTTGCAAAGTAATAGCTTTAAGACTTTAATTTCTTGAATATGGTGTTTCTTTAGCTAATGACGTGATTAATACTAAATTTATGCACAATTTGTTGAAGTAAGAATAAATTATGATAATTTCGGCTTAAATAATCATAAATATTTCAAAATTGTTATGGAAATAGTATTAATGAAAATAAGAAAAATGTCGAATTTTAACGAATACTTACTGGAAGATATTTTTTTTAATTTTCATCTTTAAAATCATAAATATAAGAAGACATATAATAATAAAATATATATTTTTATTAACTCTTTCAGTCTATTGTATAGATGTTCTAAAGATCGATATATAAGAACGTAAAAAAAAAAAAATTATCACATATGGTATAAAAATCTTAGGCAATGCTAACATGTTTTCTGTTTAATTTATTAATAATACGGATTATTAAGAAATGATTTTACAATAGCTTTCATTTATATGTTAAAGTGCTCAAACCCATCAATTGTATATTTATCAAGAGATGCTGATCATGGGCTTTAATATTGCTTCAACAATATTAAAGACTAAAAAAATGTTTTTTCTCTGTATACGATGAAACTAATAGAATTGTCATAGGCTACAAACGAAAACTCTTGATAATTTTTCACTTTCATGTTCACCTTATAAAATATAGACTGTAACTGCTTAAATCTTCAGAGAACAGATCTGTGAGGATTTGGATTAATTATTTCCAATAAATGTTTTCGAAATTATAGTTTATTTTTATAGACAGTGTTAATTCTCCTGCTCGACGAGGAGACAACGACATTATCTGTAGTACTATAGATGCTACAAAATAATAACCTTTAGAATATTTCCTTTAGAACGGCGAGCACGATGAATGTAAGAATGAAACTAAAACCCCAGGACAACAATGGGTACATTATTTATTTTTTCAAACACTTTACACCCCGGGAAGACGTCCCTCCCTGTCGCAACAATGCCTTGCTCCCCCTGCCTCGCTAAAAGCCACTGGTGTTACGAAACGCTTTAATTACACAATATGATCCATTACCGGTCGACGGGAAGAGAGCAGCAGGGGAGGGGGTGAAACCGGTCACGGCGCCAGGTGGGCCGCCCCCGGAGCCCTCCGCCCGGGCGGACGTCTTACAACCAGGGAGAAATTTTGATTGATTTGATTTTTGCTTTGCTGCTTCCAGGTTTAAATTTAATTCACTAAGGACACAAATACTGTGTTTTTACCTATACATAAAAAAATAAATGCTGTTTTTTTATTAAATTGTTTCTACTGAACCTACTGAACTGCTGTTGAAGTGCTTAAATTCACTAAAAGATTTTTTTTTTAAATATCAAAAATTTAATAACATTTCTATGCCTTTAATCCTGTAAGATAAGCTTATTGTCATTATTTTCGTGGATTATTTATTCGTCAAAATTATTTTCACTGTTTCCATTACCTTAATTCGATTAACGATCTAATGATACAGCATCAATATTGTGAATTATAAAGTAAACCAAAATTTTCACATTAAAATCCTTGCCAATATCCATTATATTTTCGAAGAAAAATCCTTATATCCCTGGTAATAATAAGAATCCTTGTCTATCTTTTAGAGTGATTGGAAACCATCACCAAGAACTGCCAATTCATACATAATAACAGATAACGTTTCTGGTACGTCACATGTGATCTTTACTAATCGAAAAGTCATTAACATATATTCCACGATCTGATAAAAATAAATTGTTATGTTTTGTGATGTTGGAATTTAAAATGGTTGCCGGGGATGGTCCAATTTATACAGAATCCAAATCCAAGTCGCTAAGTAGCAGGTGAAACATGTTGGCATTTTTCAGCAAAAGCGATGTTCGGCTTAAGTTGGAACATTAATATTCATTAGGTAAATAAATAATGTAAGACCGCCCGTGGGATCATTTAATAATCACCGACCGGAACAATACATTATAAATGAAAGAGGCTGAATTAAGTTTCCCCCCCTTCTTCCTTATAATACATAGAAGGGAGACATAAAAAATAAAAAAAAACGTTTCTCCGCATTAGGAAGGCCAGGACGTCCTTTTGTTATGTATAAAAGACCTTAATTTCCGTTTTTGATAAGTATAATAATAAATTAAGAATGTGATAAATACTGTTTTTCTTAAATTTCCGGCGTATTTTTGCCCACCTCCGCGGCCAATTTGTTGTTTTGTTTTTATTTTATTAAGCACGTTAACAATCATATTACTTGAGACATCGGATACTTAGTATCCAAGCAATGTTAGCAACTATAATCCTTCACAAAAGAGTAAATTATAAAAATTTACTCTTTAACTAAATACTTAAATTTTATAATTTAGAGAATAATCTGCGTTTCTTAGTTAAAAATACAACTTAAAAATTAAGAATTATAAAATTGTTTTTTAAAGTATTCTAGTAGGCTTGCTTTACGCTGGGAGATGTACTGAAGTATAAGCTTTTTATAATAAAAGTTGCAAAATAGTTATCTACCATGATACCCGTGAGTTATTTTAATTTCTTTATTTGATGGCAATCAATTAACAAATGTATAATTTTTTTGAAAGAACGTTTAATTTATATATTTAGTGAGGCTTTGTTTTTGACATAGAATTATATAGTATTTGACCTTTTGGGCCATCTGTTGCATCCTAAAAATAATTAAAATATAATTATTAAGTCACGTTTCCCTTCTGTAATTGCTATTCTTATTAAAAACTTGTAGTAAAAGATTTCTTTTAATATTTCCGTTGAACAGATGGAAAGTTCAGCATTATTTCATTTCATTATTCTCTTCATTATAAATTATGAGTGTCATCTTGCAATTTACAGCGGGGTAAATATGGCTGGCGTCGTACGGGGCTGATGAATTAAAGCAAACCAACAATTAACATCTACCCACAAGCATTTTTAATGATCGATGATTGTATTCACATAGATTAATGATGAAGGACGGGACTGTTTAGCTACTTCTAATATAAAAGTCATTTATTTTAATAAAGCAAATGATTAATGAATCTAAATGAAAATAAGAATTTTCGCCATCGAGAAAGGAAGTAGCTTCACTTTAAAGAACCCATCTTTTGAAATGTACCTTAATTAATACTTAATATTTTTTCATAATCTTTTTAACTTTTTAAAAAATATTTTGTTAAAAACATTGACATCTAATGACAACTTATAAATATTTTTTAATTTATATTTTTGTAACTATGCAATTATATTATATTTACAAATCTTTCAAACTATGTAGCGCTAAAAATACATGAAAAATCCTTTGCGTCTTTTAGTTCCTACACTTTGATTGTTTTAATGTTGATGCTAAGAAAAGCGCTGGTAACTTGAGATTAGTATCATCAAATGAAACTAAAATAAAACAACGATTTTACGCTAGCTTAACATCATTCAATATCATCGTCATATAGAAAATACTACAAAGGTTTTGAAAATACTGGGAATTTTTGTGAATCGGTGGCCATTTACACAAAAGATTAAAATCTAGCTGCAGGCAAGGAAATCGTGGTTAGCGTTTCACGAGGGGAACTTCTACGGGGTAATCATTTATGTATTGTTTAAATCATCTTATAGAGCAGAGTCACGGCACACCTGAAATTACACGGAGAGGCCAGAAAATACCACGACTAACATTAAAAAGAATCGTAATACTATTTAAGAGCGTGTATTATATTATGTTTAATTTTATTTAGTTTATACGACAAAACTCTCACAAATATTTGTTAAAGAAATATGGCACAGACATCTTATGATATCAATACCATGTTGGGATGTGTGTTCGAAGAGTTGAAAAGTTGACACAGAATTCTTAAAAAATTGGGTTTGAGAACTCTGCTGATCAAGTATTTTGAAGAAATTCTTTCAAGGAATTAAGTCTTACAAAATTATTGAATTAATTCTATGAGTTTCCATGCAGCTGAGCTGCCAATTTAACATAGCGATTGTACTTAAGATGTTGTTATTATACTTACGAAATAATATCAAATTGATATGGGATAATTTTAAATTTTAAACATCTTGATCATGAATAATAATTTCTTTTATGTTTTTTTTTTCTCTTCAAAATATAGTTGTTTTAAATGAACAATTTTTAACGACATTTTTTGAATAAACTAAAATAAAAAGTACATTACTTTATAAATATTCTCTATAAAGTTAATCTCGGCATTATATTGTCTCTGTGTACGTACATAGAAACGTTTAGGTGACATGTAATTTGTCTGAACTAGGAGGGTACCATGCCAAGCAGTGGTGGTTTCAGCCTCCATTCAAAACACGAGCCCCCACAGACAGGAATAAATAAGGCTTATGTGTAGACAAGCCCTAGAATTAGTCATCTGAATTGACAAAGTTATACTTGTTTATAATTATTTTTAATTAAATTTCTGCTCACTTTTTAACGCATCACAAAAAACCAACAAGGTTAAGCTCATAACATTTATTTTAGAACAGATTATTTAAAAATATTTTTACATTTTAAAATTACAATCACTATGTTTTTATCACCGTTAGTATATTGTTTATTCCAATGAGACTTCATTATATCATAAATATATGACATACATAAGCACGAAAATTTAAGCGGTCCCAAGAACTGATAAATTCACAAAATCAATAAGAACGACTACATTAAACACAATTCAAGATGACCGTATAAAAATTTGAGTGAATAATTCGAGAAATAGTGCGTATAAAAAATAAGCAAGTAAAAATTTGAGTTAGCAGATTCAATACAAAATGAATTCTTAAATTAATATTTACAAAACACTTTGGACTGTAATGCATCAAGAAGCTCTCAAATAGAAATTTTATCGATTTAATCTGAAACACAGTTGAAATTTGCAATGGATTGGCTGAAAAATAAATCAACGAAGTACGCTCTTTTAATTAAAAAATAGTGACTGATTATAAGAACCATTAGCCGTCTTCATAACCCAGTGATAATATTTTATTTTTAAGGGCTAATTTAAAAAAATACTAAAATTTAAAAAGAATTAAATCCTTACATAAAAAAGCTTTCTGTCTTCCTTTAATTTTTATACAAAAACTCAAAGACTTGAAACCCTACCTTTAACAGTATTAATAGAAAAAAATTGGCGCTCAAAAGGTATCCCCAAAAGTGTAAAAACTTTGCAAATTTTGGCGACTAACTGCCCTTCATATTTCTAGAGCGCCACGGTTAACCATAAAGAATTTATGAAAGGCTTCGAAGGCCTTCTTCCTTTAAACCTTCAAGAAGTTCTTCGTGAATTTAAGGGATGAAAAGGTCCGAATAAACCCCCGCCCAGGGCACTATCAATAATAATGCGGGATCAACCCCAGCTTCTTCTGAAGATTTTAAAAATTACTTCTTGCGAGCAACCCCGTTACCCTAATATTGTATCACAACATATTAAAAAATCAGCTGAAGAAAACTATACCACAGTTTTATCATATATATTTTCTATATTTTATCAAAACAATCTTTAAACTATTAAACATATTCTTTGTTTCCAGATCATTGAATCACATCGCATTTTTATCAATCTTAAAAAAAAATTGTTTGTTAACAGAACAGAATATTTAGTTTAAATGAAATAATATTACCAATTTATAAACAATCTTATAAAAACGTTTCACTCCTCCGAAATTCGATTATGCTCAAAATATGTAGTATTTTTTATATATAAACTAACGTTTTTGGGGATTATGACATTGACTGATATCAATCATATGAAGTTTTAGTTATAAACGATGATTAAAAGTCAAATATTCATTGAACTGCCTTGAAACATATATCAAAGTACTTTGGTTTGTATCTTCTATAGCTGTTTGTATATATTTTGGATTTGTCTGCAAAATAGAACTATTTATTCCTAATCTATGAATCCCATTCTCATTTGAACCAAAATAAAACTTATCGTAAACCAAAAATATATAATACGGCTGTGAAAAGATTCCAGCATGAATTTTACTAAAACATTTTTGTCGGTGAACAGGAAATGTGCCTGTATAATAAAAAAAAGAAGTGCAAACGCGGACGAACACTTTAATGAAAATGAGCCATGATAATACTGATAGAAAAGATTAAAAGCTTAAACGTGTTCATCCGTTTTTTATTTTTTCATAGATTGAATGTTAAAGGGCACAGCTTTTTAAGCATTATTGTCAATATTATTAGGAAACCGTTTACAGGTTAAAAGTGTTGATAACATTTTTTTTTAAATATAAATTATTGTGATAATACCAAGTTAAAATAGCGCATTTCTAGAAAGTTAGATATATTGGTTGTGGACTTAATATGTCGTTTATATTGTAATAGATATTGGTTTAATACATCGATTTATTGTATGACACTATATTTGAATGTTTGTATGCTTTATACTAATCCAACATGATAAACATACACTTTGCTTAATTAGCATGCAGCTAGTCATCGAACAACTTATACAAATAGACGAAAGTAAGACTGTATGAAACGCCGCGCCACCCTTATTCAATGTTAGAATTTCCTTAATTCAATTTATCCGTTGCCATTCACCGAACCTAAAATTCTCTAAGAAACCTATTCGAGGACTTGCACTCTGCTAATTATTTGCTGACCTAGTTCCTGAGAAGAGCACTAAGAGGATTTGTATTACCATTTAAAATACTAATTGAAAAATCTTTGTAATATTCTTGAATCAGGGCTATCAAATGCGTTATAAAAAATTGAAAATGATATCACTGAATGTGTTTACATTTTATATATTTTTTTGAAGTACTTTGCAGCCGTCGATCTTTGTTCAGATGAGTTGTTGAAAATTGACATCAAATTATAAAACAAAGAATATAAAATAATAACCTTATCCACCAGAAATTGATCTGCAACAGCATGGTTATTTAAAAAAACACTAATTTTGCAATATAAAAACTTAAATTGATTCAAACTATTTATTATTCAAAACTAAATGAATTGAAAAAAAATAAATTTAATGACATATAATAAATTTTATGTGAATGACTTCATATAAGAATTAAAATCAATAACCTATAAGTAAAATTGTTTTTGTCAAAATAATTAAATAGCACAGTACAAAAGTTGATTGCTTATAATCTTATTATCTTTTTGCTCTCACTATTCAACACATTCAATTATCTTATAACATGTTTTATCATACACATGTTCCAACCATGTGTATTATAATAGATTGTCAAAGAAAAGGCATAATACCTGAGTTTAATATTTTAAATATAAAGTCTATTAAATTGGATAATTAAAAGTTCAAAGCTTTAGATGCAGAACACTTAAGCTCTATTAAAAAGTACAGTATAAGAGTTCGATTTAAAGTAATAAAATCTAGCTGTAGTATTAATTTTTCCACAGGTCTAATCTCTTATTGCACGCGACTGGTAATTACTTAATTAATAAATGCAATCTAGCAATCAAGTTCGATTAAATACTCGCTGATATAAAATTCTTTTTGTATTCAGTATCGGTCAAAGGACTCGTTTACATAATATAGTCGTATCAAAAATTATTGATTATCTTTTGAACAGCAAATTGAAGTTTTATTCATAAAATTTTTGTAAATGCTTTGAATTGAATTGAATTAATATCCGAAGTAAATCAAATTAGTTCATACATCAGGTTGTAAATATATTAGCTTGAGGAAAAGGAAAAACCGATTTTCTAGTATATTGATGGACAGATAAGTATTTTAAAAAGTCTCATCACAAAAAAACAATTATTATAAGACGAAGAATCGGACATATAAATCCCAACTCTCAGCTATCAAAAGCGCGATGATTTCAATTTACTGGCTACTGATTTACATTTTATAACTATTTATTCTGAAATTTTAGATAAAAAAATGTTTTAATCACAATTATAATAATGCCCATTAGAGGCTTTTTGAGATTTTCGCAATTACGGTCGTTATTATGGCGTTTTTTTCTTGGGTACTAACTCATGTCTACCGAAGCAGCTTTCAGTGAATAATTATCTTTTATTTCCTGAAGACGGCTCCATTATTGAAGTTGAAACGTAGAAACTTAGTTTAAGAATATTTTAACTTTACAATATATAAACTAAAAGTCATATAAGACTGTGTAGTAAGTAAGATGTAGTATTTGGTGTATGATAAATACGTGGGTGGTTTGATAAGTCAGCGACTTTTTGAATAAAATATTTTTTTTTTCGGCAAATATGCGTTTTATTTCTCAACATAGTCTTCTTTTAGCTTGATACACTTAGTCCACCGTTTTTCCGATTTTTTTTTTCTTTCCAAATAATAGGTTTTCTCATGTCCCTCAAAATAGGCGTTTTTTTCAGTGATGATCTTTTAATTTGACCCAAATCTCTTACCGCCCAGCCATTTCTTCAGGCTTGAAAATAAGAAATAGTCGCAGGGGGCTAAATCTGGTGAAAATGCAGAATGGGGTAGCAGTTTGTAGCCCAATTTATGGAATTTTGCCATGGCGACTACACACGTGTGCACCCGTGCATTGTCCTGATGGAACAGCACTTTTTTCTTCGCCAAATGCGGTCGTTTCTGCTTTAAATCAATATCGAATCTGTTCAAAAGCTCTGAATAATATTTGTCGGTGATCGTTTTACTTTTTTAAAGGTAATCAATGTGAATGACACCGCGTGCATCCTAAAAACTGTGGCTATGACCTTGTTGGCCAAAAAACCCACCTTTGCCATCTTTGGTGCACGTTCACCCGAAGAAACCCACTGTCTTGATTGTTTCTTGGTCTCTGGTGTGGTGTGATGGATCCATGTTTTTTCTACGGTAACAAAATGGCACAAAAACTCGTTCGGATTGCGGCTGAACATCGCCAAACACTCCTTTGAGACGGTCACACGACTGCGCTTGTGGTCGAGTGTGAGCAATCGCGGCAGCCATCGCGCGGATAGCTTTTTCATGTCCAAATATTCATGTGAAATGTAATATATCCACTCAGTTGAGATGCCTACAGCCTCAGCCACCTCACGCATTTTTATCCTCTGATCGTCCAGTATCATTCCATGGATTTTATTGACGATTTCTGGCGTGACGACCTCTTTTGGGCGACCTGAACGTTTGGCGTCACTTGTGGTGGTACGACTACAAAGGAACTCAGTAAACCACTCTTAACCATTGAAATTGATGGTGAAGATTCCCCATAGTAATTATCAACCTTTGTCTTGGTTTCGACGATGGTTTTTTTACGCAGAAAATAATGCTTAATTAGCACACGAAATTCACTTTTATCCATTTCCGTTAAAATTCACGAGGTTGTCTGCTTTCACTAGCTATCAAACACAAACTAAATGGCGTAGGTTGCCCAAAATAGTACAGTAGTCTATCAATAGATGGTAGTTGACGAGAACAGTGCTGCATTTATAGTTACTCCTCGGGAAATTCAAAAAGTCACTGACTTATCAAACCACCCTAGTATATTCATGATGTGATTTGAAACGAATGTCTCTTTGTTTGAAAATGTATAATAGTTTATAACAAAAATCATCCCTATTAGAAAATGTCCATCAAAACAAGCTAAATATAATGAATTTATTATCCTATTCATAGTTCAATTTTTTTTTTTTTTTAATAATTTTAGTCTGTAAAATACGTGAAAAAAACCACTCACCTTCCAAATTTGGCTTGAGTGTAGGCAGTGAAGCTGGATGTTCCGTTGATGTCAGAGTCCTTGATCTCTCCAGATGCCATCCCGAGTGGTGTGTTACAGTTTCCTAGAAAAAATAAGAGTCATATTATCATTATATATTGTTTATTTAATAAATGTATTTATTAAATGTTATTGAAAATAAAAAAATAATCGAATACAATACGGAGTAATGAGATTTAAAAGATGTAAATTTTGAACTCAATGTCTTATAATATTAAAAAAACATCTCAAATTTATATTACATATGTGACGAATCGCCTCGTCACCTGGTTGATAAAAATATGTTATTCCAATTACTCTGGATGCTTATACTTAAAAACCTCTACAAGTACTTTTTTAGTGTATTAAATTGAGTCCAGTATGTATTTTAAATTGCTATAAACAATCAAACAAAAAAGGTACGTGGTTTTGGTTGCTTTTCTCGTAAAAGTTGTATAAAACGACGGTATGTTGTAAATTTTGTATTGTCTAGATCTGGACAGTGTGAGAAACTTGAGTATAACGTGTAGCATTTACTGTTGGAATACGGTGCCTCCAACGGATACGCCGTTAAAAAAATGTGTATACGTGTGTGTGCGTGTGTCAGAGGACGCCATTCCATGTCATTCATAAACCCTGACTAAAGAAACAAACGTCAATAAAAAATTCAACAGCGACTATTCTTAATGGCGTGTTAAAACTACCTCTGTTATTATAAATTTAACGAAAACTCAACAATGAAACCTGCTTTGATTTCTTATTTACAAGTTAATAACAATGAGTCGCAAAACCACTGTGCATACACAATGAAGCTGATTATAAACTTGCGAACTCATCAAAAGCGTCTATCTTAGCCATAATTCTGTAAACAAAGTTGCGGTGTCTTCTCTATACTGTGCCCTTCATCTCTCCTGCCACTTGCCGAGCGTCCTGGACTCCTTTCCAGCGCCGTGATAGTTATTGTTGACCATTGTTCTCGAGTCTTTGTGATCCTGGGACCTCAAAGTGAACTTTACATCCGTTTTGCCTTAGTAGCCAAATAAAACTCTCTCCCTATCATAACGTGTTGTAAGAAATCAGCCAAATCAGTGCGTTGTATCAATTTTATTAAGATTTCCTTCATTAATAATTTCATGTTTTCTTAAATGCAAAAATTATTTTAGAATTCAAAAAAATATATAAAGCGCTTTTCAATCGGATGTTTTGATCAAAATATATTTAAATTTTTATTTACTCTTTTTTTTTTAAATTGACGGGTGTTTGAATCAATTTTGAGAGTCCGTTTTAATTAGAACCCGAGTTATTGGGATTTTCCATGAAAATCTGCCAACAATATTTTTATTTTTAAAACCTCCGTATAAATTTACCAAATGCTACTTGATTACTTTTAAAGTATATGTTTTTTTAATAAACAAAAAGATCGCCTTGTTAGGTGTAATTTGTATTAAAACTGTTATTGCCAAAGAGAATTTTATCATTTTGTTAATTTAAATTTAATTTAAACATACAGTAATTGCTTTTTCAGTATACAGATTGTTCAAACATACTCACTAAGTTCGATTGATCTTTTGTTTTTGAGGATTTTATAGTATAAGAATTACCGTTTACATATATTTCTATGATCGCTATTTTATATTAACAATTTATTTGATAATAAACTGAAATTAAATAAATCTCAATCGAAAATATATTTTTTTCTATTTATAATTACCAGAAAAAATCTGCTTTCTTGACTCTCAGATAATATTTTCATAACTTATAATTACATAAAATATTAATTCCATCAGAGTGGAACATTTCTTGCAAAATAACCTAACTGCAAAGACAAGCGACGCATTCTTTGCATTTTGAACGAGCATGAAAATGTTACAAAATCTCTTATCTTCTGCAATTGAGTCTGCTCAGTAAAATAATTAAATTTTCCTTCCAGCAAAAGTATCACAAATGTACTGCTGAACAAATAAAACGCATTAACCAAAACTCAAGCAAGCGTTTTTCTTTGAAAATACTAAATCGTATCCTCTAAATTATGGATTACGTACTGCGAAGATCGCTCTGTATTGCTGAATTTTTTTTCAGCGTTTATCTCAGGACGCCTACTGTTTCGAGAAATCCAAAAATAAAAATAGAAAAGAGAAACCATGAAAGAACTTCAAACAATATTTCAATGAAACATGAAATCATTGTGAATTGTGTTACATACGATTGGTTGTTATGTTTGTATAAAAACTTGAAAATCACTAAATGTTATGACTTGTTTCACTGAAAACAATAAGGTTCATTTATATATAATAAATCAATTTCGATAAAAGCGTAGTTAGTATTTTATTCAAAATTAATAATCGATGGAATTAAGTTTGATCACACCATCATCGATAAAAATGCTTAAAGAAGATTTTTTTATTGCATAATTGCGATTCATATGAAAAAAAACTAGTGATTATTTTTGCGTAATCCAAAAATCGATCTTCGGTAAATTTCTATTTACAAATGTTTAGATTAATGCAATGAATCGCTTACTAGTGGGTTATTTCTCCTTAAATGTTTGACTTGCGTAATTGTGTCTAAAGAAGATGGTTATCTTGTAAAATAGGTTCATAAAATAATCGCACCTTATATTAATATCTCGAAAGTTTTTTTTGAGAGAATATTCGATTCTAAAAATAATGAAGTATACTGTGTCTACCCTGGGCTAGCCAATAATTCCACAGTGAGTGTGCCTTGCCCTGGGCTGGTCCACCGCCGGTCCCTGATTTATGTGGGAGTCAACAAAGGGCGCCTGCGAATGTTTGCAAAATTAAAGTGAAGAGATTTAAACATGTTTTTATGTGTCGGTTTGAAGTTTATTTTTTAAATTCTTTCGAATTTTTCAATAAATTCTGGCTTTGGATTAATTTTGCTGTTGTAGATTACAATTACGTAACGCGAAAAGGAAATATTTAATCGAGATAATTACGCGTGAATTTGATTTAAAGTGCCGCATATTCTTGTTTGCTTTTTCGTCATCATTTTTGCTGTTTTGAATAATGACTGTATTAATTATGAATAAAGAATTTTATTTTTATACACTGTGCCTCGTAACTTTATGACCAACATAAGAATGACTTTAATTGTACTAAAATATAATATATATTTTTATAAATAACAGTGTTTTATATCTTCAAAAATCATTTAATAATGTGCGTTTCTAAATACGAAGATTTTCGAAAATCTCTGTATCATATAAAATATAGTTTTAATTATTGAATTACTTTGCAAAAAAAACTTGTGCGCCTCTTAAATTACAAACCGCAAAGTTTACGTTACGTGAAGTTATTGGGAGAGTGAAAAAACCGCTGGAGATTACAGAAACTCTGTTGTAGTACCGACCCAATAGGAAGACAAAAACTTTTCAGCGCCGAGCAGAGCCCTGTCAAAAGCTTCGAACAGTAATTTATCTGCTGTCAAAGGAAACTAACTGCAGAACGGTGTTCGTCACTCGCCGGGGCTGGCACAGCATTCCGGTCCCTACTGCAGACGGTCCGGGCCGACCGGGGAACTGTTTTCCCACTGTAATTACGCCATTAATAACGACAAGAGATTATTAAATGTAAGTGTCCGTAATGACTACAATGCTAAACACGCCCTTTACTTTGATTAAGGACGCCTGGATTGTGTAGGTACATTATTCGCATAGCAACAAGATAGCGTATTTGGCTCCAAAGACATATCCGAACGAATTCAACTCCGATTTACGCACATCAAGAGGTATGTGATAAAAATAATCAGTTCCTGTTAAGTGTGTACAATCTTCTTGAACCCTTTTTTTGTTTCATATTCCCAGAACGTGTCTCATCAATATTCAAAATATATATTTGGTAACAAAGAGAATTTAACTTTTTTTTTTCAAAGAGAAATAGTTATATTTTATTACAGTTTAGTTATTATAAATATGTTAAATTAATGATAATATTTTTTTGGGAGAGAGTTCTTGGTGGAGTTCGATTTTAATATTTTAAATAAAACACCCGGTTTCGGTGAAAAGTTGGCGAAAACGGTCACCAATAAAATTAATATGTGGTAAAATCACTAAAATTATTTATTTAAAATATACGTAATATGTACGCGCTCTCTCGTTTAAAATCAATAAATACCGTTTAAATATTATCTTCACTAAACGTTTCGAAATCCAACAAATCGTATATTTTAAATAGTATATATTTGATTTGTATTTTTAGTAACCTCTCCGCTTTCCTCATTCTCTTGCTTGTGCATGGCTGCCATTCTGTACCCTGAGCGTGTGTAAAGGATCGGTAATGGAGTAGTGGACTTGGAATGATTGTCCAGGGATGTGGTCTGGAAGTACCTTGTCGAGGCAGGGGGGCTCCTGCTATTGTTTCTATAGCTTGCTGCAGAAGGAATATCAGATCTAAACGCCAGACCTTTGTAAGGAAAGAATTTATAATAATGCTATTGGACAGCAGCAATACACAGACTTTACCTTCCAATATAAAACTGCAATGTAGAAGGACACGGGGACCCACTTCACTATTCTCCACTTAGAAAACCAGGTTCAGCATGAGTATATGCTCGGTGAAATGGTCGCCAACCTCCTCTGAGGAGAGGCACTTGATAAAGAAGAAAATAATTTGAATTAACCAAGTTTACCTTCCAATATAAAACTGCAATGTAGAAGAACCCGAAGACCCACTAAACATTTTTTTCCCCTTAGAAAACCACAAACACTGCCCCAGAATGAGTATCTCAGTGAAAGGGTCACCAACCTCCTCTGAGGAGAGGCACTTGATGAAGAAGATATTTAGTATTCACTCTCACGAATAAACATTTCAAATAGTTTTCGTTTTAGGCATGCTGGTCGTGATAACCTACCACCGAAGACCATAAATTACAATCACCCATGCAAAACATTTCTCAAAAAATCAGCGGACAAACATTTTTTCCGATTAATAAAATTAAAAATCGGGAGAAACATTCGAAACTCAGATTTATCACTCAAAATAAAATGCCAGCGCGGGGTAAAAATAAAGCGGCCCTCCGCTCGCAGCTGCAGCACCAAATCTGTCAAAAAAGCGCGGCGCTAAAGTGTTAAAAATCCGCCCGACGATAATCAGCGTCGGTAAAATGGCCGAGCGGTGAATGGCCGGATGTTGCAAACGGTCTTATTATCCGCCAGAGCGAGAGCGGTAGACGCGCCGGCCAGTGCAGCGAGCGAGAGGCCCGGGGCTTAAAAATCACTAAGGACTTAGAGTGAATATGCCCGCCGATTAATGAACCGCTATTTGCATCGACTGCAAAGCGCTACTTGCTCCGGCTACTTAACGACTCAAAGTGCTATTTTCTTTTTGAATTTGCGACCAGTGTGGGAACGATGCGCGTTCTGGGTAATTTTTTTTGTGAATCGTATGTATACACATGTGTACACATAACGCTCCACTCAATCGGCTGAGTGAAGCTGTTATTCATACAAGTGAATATTTATATTTTTATGAAAAACATGGCATACAATATCGATTTTTTACTATACAGAATTTGTATTCTCAACCATAATTTTAAAATCAAATTAGTTGGTAAATTTTAATAAAGCCTCTGGTTGACTAATTAAAGAACATTTTTTCTTCAAATATGATTTATTAATACAAATTTAAGTGTGATAAAATATGAAGAATTTGCAGACCAAAATTAAATTTTAATCGCGAGTATCGTAAATAGAAAATTCTGGTGGATGGAGGATATTTTCATATTCTTTTAATGAATTATATCGTCGGCAGCAAGAGCAGGAAGCTTTAATTTTAAAATTGAATAATGAATATATCCGCCTTTGAAAATTAAATGCAGTTATCAAACTACGTTAAATATTTATAAATATCAGACTTAAGTATGATAAAAGCTATTAAGCTGAAAAACTTCCTAAAGTACATAATAGCAATCATCGAAGAACTGTTGTTTTTACATAAATATTCTTAGTGATTTTTTCACGTTTTTATCTGTATCAGTAGGCAATACAATATTGTGTTTCCGCATGATCAATGTTAAATAGTTTGTATGCAATATTTTAAATTTGAAACGCTTTTTCAATATTTGCTTTATAATTTTAATAATTTTCGTTTAATTTATTTTTGCAAGTAGTTCAAAATAGTTTCGTTCTGGAAAATCATGCAACAATGCAACAAATATATTTTTTAATGGTGGGTAAATATTTATTACAATGCATTTTTATTTCAATAATATTATTTTTTGATTAAACCTGCGCTCTAATAAATTTTCTATGAAACGTCTTTCATAATTGTTCTCATATTTTTGTGATAATGGTGAAAAAATTGTTCTGATATTTTTCAGATTGAAATTGTAATTCAATAACAGATGTTGTTTACGCGAATGGTGTGGATTGGATCGACTTGTCACTTGATTTCTTTCAAATATTGTTTTCCGTGAATTACACTCGGATCTATAAAATATTTTCGAATCATATAACATATCTGTTTGCACTTAAAAAAATTAATATAACTCTACTTATCTATTTTGAACGGAATTTCAGAATTTGTTTTTTTATTATTTTCACACAAATGCCTTGCTTTTCAGTCTTCCCTTTCAAATATAGAGCGTTGCCGTAGTTTGGCCAATTAGCGTGTAAAATTATTTTTACCGCTTATAAAACGACAAAAATGCCTAAGCCAACTGATGAAACTGAATCCAAGCTTGGAAACTTGATTGGCCATACGAAATATTCGCTTGATTCGTTTATTTTCTTTTTCTTAATATAAATTGACGTTTCGCCGCCATTTTGACTAGAACGTGACGTCATTACGTTTTATAAGTAGGGTTTTGAACGAGAAGATTTTTCCGGAAGAATTTCCCAGCACACTAATATGGTGGCTTTCGTGATTTATTTTCATTTTGATAGGACGATTTCTTGATTAACGACGGGCAATTTCATGAACGTATCCGTCTTAAAAGCGCGACAGGAAAAAAATACTCTCGCGAAGAACTCTATTTTAAAAGGCTTGGTTACCTTCATGCCATTACAAACACACACACACACATTTATATATATATATATATATATATGTGTTTTTATAAACATATAATTGATAAACCCATTTCTATTAATATATCAATATTACAGGCTTTACCCTGCTATTCTGTTCAGTTCTATTTGACCCAAAACAAATTGATTACGCCATCAATTCATTACTTGTGAAAGAACGATATTCATATTTTTTGACGTATATTTTATGTGAAAAATATTTTTTTAATCTACATAGCCATTTATTTCCCAAAAAAAAAATACAATGTATATTGCTTTGTTTTATTGAAGGATCTCAGTCAAACAAGTTTGCTAAATGAGTCGAATTTTCACATTGCAATGTTAGTTTTTGCGTTTCTTTGCAAGTTCACGCTCTTTTTTTCTTGTAGCTATAAATATACGGATTGAATCTACTTGTATTAGTTTGAGATTGACTGGTGTAAGAACAGTATGCGAAATGGCTAACCTTAAAAGATTGACTGTGGTTGAACTTCAAACATGTGCGGGTGCGTCTTTTAGAGAAAATGTCTCAGAGGAAGAAAATCATTCAAGTACTGAAAGTAAAGGTTATTACTCCGAAAGTGAAAATGACACAAATCAACCTGTAATTTCTGCTTCATATGCTATGTCCAAGAATGGTGAAATAAGATATAGCAAGAAGTTAACAAGAAGGGTTAAAGCGATTATGAAGAACAAAATTTGCATCTGGTATGTTTGAACGCCCCAGGTTTCTCCTCTCCTGGTTGAGTATCAAGAATAGTTTTCTTTATATTCTTTACAATTTTTCATGCCACTTTTATCTGTGTCAGAGACTGTCTAAAAATACAATGGGGCTCGATGAGTGCTTTTAAAAAATATTATTTTCTTGGTCAGTTTCTTAGCGTTCGAGTCGAGATTGATGGAAATCCAATGGACAAGCGTATTGTGTGCAGTGATATCTAAGATATTATAAAACATTATCATTGGCCATCAGATTGTTTTTTGTTTGCAGGTGTGCGTGTTCACAAGCTGATCTGCGATATCCACTGCTCTTTTGTGCGTTAGATTTAATGTCAAAACAAATTACTCGCAAAATTTTACAGAAGGTTTTAAGTGACGTAGTTTCTCGGTAAATATTATGGCTGATTTCACTATTTAGTTAGCTTTTCGTGGATTCACCGTTATATTTATATTCACCAGCCAATAATAATAGTCTCCAATGTAAGCTCAAAACATAGGACTGTCCAAATTTTTCCTATTGTCATAAACACATTATCCATCGTCAAGTGTTTATATCATTAAATATGACATTGAGTGAACTTAACAAATTTGACATGCTTGAAGTGCAATAAGCATAATTTCTCTGCACAAATTGTGTAAAGCAGAAAATATCTATGGATCCTTTTTTTCTTAGTTCTTATTAATAAATATTATTAATCTTTGTCAATCAGCTTTGGAGCATAGTCTTTGTATGAATAATAATACTTTTAAACATAAATTTTATAGTTTACGATACAATTATACAGCAAAGCGAAACAGAACACCAGGGTTAAACAATATATTTAAAGTATAATGTTTTTGTCTGACATTATTAAAAAATTGCTAACAGAAGGCTTCAGTTTTACATTCTGCTATTAAATTATTAAACTTTTTATAAAATAATACCAGATTCAACGTTATTTTCTTACAAAATACTTTCAGTAAAATTTAAATTGCTAAATAAAATTAAACATATAATATATTTCCATTTTATCGTAAAATTGGATTTCAAGCTACATTTATGTCATTTGTAAAGCTGGTGTAGTTTTCTACTTTGTAAAACTAAGCTTACCACCTTATAAGTAAGGAAACTGTATAAAGTCAAACTTCGATACCTGAAACCTCAAGGGAAGTACTTGATTTTTCAAGCTATGGTAGTTATTTCGTATTAAAGTTTTTAAGGTGTAGAGGCTAAGATAAAATTTGCCATTCGGAGCGCTCGAAAGAACAATCTCAGAATTGTTTATTATCAAATACTT
This sequence comes from Atopsyche davidsoni, assembly GCA_022113835.1. Classification (NCBI taxonomy): domain Eukaryota; kingdom Metazoa; phylum Arthropoda; class Insecta; order Trichoptera; family Hydrobiosidae; genus Atopsyche; species Atopsyche davidsoni. The sequence goes on along the minus strand of JAILWY010000019.1, from coordinate 1,992,709 downwards.
TAAGAGAAGTAAACTGCAATTGAATTACAATTAATAAAAAACACCTACCGACTCTTTATTCAAATTTTCCTGGATATGTCATAGAAATAATATTGTTTTATTTTTATCGTATACACAACTTTTAAAAATTATACTTAGTGAAAACTGTTTGAATAGTTTGGTTACTATTAGCAACCAAACTATTCAAACAATTTAAAAATAATAAAAAGGAAGTATGTACTCATAATGACTAAATTTGAAAAAAATATTTAATATTTTATTCATTTCTAAGAAAATCATGAAAGAACGATTACAGCAACATTGTAATCTACAATGGAAACATTTTTTTTATGATTAACACGTAAACAATTTATACATAAATTTAACTTCAACCGTCCAACCCGCAATGTATATCCGTGTTCTGTCATGGTACATGCCCCATTGTTTAACCATCAATTAGAGGAACATCTGTGTACAACGCGGTATTTGAAATGTTAATTGCACAAGGCTTGGGGTGACGTCAATAATTGATTTTCAGCCACACATGGCTAAATACTAGACTCCATGGATTGTACTTGCTTTAAGCTATTTAACTGTTGATTTTTTTTGAGTGTCTTTTATTTAATTCTTTCAAAAAAGAGAGAAAGTTTCTCAAATGTTAAAATTGTTATTCTTCAACCAAGAACTTTGTGAATTTCACCAGTTTTTATTTTAATAAAAGCAAATAAGTTAAACATCATAAATGATTATGTTGAATGACTTTAATTCATTTTAAAATCTGTGAAATAGCTTTTTAATTTACTTCAAGTCGTGTTTAAAAATTATCGACAAGATTTTTGATAATTTTTTATATTTTACTTCTTTTGGAACAGAAATTTCTATTTATATACATACTCATTGTATAAATACTGTTGGTTTGTTATTCTCTACAACAGAGTATGGTTATGGCCAATACCTCAAAGAAATTTTTTATTTCTAAATGGGTTGATGCAATCAGTAGACTTGTAAGTGGTATGATCATAAAATTCTGAGAGGCTTTCTACAGCTTTCATTGTTTCTAGTGCGCTTTTGCGTGCTAGAGATAATGAAACATTTTCAGCCAGCAACGGTGGATTGATTGATTGATTAATGATTAAACAAGAACGATGAAAGTCACTTAACTCGCGGTGGAATTGAAAATGTAGTACAATGAAAATAAAAAATCTGACCGCTAATTCTCTAATTATTCGTTAAAAATATATACAAGTTGAATGTTTTATATTCTTGGTTTATTTGCAGCATGCCAATGTGTTTGCACGATTATTTTAAAACCAAAGTAAACTTTGAAAGGCCTTAGTGTTAAACGAAGTTATGAATTTTTAAAAATTTATATTACAGCTAGCACAGATGCTTCTTTTAAATATTTCAATAAACACAGAAGTCATTTATAAAAATTCCGTTACTACCATCGGATTTTTAAGAGATTACTCTTTTATATTATATTTTAAAAACACACAGAACTGTTAAAAATGCGGCACATAAAAGCCTTACTTTAAAACTGGCTAGCCCACTAAAAATATATTCTTACCATTTTTACAGAAAAAATCTTTTTCCTTTTCTTAGTGTACCCCGAGATGAAATAACTTTCCTAAAATTTTCAAAGATCCCGTTAATAGAAAACCGGTTATGAAATAAAAGTTGGCAAACTGTTTTACTTTTTCTAATAATTTTAACCTGCAAAGCTTGCCAGCGTCTCAATTATTCTTTATGTGGAAAATTGTATTAAGCAGCGACCCAATTGAACAAAGAAAAGTTCCAATCGCAGAAATGAATGCTTATTTTAATTTAACTTTTAATTGAAAACAAGTTTAACTGAACCTTATTACCTTACTAGCGTTAACGTTACACAGTTGCAGAGTATAGCATTTAGTTTATTCATACGTTTCGGCTTACAGCAGTTGGTTGCTGGTGTGAATTTTCTATATGTCTGCGTGAATATCGTCCTATACCAAATATCATGTTGAAAAACACGTTAATCTTGGTCTGACTGGCAATTTAATCTGTCCTCTGAAAGGTAATATTGAGAATTGATGCCTTAGCGTGCGTGATCAATATACAACTAAAACTCCGAATAAAGCTTTGAAGAGCATGATAACCTACTATTTTGGATGTATATTACAAACGATGTATCAATTGTTTTTATTAAAACCTTCCAATAAAAATAAAAATGTTTTTTTATAAAAGAAGCTCATCGATGAAAATTATAAAATTATTCGTAAAGCATTTGTTGCTGTTGAATTAATCAAACTACAAGGTTTCTACATTTAAGTTCATTGACTCAATATCATTCTCAATATATTTCGTTAAATTGACTTTATTGAAATTATTCATATACTGTATTTAAGTCTTTACTTTTTTATGCAAATACTCTCTTTAAATACAATTTTCATAAATAATTACAATATTTTATACGTTGTTAATTCACAGTTTCTTAAAGACACAGCTTTAAACACGAGATTATAAAAAAATGATTCCATTAAAATATTTTAACCACCTAATAGAATAAAACTTATAAAAAATAATGGTATTAAACGTTTATATAAAAATTATATTTTGAAAAGCATCCTAAAGGTTGTACAGTATAAAATGAAGTTGATATCATGTTTTTGGAGACACGTCATATCATCGATCATACGTATGACAAATCACATCTAGTACTGGGAATATCACTCACGGGCTTCAGCAATAATTTAAATAATATCTATGATAAATTAAATTAATTCCAACAATTGTAATTATATTAAAAATATATATATCATTCAACAACCTAAGCGTTAACTATCTTGTGTTTGAATAAAACATTAAAAACGCCTTGCCGATAGTAATTTTAAATAATTAGTTTTTACACAAAAACCTTAGGTACGTTAAAAATAAATTTATTCCGGATGCTCATGACAGCTTAATCCAAAATTCAAACCGCTTGAACGGAAACCGAAAACATATGTTACCATCCGTGCTTACCCTCTCGACCACTTAATATCAGACCGTTTTTGCTCTGTGTCTCTATTAATTATGTAACAGTAATTGCGTAGCTTGGGCAACGAATAAACACTGGAGCTCCACAATCCGCGCGGACTTGTACACGCGTACCACGTTATCCAATATACTTGTCAGCACAAGGGAAACAATAAACACACAAAAAGATTATTATTTTGTTATATGATATTATGTTGGTAAGGTTTTCAAGACCGAAGGAGATTATTTACGGGATTTCTCCATACTCAGATTATTTATATATAACAAAAGATCAGATTATTCAAAATATAAGCTTTACTAGGAATTGTTTATATATACTGTTATCATTGTTGTTGGTTCAGAAAATGAGCTCTTTTTTATGACGGCGATTTGTTTTGTTATATTGGGCGAATCCTCCGCAGGGTGTTCAAAACTCTGGGACATTGATATGACCCTAGTTAGCCGAATCCATAATATTTATTAAAGCACAAAATCTGATAGCAATAATTTAATAAGGTTTCCATTAACGTTATTCATAATTTAAATACGTTATTGTGTAACGTATTATACATAATGCGCATCTCAGACTTTTCAAAAAAGTCAAAAGAAATTTTAAGCTCTCTAAGTAAGAGATCAAACTAACCATAAGGTTCGAAATAATAATATACCTTTTTTATTGTTATAAGATTCTTAATTAAAGTATACTTTTTTTTATTCGTTTTTTTCTTAACGAAAGTTTTCTTCTATTTAACGATGAATAATGACGATATCAATGATATTTATTTCACATTTTTAATATCTTGTCTTTACTTGTTACTTACGCTTTAATGAGTTTAATTAGAAGGTATGTTTTCAAATAGACCTAGTTTGATTTTTTCCGTATTTTTATTTACTGAAAGCTGTTTGATTATAAGAGACAAAATTATTTTCAGCATTGAAATACGAAGACCACAACCAATTTAATGAAAAATACTATTTCGGGGGAGAATTTAAAAAATATTTGGTTCATTTATTAATTTAAATAGAGTGGTATTATTGCAAAATGTTATTACAATATTACGTTTTCGGGATGATGAATTCAACCGCCTAACAAGACCAGCCGAGAGCCAACTCGATCACAGTGACTCGTATTAATGACATGCATCGTTATTTTGTATGCATTGATCGAGTGGCACGTGTAATCCATCATCATTTGAGACTAGAAATCTATTCTGGTACTGGTTCGTTGATATTTGTACTTCATATCACAATTTCAATTTGAATATGAATATACCAAAACAGATTTTAAGCATTTGAAGTTATGTTTCTTCTGTAATATTTTTAATAAGTGAAAATCCTCAGCGGTTTGAGAGAAAAGATTTTTATAGAACTCTTGGTTGAAATTCCTTTACAACTAGCAGATCAGAATTTTATTTAATTTAGCGAAATTTCGTCACTTTTAACGCATTTGCGTTACAATAAATTATTAAATGCGGGCGTTCATAACAATGCGTGTATATCCGTAATACAGGAAAAAATTGCCTATTGTATGTTCACGTTCTCGGTATTTTTCTGAGAAACACTTGTAGTTTTAATTAAAGTTAATAAAATATATTGCTCGCATGTCTCCAGAGCTTTCCTGAATAAGTTATTTGTATTGTTTTTACAACACAACTAACGCATGTTATACTTTCATAAATTCTCCGTTTATTTATATCATGACATTCAACGATTCATTCTTTTGACATGACATGACATGTCTTTTGATCTATTCAATCTCAGTATACAATAAATAACTAAATGATGTTATACCTTATGCTATAACAATACATATATTAAAACATTCCGCACCATAAAGGGTTTTCTGATAAATGGTTAATTGTTGAGTGGGTGTTATGCCACATTTTTCTTGAGATTTTAGGAGTTTCGGTCTCGTTTCCGATACCATTCTTATGGAGTTGGCCGATACTGAAACATCGTTACTTTAAAAAAAAAAAAAAGTATTTTCAATAAAATTGGCCGCCAAAACTTACGAACATTAACATCACTTTGGAGAATTTTCCATTTATGTAGAATATGGATATTAAATTAAATCGAGATTTTTAAAATATTATTTGGATGGTCATATAAGATCAAAATTATTCTCAAATTTAATATTTTTTATGATAAAAGCTAGTACCGTTGAGTACAGGATGTTCGCATAACACCAAGTATAAACTTCCCAGCCGATACAGTCGCCGGTAGATCTAAAACTAAAACTTCGACAATGGAGAGAATATCGCACCTCCCTTATTAAAATATCGTCTGTGACGTCGTCCCCAAGGCGGGACGTAATTTGTTCATTTAATCAAATAGGCTGAGCACCTTATAATTCATCTCCAGTCTCGTAGCGATCGTACAAAACTAACTTGTGCCATAAAGTTGGGATTAACGGGGTAGGTTTCCGGCCGCTTGAGGCCCGACACTCTATATCATGCTGATTACGGTTAATATATGAAATCGTTGTAGTTGATTGTGCGGAGTACAGAAGGTGTTTATGTACTTCTGGGCTTATTAGCTTAACTAAACAATTATCCTTTTCAAACTTGTGCTTTTAATTCTCGTTCTAAAAGTTTACCCTGCACTTTTTAAAATGAACCCGTTTCATTTTTTTCTATGTCCAGTTCAAATAAACTGGAACGTAAAATTATTTTATTTTAGTTTGGAATGTAATAATAAATCTGCATTACCAGTCGCTTTTAATAATTGTTCTAAAACATAAATCAAAAAACTATTACCCATCTCCTCGGAAACAATATTTTGGAATACATTCAGCTCAATAATTATTGGAAAATCATAGAACATTTACTATCAATTCTTGTTTTTTTAATGTAACATCAGAATTTGAAAATAAAATTCAAACTATCGACTTGCAGATATATTTTGAAAAAAATTATCTGTAGTTAAGAGAGTGCATCAAAATATTAAAAACAATTGTTTGAGGATGATTAAAATGAAAAATAATAATAAACATTTATCAAAAAAAAATCATCAATTGAAACTTAAAAAACCTATTTTCACCGTGTTTAAAACATCACTAGCATAAATCTTAATATACATAATGAGATAAGCTCAATGATACCGGTAACAATGTAACTGGATTGCATGTAGAATTTATTCCTTGTATATATTTATAATTTATTAATTATAAATATACCTAACACATGGAGCTAACTGGCTTCCGTCGACGAGGACTCAGCTTCCATAACTAAAGCCGCTCAGCTTTGAAGCAGAAAATTCATCATTTCATTTAACTTCCACATCACGAAATAATTTCAAATTCAATTTACATTAAACCTTACAAAGAGCTCTTCATAATTATTTTATTTAATCTAATCAAATATATAAAATATATTAGAATAATTATCTCGCCATTAAATTAAACAAATTTATAAAGAGCATTTCAAAATTATTATAATTAAATCTTAATCAGTAAACATAATTTAATCATCAAATTTTTATCCTATATTTTTGACGGTAAGTACTTTGTGGAATTCCATTTAAATATTTATAATTAAAAATACTTTTGTGATTTTTCCACTTTTTTAATTTAATTAGTGACCGGTCTCGCCAACCCTTCACGTAGGCATTATCAAACGAAATGATTAACTAAACCGGAATATAATTAAACATGTGGAAAAATCACCAAAAAATTAGATTAAGGTTGAAAATTAATTTTTTTTGATTAACCTTGCCTTGCTTTGTCATAATAGGAATTGACGCATGCAGTTTTTGACATTTATTTACTTTTAAAACACCAAATCTTTTAGCATCGAGAACCTCTGTCCTGGATTTGATAGCAAAAATAAAACAAATATTGATAAATATCTTAAGTAAAACACTGGGTTATTGCTTAATTGAACTACACTATGAACATAATACCTGAATTTTCCTAATAAATGTCATTCATTTGGCAGTTTTGAAAACACTACTTTGACAAATAATTTTATATTTACGCCTGTAGTATTATTTCTGTATCCCTTTGGCTATTGGACATTTCATGATGGGTTTTTAATTCTCTCACGATGTTGCAATTTCTGTAATTATTGGAAAAACGGATTGAGTGCTTTTATAATGGCCAATATTCAGTAGTACATATGGTTATTTTCACAAGTAATGACAGATTGAAATACCATATTCATATCAGTTTTTTAAAAAAAAATTTGTGATCAACTTAATATTGTATTTTATAAAATAGATTTTAACTTATAAATTAGAAAAATTGATTTCATGAAATATTGAAACCAAATATAGAATAAATATCAAAATGCTTCTTCATTTCTACGAAGAAACATTTCAATATGATATTATGATTTGCTTTTTAATAATTTCAATTTGATTAAATATGTTATGTGTACTGATTAATAATTAACGAGTAATACGTGATATTATATCATGAAAATTCTTGAGTGATACGAGATTTATTCGGGCAAATTAAACAACTCTACCGGAAAATTTGTGATCTCGATCCAATAAACCGTATTGAATCCACATACAGCTCAACAGTCATCACTGTGTGAAGTTAATTAAATGCTAAATGTACAGCTTTTTTAAATACAACATCATCAAATAATAGAGTAAAGTTATCTAAAAGTTAGGTTATATTTAATAAAAAGAATTTTAATGTGTTATTCTCAAAACATCCTACAAAATTGAAAAAATAACAATATATAAAAAAAATATTTTAAATAAAATACCTTATTGATGTCCTGCCTGTAACATATTGTTTTATCTAATAATGATAAATGAATATTTTTCAATCGCGTTTTGAATACAAACTGGATGAAAAACAATACTATAGTGATATTTGCGTTTGAATAACTTGATTAATTTGATTGATAATAGGACAAGAGCAATCCTCTTACTATTCAGACTCGGTGTATACTCAAAAAATATTAAACCAATTATTAATCCGATTTTATACGAATAAAATTGTAATACAATAAATATTCTCTCAATATACAACATAAATAATGTATCAACAAAACTTTTAATAACGACATAATTCGTCTTGACAATAACTCTAAAATCAATACTCTACTTTGAAATTTCTAAATAATTAGTAATAACCTTTCACTTATCTTAATAGTATATAATTTTAAAATAATTCTGTCTGTACCACAAAGGGTTTTGTTTTTCGGGAATATTAGATCGGCGGATGTTTACGTGTTATTTCGTAATAATTTACTTCATTATCAGGTTTCGAAGAGAAAAAATGTGACGAAATTATCCATGGTAAAAGTACAATAAAAGTTGGCAAATAAAATGTCTTTTTATGGATTACAATATTTTTTATAGGGCAACATTTATTTTTTATAAATTAAAACCCAATAAACCGTTCATTTTCAATTTGAAAGCGTACATGCGTAAAATCAAAGGTAGCTAATGATTTAAGATCACCAAATATAAATAGCCAATTAGCTAGAAGACTGCGATCATGATTGTAATCTTCTAATCATATGGTATTTTATCTTTTTTTAAAGATAAAGTATTACGAATGTCACAAGCCTGTCATGGATAATTTAAATTCATGATTTATTTGAATAATTAAACAGAGAGCAAAGCTAATAAAGTGCTTTATGAAAAAAAAAAAAAAAAAAAATTTAATTTTACAGCCGTGACTACGTTGCTATTTTATAAATAAAATCTATTTGCACGCAAGACATTTAATGTATTCTCCTCGTAAAAAGCATATTCAGTCATTTTTACATTATTTATTTATCTCTGTGTTACTTTATCACATATAAAATATTTGATTATTTAATACACGGCGGCTCCTCTCAGATTTATTTTGAATTTATAACGTCGACGTCGAGGCGGGACTGGGAATAATTTTTTTTTTATTTTATATACAGGCTATTATTGAATACAACAAAGGTTTTAAGACCTACGGTTATTTGAAGAGGTTTTGCAAACGAACACTACAATGTGAACTACAAACGATAAAAGTTTTTTTCTTTCAACACATTATAAAGAAATTATACACATCAATGCTAAAATATATAATTCAATAAATTGATACTTGGTGTAAAATTTTAAATTATGACTGCTTAGATTTTATCTATTTATGGATTGGTGAATCAGATGCGTATTTATTACCCATTACGGGTTTATTATATTATTACTAATATGATTAGGCACATTAGTTCATATATAGAAGATGATTTAAAGAAACTCTCCGAAAAATATCATCGTGATTTGGTGGGATCACGATGATATTTTTCTGAGAGTTTCTTTAAATCATCTTCGATATATGAACTAATGTGCCTAATCATATTAATACTTAGTTAAGTTACTAAATATGAATATCAATTGTTACATTATCCGCTTTTTTTATCATATTATTATAATATAATATCAAAAAGTTATAAGAAAATAAAGTATAAATAAAAACATGATATTTAATCACAGAATTTCGAAATGAAAAGTAATCATTTTTGGTGATTATAGTATACTATAACTTGAAATAACTATTAGGAAATATAAAATATATAAATAAAATATTTTTATGATCTGTTATGACAAAAGCGGAACAACGTTACTAAAAACCACTATAAGTCAAAACTTTAGGAATATTTTCTCAGTTGCACTTATTTACGAAAAATTGAAAAATATAAAGAGCTTTTGTTAACATTTTTTTAAATTAAAAATACCTGAAACAAATTATTTTTTATATAAAAAAGCACACTTCACATCATATGTTAATAAAATCTTTAATAAAGGTCGTTTTAACAATATCTATTAAGTTATTTATCAATTTAATATAATAAGATTATAGTCCTATTGTGATAATACTGGATAAATTATGAGAAAGATATGATTTCTTAAAACAATTTTATGTATCGTATTATTTAATAGCTTAAAACATTTATTTTATTTGAATTGTATTTGACACTCTAGAATGATTAATCATTTTGTGTAAATTAAGGTACATTGCTGTTAAATCTCAACTATCAAAATGGCGCCTTTATGGCGTTTTATTTAAATTGGCACAATCCATTTGAACCAAAAGGAGATCAACACCTGTATCAATTAATTGTCTGGCATCAGCTGATATTTTTGGTACGAGTAATTAATAATTACCGTGCTTTACATCACGATAAAAAAGACAAAGGTCAACTCTTGAACCATGTATTAAATTTTATTTTAACCCGATTGTTTCATACTTATTTGTGATAGTTTCTAAATAGTAATATAGTGTTTTTTCTGCAATTTATATTTTTTATGTAAAAATAGCTCCAAACTGGCAAAGGCAGTTAAACTTTATTTCAAAATTAGGACTTAAAAAAATTAAATGGTTTTTTATTAATCGCCTAACTTGTACCAGTTGCGTGATAGATTATATGCAAACAACAAATTTTGGGACGGCATAGAATCAAAACGTTAGTTAGTATAGATAATACAGAAAAATATAGTAAAGCTCTCCGAAAGTTACCATTTTATATTAACTATTCCGAACGCTTTAATAAAAAAAGTTTAGATGAAGATATATGCTTAATTATTATGATCATGGATATAACCTGTGATTTTCCTGTTCGTTTTTTCGATTTCGAAGTTTCGTAATCAGTTTTTTCAAAAAAAGATATACACAAAATTCATACTTTAATTAATATGTATAAAATTTAAAACATAAATTTTAAAACCCGTAAGTATGTTTAATATTTTCAAAATTAAATGTGAAAATATAGAAATTAATTTTTAAATAATTGTTCAATTGTACAAAAGGCAGAATCCATCAAATATTATCTGCAAAAAAATCCATAAAAATTAACAAAAATTTATATATAGATCATCAGATCAGATCAGAAAGTCTTTCTTCGAAAGTTTCGAAACTATTCCCCGTTTGCAGTTTCCGACTTAATTTTGGCTTAACACAAAAACTGACTCTTAGGAATAACTATATATTAAATAAAAAGATTATAAGAATTAACTAATGAATTGATCATACAGATAAAAACGGATAAAAAATAGTTCAATTATATTATGTTTCCTAGATTCTTCAAGAATTTCACATTGCTTCGTATAATATTACATATTATTAAATAACAATTTTGAATAAAATACTTGAGTGATTTTCCACATGTTTGTTTTTATTTGTGACCGGTTTCGCAGACCTTTCACGTTGGCATTATCTAACATCAAACTCTGTTTGATAATGCCAACGTGAGAGGTTGGCGAAACCGGTCATAAATAAAAACGAACATGTAGAAAATCACTCAAGTATTTTATTCAAAAATATTATAATGGAATTCCACCAAGTACTCACTGTCAAAAATATTGAATATTATTAATTCTTAAAATAAAAAGTTTCTTTAACATTGTAAATTTGTTAGTGGTGGTCAACTTGTTATTAATAAATTTACTTGAATACATTCTTTTTAATTAGTTTTAATAGTGAAATATGCAGTATTTCCGAAATTGCTTTGTGGTGAAAAGTAAATTCTCCCTTTCGATGTCGACGTGATATTAAAATGCACTCACCCATGTTAAAGGTTTCCATAGCCGCGTTGGCGTCGCCCATCATCAGGATGATGAATACTGCGATGCACATGATGCGGATGATCCTCCGCGAATCCATCGTAGGCCAGTTCTGTAAAAATAATAAAATAAACATCAATTTTATTTTTAAAAAAAATTATATAACTTTCTGGTTACATGTTTTATTAATTATAAAACAATCAAACGCTTTTTCAAGCTGCCTCAAGAACTTAAAATAAACATTTCAAAGCGGTTATGTCGCCTTGATTTAAAAATACCAATTCAAGAGTGCATTGTTGTCGGACCCCTTTCAAATTTTGTTTTTCAATTAGAAGTGTGATTTTTTAGAAGTAAAATGTAATTATTTGTTTGAAACTTACGACATTATTTTCAAGAGGGAAAAAAACACTTCCATCTCGGTTTTTTTTAAGCAGCAACAAAACAAAAAGAAACTTTGCCTATATTTAGTCTTTGGTCTCGTGGTTTGTCACTTTCTAGCCAACGATTGGCGTAGGGGAAAACAAAAACGAGCAATAGAGCTGTTACCTTTTTTGATTAAACTTTTTTGTTGGTTTTTTTTGTAAGTTTCTGATTTTTTCGGTATACTAAAAAAAAAATTTATAAGCTAATTACTTTTTACACGGTATCATTGAAGATAATATTTTATTTTGGCTGAATATGCTTTAAAAACTTCAAACATAAATACAAATGCCATGTAAATTTTAATGGATACGAGACACAATAAAACGTACGTGTATATTTTATTTTCGGCAGCAAAATGTAAAAATTCTCTGTCAATTATTAAAATTAATGAATACAGTCCGGAAAAGGTTATTAATATTGACAGTGTATCGGTTATTAAACTAGAGGAAGTATCCCGTTGATAGGAAAAAAAATCGAATTCACTTAATTTGTAAAAACAGCCATAAAGCAATAAGGCGAAAAATCTATAAGCTGGTTATAAAATATAAAGATGTAACACATGAAAAAATTACATTCGGAATAGCTGAAGTGGAATCTAACTATCAAATAATTAAAAATCTTAAATATTTGATCATAATTAAATCAGTAGGGGTCACATACAAATTTCCGAGCTTGATTGTAACGCTTAAACAATGATTATACAATTTTTCACAAGTACAAAAATTTTACGTCCCATACATGTTTGAGAATTATTTATTTTTTAATTATAAATACAGAGTTTTTAACATGCTTGGTTTGGCATTGAGATGTTTCATTATTTATATAAACTTTTTTAGTGTTTATGTATCTGCTTATATAAAGGGCTTATAGTCTTTCTAGCATACTCGGAATTATCTAAAATCTAAAAGATTTGATTATAACGACGTCACAAACGAAGCCTTTAATAACTTCAAACCAAAGCGTACCGGATAACAAGTTTAAAACACGTTGTTTTTTTTTCTTTTTAGCATTATATACATAAATATTCAATAGTTAAACCGATTAAGATCCCGAAATGTAAGGCTTTATATATTGAAGCAGAAAAACCGGCTTTGAGGAATGTACCATACGTTTCAGATATTTATGTTTTTATAAAAAGTTAATTCAGCTGAATAATTTCTGTAAGAATGTTAGACTGATAGAATGAAATATTTCCCGGAAAATTTTAATTTTGCTAAGGAAACATTACAATAAAAGTTGAAATAAATACAAATACAGAAAAAGTATTTTAAACTAGAATACAATAAGTTAAAATATTTAGTTTATAGGCAACGAATGCTGGATGAATGTTTTTTTTACATCGATTCGAGTGTATGTTGAAAGCACCACCCATATATCACTATTTTTAAACGACCAAAAAAATATTAAAAACATTTACCCTCCATTAATATAAACATTTACATCGATCCTCCAGGTATTTGAAGGTTCATATATAAAATTATAAATCAGCGAAAATCTGCATTTCAGAATTTTCAGATTTTGATTACAGATTTTTCCCAAGTCAGTCAAAAGAACGGAAACCGTGTTTTAAAAGTAAAAAAAAGATATCAGAATTGTGGCTTTTTACTGTGATGATTTTAGTCATACATAGAAAATGTAGTATTTAACGAAGATTTTTACAATTGAATAAAGAGATACCGGTAAAAATACTCTTCGGAAACGATCAACAGATCTAACCGACAAAATATCACAAATTTGCAAAAAAAAAAAAAAATTAATAAAATAGTCAGTAAATACAACGAAAATTGAGATGAATAGTTATAGATAGATTATATTATAAAAACGAATTTTATGTACATATTGATCTGCAGATATTATCCCTAAAACATTGAAATCAAAAAGCGTCATCGATGAAGAATAAAAAAACAGTAGTAAATTTACAATAAAATAGTAATACCGTATAAAATAAAAAGATTGGGAGGTGTGCTTACACCACAAAGGTCCACATTATTACAATTCACAGGGGAGTCGCGCAGGCCTCTAAGTAATGTGTCCCGCTCACATAATCGTAAACAAATTTAGGCACCGCTCGCCCGGCCCGACGCTGCACCGGCTAACATATTCGAAACCTTCCCTTAAATACCGGAAGGCTGTTCAACTGAAGTCCAACTTCAACAAATGCCAAATAAAGATGACGTTAAGATAATACCGTGACAATTAAGACGCATAAAAAAGATCAACAAGTTGCGTTCGTTGCTTGTAAATGAGACACGCCAACAGAAATTGTAAAACATTTTTGACTAATGTAAAAAACATATTATATTAAAAAACATTTTTATTGAAATCGAGTTTTTATTAAATTTTATTTCTATTATTTAATTTGATAATGTTTAATTAAAAAAAAATCCTTGAGACACAGTAAATGTGACGACATACATAAATACTTTTTTGTGCGATGAAACTGTGAAAGTTTTGTACAGCATTTGCTTCAACATAATAAATCCGAGGATATATATTTTTTAAATGAATGATTGTGCATTTTTTAAATTATTAAAGGTAGATAAAGTGCATTGACTTACAATAACTGCGGTCGGAGAGGCGATAGAGAGCGCACTGCTCACCCGTCTCCTCCAGGACTGACTGCTGAACTCTCGCTTATCGTACAGTGCCTCGGCGCCACTAGCGACGGATTTTAAAACTACGTTGCATCTATCTATGCATGCATTTTCAGCCTGAAAATGCAGCAGGTCCAAGGTACCTTATAAAAAATACATACAACAATCCTTTCCATTTTCTGATTTTCTTTATAATTATAAATTTCTGCCGATTTCTTAGCGAATAATTTAAATGAAATGACTGAAACTCTGGTGCATAAACGTAATACTATCGTTATATTACATACGACTCTGGAAGCACGCTGAAAATTTTAAATAATAGAACTAAATCTAATATTTCAGACCAGTCGTGAAAAAAAATTATATTCCAACAGGTCTGATATATTAGATGTTGCATCTATCTATGCATGCATTTTCAGCCTGAAAATGTAGCAGGTCTAAGGTACCTTATAAAAAAAATACATGCAACAATTCTTTTCATTTTCAGATTTTCTTTAGAATTATAGTGTGATTTTTGATTTACAGAGAAAATTCTACGACATTCGTGCATTGATACTGTGAAGCATCCGCCTGACACCTAAATATAAAGGGATGCGTTTTTAAATTTCTGCCGATTTCTTAGCAAATAATTTCGTTGAAATGACTGAAACTGTGCTGCACGGACAAAATACTATTCTTATAATAAATACGACTCCGGAATATTTAAATTATAGAACTATATCTAATATTTCAGACCAGTCGTGAAAAAAAAATTATATTCCAACAGGTCTGAAATATTAGTTCTTTAATTTAAAATTTTCAGCGTGTTTCTGGAGTCGTATTTATTATCTCTTTGGGATAGTTTTATGTTCATGTAGCAGATTTTTAGTAATTTCATAGAAATTATTCGCTAGGAAATCGGCAGAAATTTAAAAGCGTTTCCTCTTATATTTAGATATTTGGCAGATGCTTCACAATACGTAAGACATATTGTCGTTACATGAAAGTGAACTTAATACTATTATGTCATAATACGAGTTCCTTTTTATATATGCGGTTTTTTTTTTCAAACATATTTTATTGATATAGTCTTTGATTAATTAAAATATCATGTAGTATTTTTTTTATAAATCGATTAAAATAAAATCCCTTTTAAAAAATTATGTTTAAAAATATACCACTTTGACTAAAAGTCATCTTTATATGAACTCTGATAATTCTAATATTACCGTCACTACCAAAATTCCTCCCCGACTGTAGAGCACGTCTCTATACTTACTGAACTCAGATTCCGGGCATTACTTTGAATAAATATTTGCCATTTTCGTTGAAACTTTCCGCATAAGTTAATTGTTTGCCGTATCCTGGCGGTCGACGGATGGCTTTTGAATATATCTCACAGTGAGAGGCGATGAAGTCTCTATACGAAAGTTCTGAGTCTACTGACCACTCTATTTTACTATAAACTTTCATGATATACGTAAAACAGTTTCTATAATTGAAAATAACGTTTAAAAAAACCCTACTAAATTTTAAAAATACATCAACACGTATGGCACAAATAAAATAAATATTATTTTAAAATAATTTTTTTTGAAGTTAAAGTTCGTAAATGTATCATTGATTTTTTTGACTAAAATATATATGTTTTAAATTAGAACATATACATCAACTGTTAGTAAGTTACATTGAAATGATATAATAGTAACTTTATGTGAAGAAATAATAATCGTTGAATATTTTTTTGGAGCCTATGAATAAATAACAAGCGCCAACAAAACTTTGAAAGCTTGTTGACACTGTACTAAAATCAAATAAGCTCTGGAAAGTACGACATTTGAAGGAAACTTTTACATTTCCGGATTTATAAATACATAAGCACCTGAAAAATACGTGGATGTTTGCTTTCCTTTTGGATTAAATGCAATGTCGAGTGAAAATGTACTTCTACTTTTATTTTCTTTGCTTTCGCAAATACTGTGGGCAAGGGGAAAATTCACATTAAAATCCATGAATCGGAAATCGGGCCGGAAATGACAGCCATCTACCCATACATCTGCAAAAGGGGATAAAATGAACGCAATAAGTGCAAAAAACACCGTCCAAGCGTAATTTAAAATGTTTTACTTCTCCCATTTCAATTCCAATCAGCATTTTTTTATTAGCGTCTTGTTTTTCAAATTTTTCGATGGGCAGAAATATATTTTCATACGTTTTAATAAAGCAAATAAAGGTTATAAGCATATAATAACTTTCACCAAAGACATTGAAATACTGTCAGTATAACAAAAGTTCATCTTTTATTTGATATATTTAGAATTATTCACAATTTTAATATTCATTAAGTTGACTCATACAATATATATTCATAACATCAAACTACGCAATATCAAATTTGAATTAAAATATTGCTTTACATACAAATTACAAATCGCGTGTAGTTATTTTATTGGCAATTGGATTATGTTAATAACATTTCAAATAGAAATATCATTTTATATGTGGGATATATCTCATAAATCTGTTATCATCAATGTTCATAAATATGTATTTATAAAATATTTGACTTAAATTCCACAGATACGTTCAGTATGCTATACCGTATTGACAGCAAGTATGGTATTATAATCAAACTAAAAGTTTTGCTTGAATTCTTATACTGCAACAGAATTAGTTTCATCTGACTTCGTGAACCAAGTTTTCTGGTCTACAAATTTTATAATAGAATAGCCTTCTACTCCAACTCTACCGTTAGCAGCGGTTTTCAGTTTTGACTTGCAGGGATATCGTGATATTGAAGTTATTTTTCTGCTGCTTCGATCCTATAATATATTCATTTTAATTTAAAACTTACTGTTCTTGTTCTTCGGAAATATATATATATATATATATATGATTTTAAAATAATACAAAAGCTTTGATTTTCCTGAAATATTCATAAACACAGATATTAGTTCAATAGTTGTTTCAAGTCTATTTATTTATGATGCGCTATCAATTACACTAATATAAAATGGTTACTAGAACTTAAAAAATAATGAATAATTGAAATAAGTTACTTATTGAAATAAAAATGTTACATAAGACTTTTATATAAATTCTTATATATTTTTTTAAATAACTGTAGTTCCAAGGCAAACTCCTTCCTTTAGCAAAGGTCCCGTCGCTTGCACGAGGGTGAGATTAATGTTGGGGTCAATAAAGACCCATTTTTCAGCAACAAATACACTTCCATTTACGAAAGTCTTCTAATCGACGGATCAAAACCTCTAGATCAAGTAGATTTTTTTTCTAATTTATTTCTATAAATCTTACCGTATATATTTATGTAGAATTAATAATGGCACAAGCATAAAGGTATTATTAAACATAATAAATAAATAATGACTAAAACACAAATCAAAAAGCAATTTAAGTTATTATATAATGGGCCAACATTCAATAGTCTTATAAGTTTATAAATAGTTTCAATACAATACGTACTCATTTTTACTACGCCTATCATTTTATATAATCCATGCTATAAGTAGTCACCTTTTCCATAACTCAACATGATGCCATGCCAACATGATATCATGCCAACATGATATATCATGATACATCGGTATAAATGTAGGTATTTTTATTGTTCTATATACTAGCAAATAATAATAATTTTGATCCTGTACTTAAATATATTTTTTTCTCAAATATTCATATAAATTTAATTATATAGTGATTTAAATAGTTTTCGTTGTTCGCCGAGAAAGTATGCCTACGGGATTTTATTAATTCTCATCTACGCCATTTGATTGTATGGATGTTACTACATATATAAATTTCTTATACTTGCATGTATGGCCGTTAATAATAAGAGGTTACCTATAAAAAAAGCATTTGATATGAAAAGTTATAAAATATTTAGCCTAATGTTGAGTTCAGTAAGCAGGTCGCACCTTCAAGAGTCATAGTATTTAAGGCGGCTTTGCAACAAAATCAGCCTTTTAAAAACACTCAATACGCCCCATGAACATTGGCCACACATGCTGGAATGAAAAACTATTTTAAATGAAACGAAATATTAATTTCTTAACCAATTTTTGATACGTGATACCATACTTTTCTTCGTTATGATAAATACATGTATTTAGACATGACGCTAAAAACAAAATTATTTATTTTTGCTTATCGTAAATAATATAAAGGTATTTACCAAATGTTACAAGTCTTTGTCTCAGAGAAACATTTAACAATAACGAGAACAACGCTTGTTGAGATTTGTACACATTTAGAGTACGACATCCCTTATTGTTTGCCGCCGGCGGCTGTTCAAGTTTTGGGATTTCCGCCCTGACCGGAGACTTGCCCGCCTCGTCGCCCCCACCCCGGAGTAATGGGACGCGATACGTTATAACTGACCTCAAAGTTGTATGCAACAATCCCTGGTTAACTTTGACTAGGTGTTTATTTTTCAAACTTCACCCCTCCGTCTCGCTACCGGGGGCTTATAAATTTTTAATTATTAAGATAACAATATGCTATCTGAATTTCAATTTTTGTGTCCCTGGGTAGTGATATTACATATAATAATATTTTTTGATGAACCTTTTATTCTATTGGTCCTAGAAACACGGAGCCTCTGCTTTACGAATTATTAACACAATAATCTTATTATTTTTTTTATACACATAATTATGAATTGCATTTTTTTATCAACATTTACAATTACAATACAAGTAAAACTTAATTTCTGAGGTACCTTGTCGGTTCAGAAATGACATTAATTCTATGGTGCCCCCAATATCTGGCCTTTTTACTTTATTATGTTGAAATAAACAAGAGTTCTGAAAGCAAAATAAATTTATGCAATAAATCAACGTATTTTCAGTAATTATTTATATTGTACAGATCAATTTATTCTTAATACAAGTTTATTACATAGAAAATGCTTAGTGCAATATTGTTATTCATTAAAACAAATCAAAATACTAAACTTTAGTAAACCTTTATCGGTCAATGCTAAATTGAATTAGCAATTCTAATGAGTATTTTCATCCGGTACGTTATTTCCATTTTTTCATTAAAACGGATTCTTCGTATCGGAAATCATTTAAGTCGAGCAAAAGTGAACAGCTTTTATAAATTGATTATTCAAATAATGTTGCCTTTTATTTAAAAACAAAACAAATAGTATGGCCTCTTAGGCAAAAATAACAGCTGAAGAAACCTCTTCCGAACGCGAATACCAGGCCATTACTTATCGGTATTAAAATATACATAAGGGGTTACGGTAAATCACAATGCTAAAGCTACGAGATAATAGAACATCTCGCTACCACTTCACGTCTACCCGCCTCGTTGTAAAATGGATGAAGTTACTAAGTATGTAAGTTATATAGCTCAGTGATACATACGATCTATTTCCATCTCAACTCGAGGTTATTTATTTAACCGAGATAATGTCTTATAATATATGCTACTTTATTACTTACTCTAATTCACTGTAATCCAAAATCAATCTCATTATTGTAGCTAGAAACCAATCACTTTTAAATCACAAATGCATGCACATGCTTGCTACATCTCTTCTGAAACGTCTCAAGCCAGAATCTCTGCATGTTACGTGTACCGCTAGTGCTATTAACTTCCTTGTCAAAAGGAATAATCCTCTTGAGAGATGCATCTGTGGCTTACTGAGATGCGCAGCTGATAGATTAATAGTATGGGTTCTATTCTACCCGTAAAATGAATCCCAAGCAGCCAATCTTCCATACATATTCAACGTTAACTTTAGCCTATTTCTAGAAAACGTTTTGTAATAGTAAAGAAATACTTAGAGCACGATAATTAAATTATATTGATCGATAACTCGTTCTTCAATATTACATTAAAATAATTGTGAGATATTCAAATACATAAATTATAAAAAGTAAGTGTACACCATGTACCATGAAGCAAAATAATCAATTACAGTTAGACAAAAATGCTGAAGATAAATAAATATCCAGCGGCAAATTGAGCTAAAACTAGTCGATAAATAAAAATTCAAATGTGCCCGGATCAACATAATAAGCAATGTAGTCAAGAAAAACAACAATATCTCAAATAAAATAATGTTACGTAATTATTTTTTTAAAAATATATCAGGGGAATTGAAATCGTTTTTAATTTAAAACGAAAGAGTCAGCTACACAAAAACCGTTTTTTTTAAGTGTAAATATTTTTCTAAGACAAATTATACAATCAAACCCTTTGACAGTTTATGAAATATTACGAATGATGACAACTTTTAATGACGGGGAAACCTGAAAAGTGAAGGTCTCAACAATTAACAAACATGAAGCCTTTGAAGTGTGGACCTTTTTAAAATACACCAAAGAAAATATTAAAAGTAAAATGTCTTGAATAAAAAAGACCGATGGTGGCTGTTCTGTTATGAAGGAAATGAAAACCTGATAATGTAAAATATATATTTTTATATTTCTTGTGAAAGAGAAAATTTCCAGAAACAGGATAATGAACGTTTAGCAACGTCCTTTTGCAGAAATCACCAAAAATACACGAAAGTCCGAACATTTTTTGCATCAACTGATAAAATGTTAAATCTAATCACCAACTTCCTTCACTTATAATAAAAATAATATTCTCTGATCTACCTTTCGTTGAATATTTGAAATAAAGCAAAAGTAACAAATACGTTTTAAAAAAGTACATATTTTTTATTCAGAGTATCAATCTATAAATTTATATCAAAGCATTGATTATAAAATTTATACATATAAAAGCGAATTGTCGATATACATATATATATACGTTTTTCCTTAACAAGTAATTATTTCATTGTTTATTATTCCTTTAATGATGATGTTAATCTCTTTTAAACTTTAAAAAGTGACAATTTCATAATAATTAAGTTATGGTTGTAATTACAACCATAACTTAATCACTCGAATTTTAATTTTTATTACCATGATACCCATAATTCGATCACAATAAGTTGTGTGTAAGAAAGTAAAAAACAAATTTTCCCGAATTATTTTAATAAAATGTTTTTTATCCATTGTTAAACAGAGACAGCATATCAATCATTGATCAGAATTTCAAGAACTAACTCGCTAAGTATCGGCAAGAGCAGAATCGTATTTATACAAGTGATTCTCAACGTTAATTAAAACGATCACCACCCCACTTATCCGTCACGAAAATCACTATTGAACATATCATTAGCAAACGCACCCTTCTAGTCACTCCCCGTCTTATCAGAAGGAGAATCTCAGACTCGGGGGGGGTGGTGGCTTATCTGGGGGACAAGACGTTTTGGATTTCAAACTCGAGGGGCGAGGGGTAGTTCTGCGGGTGCGGGCCGAACTGCGCAGTCCGACTGTACTCACTCCGGGTCACTCACAAATGGTTTATCTATTAACGTGCGGGCGTGCGGTTAAATTAGACAAGCTACCCTCATAAAATAAGGGTGGATTGCGTCTAAGACTGCGGCTCGCTAAACGGGCTTTATTATTATTATATTATATTAAAAGAACCCTTTTTATTAGAGTCACGTCCAACATACTAATTAAATGTATAATAAACTGATTATTCAAAATTTTCAAGTAATCTGCTCTCCAGATATACTGATTATTTTATCAAAATTCTAAGAATGTATAAATGCTTATAAACTATATTCTTGTTGCGTCAATTTAAAAGAATGTAAGAAACTTTCACTATTATTTGTGACAAGGGTACTTTAACTAACTGTATAATGTAAGCCCTGAATACTTAATTCCAATGTACATGTCAATAATGACATATCCCGTGGCTATACAAATAATCTGATGACCAAGTATTAAAAATAACAATCAATGAGTCAGATTTTTTTCTAAACGTTCTTCGTTGCGATCTTATTAATGCCACGCAAGTCTAGCAGATTGTCTGTTTATGTAACCATCACAAAGCTTTTGATTTAAAAATGCTAAATCTCAAAATTATCAAAAGGCTATCTCTTCGGTATATTATTATTCAACGTTATTTTCTAATGAAAGTGATTTTTGAAATAGAAAAAATTTGTGCGGAAACCTCAAAAGAAACATTCTGAAAAAAGTTATTTTTATATCTTTCAGAGTCTACTTTAGTGTCAATTTAAAATAATTTTCGCGCAAGTGAATACACCTGGTGACTAATGAGGGTGCATTTCAAAAGCCTCACCTGTTACATAACTGTAAACATTTTTACGACTCGACGTCCTTACTCAAGCCACCCGGTCTGAGTAAATGCAGAAAACTGTTGGATCACGACATATTTTTAGATAAACCTTTTCGTTTAATCTAATTGAAATAAAACAATTTTTCTTAGAAATCATCGAATTTCACGAACTAAATACTTTAAGCGTTTGATTGAATTCAATATATTTCACTATATTACCTTAAATCTACTTGCAGCGACAACGTAGAAAGCTTATAATGTGTCTTTGTAAGAGCTAAACCTCAACATATTCCAGTCCTCATTTTCTAGCATAATCACAATTTAATAAATGGTAAGCAACTTCTCAATAGATAAGTCTATATGGTTTCGGTTTTCTTATAAAACCTATGTTATAAACTTTAAATATTCGGTTCGTTGAGTTCACAAGTTGCGTACATCCAATTGGAAATGCATTATTCTAAATACCGCAGGCAAAGTTTCTCTTTCGGAAAATTCCAAGCACTAAGTGAGACAAGCGGGGTTGTTCACCCCGTTCGTTGCACCAAAATATTCAGTACAAGAACGGTTCTATAACGCTGCAAATAGAAGCGGGCCTTGCACGCCGACTACGTCACACGGCAGCAACTTCCAAGACTAATTAATGCACGATGTACGCGAAACATTCTTCGCTTTATTAATAATGTGCTCCCCCAGCTCGTACCATACCATACCTTTTAATAAATACTTCAAACTTTAGCTTCTGTTCAGTATCTTGACCTATTATAGAGCCACTAAATATATCGATTCAAATTGTTTATGCTTTAATAATATCTATTCACATGTAGAGCGTTACCGATACTTTTGAAAATAAATTTTATATCCAATCAAAATTTTTCATTTGAGGATGAGTTGATATTAGCAATCGCATATAATAAGCTCTAAAAAATTTGATATGGTTATGCCTTTACTATAATAAAATGTTTATATTACATCAACATTGTAATTTAAAAAAAAAATTTAAAAATGAGTTAACTATCATTTCCACGTTCTTTGAAAGAAATTAGGGTCATTCACATAGCACGCGATAATAAATATAAAACACTCATAACTTCGCATGTTATTATTGGCAGAATTTTTTTTTTCATTAAGAATGCAATAATAATGCAGATTTTAAAAATACTTAACTATCGTTAAATAAATAACTAATTGAATTTGAATGATTTGGTCTTTTTAAATTAATGATAAATTGTGAACTGTGGAGAGTATTTATAATAAATATGAAAATATTTTGTTATACTGCCGAATACAAAACCAATCATTTTTTTGTATTCTACTTCAAATTGAAAAAGCTCTTGTTACTTAATATTCCAAAACAAAGTTTAAATTGTTAATAAATTGGCTGAAAATGAAGTAAGCAATTTCACGACCGATAGATGTTCCCTACGTAAACTGAAGCTATATTCAGATTGAAAAAATACGTAATTCAATAAGGTACGTAATTTACTCAGCCGAGTGCTTATCGACTTATGTTTTCATTTTCTCTGGCGGATGCAATATTCAACAAGTCCACGGGTGCGCTAGCAAACGACGACCTTAACTAGCAAACACAGGACTCGACAGCAAATTTTTTAACACCCTTTTTTACATTAAATAAGCCGACTGGGGCTGTTTTTTTTATAATTCGATTTTACAGAAAAGTATCGAGGGATTCTTTGAAAACCGTAAATTGAAAATAATATACAAACAACTCTTATTTCTGTTGGTAAGGCGCGAATTTTTATATGAGTAAAACCTGTTTTTATAAAATAATTCATTATAAACTGACTAGTTTAATATGCGTAGCAATATGCGTATAAAATCACTCAAGTAATTTATTAGAAATAAATAAATATATACATCTTTTTAAATTCCGTCGACCAAGAAACAAAACGATAAACACTGCCGATCTTTTTAGAAAATCGGTTAAAAAAATGTCAAATATTTATCAAAAATATATTAAATTTCAACCCTTAGGTTTGTTTAGATTTCATCAACAATAAAAAAATATTTTGCGTGAAAGTCTAATCAACTCTACGAACAGGTAAACATTTTTTTTATGAAAGTATATATTTTTAAATTATCTTGAAAATACAGACAACATTAGAATTTGAGAAAGCTGAATCGGGAAGAAGACCCTCTCGCCTGCATTACTGACCACCGCACAGGCCGAGCTCGGTCATTGCCTAAGGCACCCCAGCACTATTTAATTATTCACCGGTTATACTCCCGTTAAGTACGTGTCGGTGCACGCTATTGCAGAGTTTTAATCAAATTAAATCGTGCTGAGACTCCATTTCGGGTGGTGCCGTGAACGAGATCAATAAATGAGAAATGCCCCGAACGTGAGTCACACGGAGCGTGTGTGTAACCCGGTTGCGACGCTCGTTCGAGTCCGATCGTGAAAGGAATCCACTGCTTCAGGTGCCGGGTCGTATAGCTCTAGTGGGGTGCTTACCTGTATCCGTGTAACTACTTTAACGATTTTCTTGGCATTTCCAGACAACCCACATTACATCAGTCAAATGAAAGGAAGCGGATATTTGGATCATTACAAATTAATATTTTTTCTGGAAATCTAGAAAGGTACAAGTTTTATTTGATTTTTTTTTATATCAATATATCAAGTTTATTGATGATTCAAAAAAAGTTATGAGTAAATAAACTTGCAAAGATATTTAAAAAATAAACAATAAAAAAAAATACATGGATAGCCGGTGCTGGGGATTTTCATGAAAGGATCGAAAGTATCATGAAAAATTATTTTACAAAATTTACATATTACAGTTTAAGCAGTACCATATTAGTAAAATAAAATTAAACTTGATTATATGTGACCACTTTTTTTGCCCCACTTTGACATTTCTGTGACCGTGCTTTTTGGGTTAACCGGCATAAGTTATGATGCAGAGTATAGAATTGAAATATGACCCTTTTCATAAAAGTGCTATTTTATGTTTTTTTTTTTATTTCGGTAAGTTTTAAAACTTAATGTCGTCGTATCTTACACAACCGTAGGGAGATATTATTTTTACAAAATCGAATGGAAACGTTCTTATAATAAGCTCTTTTCTTTTTACTAATACATTTTAGAATATTCTTAAATAAATAATGGAAGTAGACAAAAAAATAGAAGAAATAATATTTGATTTTATATATAGCCATTAATCGTAGTTAAATAATAATATTTCTCATTTGATTATTTCTAAAAATGTATATGATTGCAAAGCTTTGCTAAAATTACAAAAACTTTGTAAATCTTACTCATCACAATACTGAAATTTTGGGTTGGTTATTTTTTACATTAAAATCATAAGTATAAAATATACAGGTCAATAAATTACATTTTAACTACTAATTTAAAATATTTGGTTGGTTTACAAATTGCTACAAGATTTAACATGATTTTATTTTTTTCAGCGATTTTAAGTAATAAAATAAACAAAAGACTGAATTATTGTTAAGGTACTTACTTATTTCCTCAAATATATAAAGCAGTTCTTGAAATTTCGTTTTATTATTTTCGATGAAAGAAATAATTATATCAATGATTTGTAATAATTTTCAGAAAAAACAGACATTGGAGTTATTAAATTTTAAATCAAAGCTAATAAAGTGATAAATTCTCTGCGGAAATTCTTCAACTTCACCATCGTCAAATACCACTTGTTTGTTAGCACATTTAAATTCTTTTATAGGAATGTCAAGAACCTTATCCGAATAAAACCCAGAATAAAACTATTTTTAGTGGCTATTGTCGGCTGTAAAACTTTGCCATGAAGCAAGCTCACCCCAAATGCGGACATTTACATTTCAAGGATTCGGGGAACGACCAATTGACTTGTCATACACATGTTTCCAAACGATAACATTCTCTTTGTGGCTCTAATCCGTATCGAATCACTGACACATTTTTTGTGCCCTTTCTAGTTAAATAATATTTTATTTATCTAAAAAAAAAACAAATTAAAATGAAAAATATACTTGCAGTTTATTTAATCAAGATTATTTTTATTACGAAATTCAAACGTAAAAGTCGGATTGTTTTTTGTTGTAATATTTTTAATATGACTGTATTGTTTATTTAAATGATTTCTTGTTCTTTCCTTGTTAGCCGCTGTGATTTGCAAAATGTATTTTTACACTAAAGAAATCGTGCGTATTTTCGTGATCGCCAGAGCGGTGAGTTTGGCGGTTATTCGGCGAATCATCACATGCGGGATGATGCAGCATTTTTCACGCCAACTTCCACATAATTAGGAAAGCCCCGCTTGTGTTTGCTCTCTCGCCTGCGTGTTGCCATTAAGTCTCGCGTGCCATCATCGCCGGGGAGCTCTTTGAAAAAATAACCGGGCCTGTGTGACTCGTGCGAATAATATCCCTGCAGATAAATTATACTCTACAATGGCCCGCCGCTGAGCGCCGAGCCGCGCGGCGTTACGACGTGCGAGAACACGGCGCGGCGACGCGTCCTCACGGCAGCCACTGTCATTGTTACAAGACACAGCCAAACACGACAATGCCCAAAAGAATCAATTGAAGTCACACATGCTTTGCTTTTTCATAGAATACAATATTATCATTAGCACATTCTTAATTTTTTATGTAAAAGCATAAAATATCCTTTGTTACATTTTTTTTTAGTAGCGGTTATTAAATTGGTTTTTAACAACAAAAAAAACAGTTAAAAATCATTTTATCGCTTTCGATATTTTTGTAGTCAAAATCTTTTTTTTTCTCGGGAGGTTATTTTTGATGCATGCGCTTCGTCGTAGTCTGCCAATCAATGTGGCTCACGAGGACGCGTTTGCGCGAGACGCCGTCTCTAGTCCTTACGATTGTTCTTATTTATTATGCCGTTTTTATGTATTACTGCGCAGTAAGCCATACGCAGCCAGGCACGGCCTCGGAGAGTCATCTCGTCGAATAAAAAATGCATAAAAGGAAGAGTTCCCGGCCGCGGCGGCATTAAAGCTCCGGCACTAATAACGGAGCCGGGATCCCACGAGACGGACTGCCAGCGAATTCGCTGGACCGAGCTCATAATTTATCAGATCAACTTGTAATTTTTAAACAGGCATGGTACTGAAAACGCACCTGGATTCATATTCGCGGTAATTTATAAAGACTTGTTATTTTGTCAACAATAATTTTAGTTGAATTATGAATTTTGGACATAAAATGCCTAACGAATATTGTAATGTTCAAATGATACCGACTTTTCTACAATACTCTTTCCACATAAATCATATTTGAATTGTAACCAAATTTTATTGTTATTTTATATTAAATTTCCTTTTAAAAAATATCAATGAAAAAAGAAATAAATATTTATTTAACTGCCAGTAAGATACTTTGTGTTTCACTTTGACTACAATTAAATATTGAAACTACTAGTAAATAAATTCTTTTCATCTCGTTTTAAATATTATATTTGTGACGTGAATGTATAATTATTAGTATTAGTAATATTGCATCGCAATAATTGAGTTGAGTGCTTTTTCAACTCACATTGATTGCAAGCCTGGCATTAAAATAAATTACATTGATTATTAACAACACGTCGATAACAATTACTTCATGGAATCACGTCCGTTATGAGTTGAAACCTGATACTGTAATGGAAATGTACGTAATTAAACAATGTTTCGTGATAAATAATGAATGACTACGTGATTACACTTTATATTTTCGTCATTTGAGCATGAGTATTGAGATTTTGTTTACAATTTTATCGGAAATTACGCAGTGCATGACTTTGCCATGGTATCTATGGGACAGTTTTCCCATAAATAAAGATGCAGATACGGTGTTTAATTTTAATTTCAATAAAAATAAATTACAATATTCCTCGGTGATTGGTTCGGTATCTTGCTAAGTACGACGCTTTTATTCCAGAAGTAGTACTTCATTCTATTTTTTTCATAGTTTCAATAATTAAGCTTGTGGGTTGTTTTTTTAATTTTTTCAATATATTTTATATTTTAAGCTATATCTATAAAAGTTAAATGAATGAGTTGAAAAAAATTACACATATAAATGCCATATAAAATCTTTTATTATATATTGGTTTTGATTTTAAAAATACAATGTACTGGAACAAAAACCGTTAAATATTTAGTATAAATACGAATGCTAAAGGTTGAATAAGAGCTTGAAAAGAAGTTTTGATGTTGGGAAATTCATTGAAAACCATGTTTTATGAATTTAATCTGACTTACACATATATGGTTTATGTAGATTCAAATATTTTTTGGTTTGTATTAAAGGCAAAATATTCAAATTCGGTTTTCTCATCAAATATAACCAATGATATAGTTGAGCGCTTTATCTTAAAGGTTAAACCACCCCATTTTAATATGACTCATATCCGGACCAAACCCTTGAATGTATCTAATGATGTTTTATATTTGGAAGAAAAATAAATATATATATTTCATTTAAAACCTCCAGTTTTTGTTTTATTAACTTAACAGAATATAGTATAACAATTCATTTCATAATTATCATGTTACCTCATAATTCACCAATGTACATTACAATCTTCCAATTCATACCAGATTAATGAACTGAAAACGCGAATTACGCTCAGAACCGGAAACGCCTGTCAGTATTTAAACGATAAACAAATAAAGGGGGATGCTCTCTCATTCATCTCTTGTTAACACCTTGAATAATATAGAAGCTTTCTATTCTCAGCAGAATAAAACAATTAGTGAGGTAGTTTAAAAACCCGCCGTGCCCGCTCCACCCGTCCGTCATTTGTACGCCTTATTAAAGCACTCATTACCTATTCTACCTTGCGATAGTGCGCCGCCTCGTTCGCCTGCCTTATTTGAACTTCCCCTCCACCTCTTCAAACAACCTAACCCAAAGCGCGGGCTGTAAACCTTTGGATCTTTATATCCCCAAATTCAACAAGAATATGATATAGGATCAAGTGAATATAAAAATTTCACCCAAAAAAAACCGAGGTGGACTATGACTTGATAAATACAATTAAGAAACATCGTCTCTAATGATAAACATGGTTTTGTATATCGTTATCTAATCTGTAATTATACCGTCAATGGTGATAGATCGAACTAATTTTTTTGAAACGCAGTACATTTTTCAATTATTGGTCGATTATAATTCGATGAACAGTGAAAGCTATTACGTCCATTTGTATGATATAATACCAACAAATGATCCACACATCCGACATCGCAATCTCCAAAGATGCGCCCGATTAATAATAATATTTTCAATGTTATCTGTAAACACATTTAAAGAAAATAAATCTAAGACCCATGAAAATGATCATTTCTAATAAACAAAAAAAACGATATCATACTCGCAAACGACGAAATCGCAACAACTTATGAAAAAACTTAATGAACCCAAGCTCTGGGTTTTCGAAGCGAATGTTTTTTCGATTTTACTGGGATTGCCACGGCGTCTGATAATAACAAAGTTTTCAAAAAAGACAAAGAAAAGGGAACAACCTCTTTTCTTATGTTTTGTAGCTTCCGGCAGCTAAGTCTTTATTGTTAAGCATTGTCCAATTGTTTCAAAGGCAACCTCAACCTTGCAAAAACCTTATAAATGAAGACTTTAAATCTATACCGGCATCATAAAAATACAGACTGCACTTGACATTTTGTATTGTTAGATTTTTATTGTATTGAATTTTGTAAGTTATATTATATGGATTCGTGTTATTTCATTTATGCAATATAAGGGTACTTCAAATTGTCTGAAACCTTTTTAGTTTAACTTTTAAATTTCATTATCAAAAGATATCCATGGCCATTTAAAATGCCTTGAGTATGATTACAATCAGCAATTTTCCTGGAAAACATAATGAATTTTCTCTCAATAAATATCCCAAGTATTGTGTTTTCTTATGTTTTATGGCTTCTTCTAATTAGAACTTTTCCAAAACTTAAGCATTGGCTAGTTTTTCTACGAACCTTTCAAAATAATTGGCGTTCAGGTAATTGCTTTATTAAAAATTTTCATTGCATGTAATATTTTGTAATTTTATTTCATTTGAATTCGTATAGGCAATTTTTACAACTTTTAATTGCCTGAAAACTCATTTGTTAAAATTCTTTTGGGGTTTTAACTACAGTATCAAAAGATATTCTTGGCCTTTTAAAATGTCCTCAGAATTTTCGCAACAACTGATAATTAGCAAGTTCTCTGAAAAAGAAAATGAATATACATTCTATTCCCTCTCGTAAAACATCTCAGGTATCGTGTTCTCGTTTATTCAATGGCTTTTAGAAACTGAGTTATTTTCAAAACATAAATATTGACCTAAAGGAATTTACTAAAGCTTTTGATATGAAAACTGTGACAATATTTCGGTTTTACTGAACAATTATGATTGCACGTTTTATTCGGAAAATTTAATTATTATAGATTAGCACTGTGAAAATTTTAATAATTTTAAATTCTCTAGGTCTGATAATTCTTTCATCTTTAGGTAAAAGCGTTTACTGTTATTAATTTCAGTATTGTTTTCTTTTCTAAATGTTTTTAAATAATCTAACATATCATTTAATCAATCATGGCTGCACGCCAGTTTGGTTTAAAAAGACGTTTCTACAATACTTATTGAATAATGCTTCAAAATTGCAATAAATTATTCCAATTAAAAGCAACAATTGTTTATTGCAACTCGTCGTATTTTCTGTATTGTGAGTATTTATATCGCTTACAATTATCTTCATTTATAAAAGATTGATAATAGAATTGAAAAAAGTACTTTACATTTTATGCTGAGTTTTAAATAATTGATATGTTGCAAGTTGCAAATAAACTAGCGGTAAAACTTGTTAACAAATGAAATGTCAAACAACGATAAATTAGGCTATGTTTTTTTATAACGAATTTCAATCTACTAAATTTAATACTGCCATGCAACTGTAAAAGAGTCTTGGGAAGGTAATTTAAAGTTTAAGAATCACTGAAATATGGTAAATGGGGGTGCCTTGGGGTAGTTTTTGCGGTCACGGTCGCGTCACGTTCCTTAATTGTTCAATAAATTATTTCAGTATCTTTTTTTAAATGGCGTCGTTATGTCTTCGGAGAGTGAAATTAAGTGGCAAATACTGATTCAAACTATTCGAATGACCACATCTTATGTGAATTTCCAGTACCAAATAAATAAATAATATCTAACCTCCAACAGCACTGCAGTTTAATTAAATTAAGCACTAATCCACGATAGCTGTAGTTTACGAGATATTTTTGTTAATTTTAAAAATTATATTTTATTTTATTTTATAATTTTATAAAAAATTTATTATTTTAATGAGATTATTACGGTGAATAAATATTTTAATTTAACAAATATACCTGATTTGTTTTTGTCAACATTAATGTATAGATATGTTTTTTTTCGTGATTGATTGAATATTCAATAATCACCTGTTATTTTTAGTAAAGCATTGAATTATCAATTGAGTAATGCCTCTAATAGATTAATATTAAAGTTGGTACGATCGTGCCAATCATTCTCGGAGGGAAGGGCCGCATTAAGGCCTCGTTTGCCGCAGCCGAGGGTCGTAGGAAACCAGATATGTGACCGCGCAGGGCCGGCGCTAGGATTTATTATTTCCTTTTTTACGTCCCGACCCCTCTAATCTGGCTGAAAGTTGCCGAAACGTAAGGAGAGAGCATATCGCTTATTGCGGCTTTATGAAGTGTTCTTTACGTTGCTCGGAGAGAATTTCGGGTTTCAACTTCGCGTTTTTGATGGAAGCTGTGGGTTTTGGATTGTTCGACCATAGGGAAAAGTTTTATGGTGATTCACGATTCGCATTCTGTTACGGACGCTACTGTTTAAAACTTGTGTGCTAAGTTATCAGTAATAGGATTGGCAAAAGTGCGGACAGATTTTATCGTAATAGAGATTATTGTAAAGTATTTATAGAAAAAAAATTCACACTTAAATTTTAGATGCTCAATATATATTCTTTCCGCCCAAGTAATATAATTATATTAGAACTTTTGTATTGACTATCAAAATTTTTTTATGCTAAGTATCTAAGCAAAAAATACTAAGGCACTAAAAACTCGAACAATCTAGTAACCCGTTATTGTTTTAGGCAGATTAATAATACACTATTATTTATTTATATATGAATGAAAGAAAAATTACACGTAAATCGATAACTCACGTGCTTTTATATTTTATAATTATCAAAAAATATGGAGACCGTAAACGCCAAAGATACTCCTCAATTTGAAGTGTCACTTCCTTCCACCCTTATTTACTCACTAAACATAACGCTCAAGACCGAATCATAAATGATACTATAGTATTGTTATCGCCGACTATCAGACGCCGTAAAGTATTGACGAGGGACCGCGAGGCAGTCCGGCCGCGGCGAATATGACCATCGACGTATTTCAATAATGAGCCAATAACCTTTCCCCCCACTTATTGACACAATCTCACTGAAACGAGCTATTCTTTTATTGATATCTATTTAAGTCACGTGACTGCCGATTCTGCTTTAAGTTGAGACATAAAGTGTTCATGGACTTGATGAGCTTCAAATACATTGAAACTTGAAGATTATATTACGGCGTTGATGTACTTCAGGAATTAAAATAACTAAATAGTTTATCTATAAGTTTTAAGTAAATTGCAATATATTTACAAATATTCCAAGAGATATATCAAGTTCAAACCAAAGTTAATAAAGTTGTCAATCTACCTCTTCGATAAACACCACTACTGTTTAATTCAAAGCGTAATTGGCATGTTGCCCTTGATTTTGATTAAGGTTTATTGATTGGGTGCCTTGTCACATTGATGTGCACGTTGCAATGAGAAATTACACATCACGAACAGACAAGGTCAAGTTTTACCTTTGATTTATTCAACAGAAGGGGGCTTTCACGTGTTACAATCACGTTTTCGGACTGAGTTTTAATTCTTAAAGTTGAAGAAAAAAAAAACAATGAAAGGAAAACCAATATCAATATTTAAGTACATATTGAAATAATTTTATTTTAATATAGTTTTATTATTATAACTCGTCTATCACACTTGCTAAAATAAGAGGTTAAATCTTTATTTTTAAAAAAGGTAATTTCGTTTTCAATAAAACATGTTTGCTCTGTTCTTTTATTGTTATAAATAGTTTGAATCAACTTATTATTAGAGTTAGAACAAGTTAGTAAACGAGTTAGCAATGTTTTCCTCAAAGCTAATATACTTGAAATAAGATACGATGCACTTGCGATGTGAATTCTCTATGCAAGCACTCACCGTACAACTCGTACCAGTCTTGTGCAGGAACTACTACAAACTTGTTGTCATAATCAATATCACTTAGAAATGCATTGAATTTCCACGGTGTCTAATTTGCCAAAGGGAACGCTGTGGGGCAGATTGTTCATTTCTTGATTTTCAATTCATTGCCGGGCGTTCTATTTGTATCTGAAGGCTTAAATTCAATTAAACCTCAATGCTTCGGAAATGTTGGGCTTTGATATGATTTCATCGTTTATCGACTCGGTTTTGATTCGAGGAGGATTGTTGGAAATATAATATTCTGTTCTTATTTGATATATTACTGTTACTCTTGTAACACAATTTAGCTAATATTTGTCAAAAAAAATTAGAGTATATCAGACAATAAAATATATTAAGGATTGGTGAAGTTTTGATATATTATATCACTAAACACATATAATTCATATCCCTTTTCAAAATATTGCTTTCATCTCACGTATACAGGGAATGAATGTCCCTTACATGGAACCGTTTCATTCGACAAAAGCTTTTTCCGACTCTAAGATTTATCCAATACAGATGACATTGCTTTTTGAGGGGCAATATTTCGAGCCTTTAATCTACTCTACTTGAACTGTACGTAATTCTTTCCATCGGCTTACTCGTAAAAATACTCAAAACCACGTCCGCGTTAGCGTATGATGTGAATTGATTATTGATTAAGAGTAACACCATAAAGCACTTGAATTTTATGAACAATTCAATTTGTTTTAATATTTGACATAAATTTACAGTAAAAATTTTAAATTAGCTAAACCGAAATTCTTTGAAACTTATAAAATGAAATGTTATACACTCTCCTAATATTTTACAGTGTTTCTGAATATACATATCATTATAATAACTTGATGTTTGGTATGTTGAATTCCAACCATTTCGCGCCCCGTCTTAAATCCTACCGCCCTATCTACCTGCAAAAGCATGGTTTGTAGACCGAAACATTATTTATGAACAACCTGAGGCTGCAAAAAGATAGTTTTAGTTAACAACACTTACTTAGAAATTATAAAAATAATTCAGTGACTACAGAAAGCAACAGATTTCAATGGAAAACATCATCCCGTTGTAACTGCAAGGCTAATAATTATAACTAACTATATGACTAATTATTTAGTATTTTGAGGGTTTGAATTATTGAGTAAATCTATTATGTGTAATTTATTAATTAAAAAATAATTTTTTGCCTTTTTATATTTCATACACTGTGTTTAAAGTCCAAGCTCACTTATTAAAATTACAATATTATCGCTGATAGATTTCGTTGGATATTTTTTCTCTCACTGACGTATTTTTCATTACTAGACAGTTTAGAAAAAAAAATTACTCTCAAAATATCTTCTTTTTAATAAACGTACTAACAATTTAAGAATGACCGTTAATACTTTAAATAACGTATGTAATATCACTCTAGGGTTAATTTAAATATGTTAGGTAACGCATATCCTTATATGACCCTTTATATGTATAATAAATTCATAGTTTTCTAGTCTTACCTCTTTCAAATATAATTGGTGTGGTAAAAACAATTTTCAAATGTTTTTCAGAATAAACTGGACGCCGCAAAAATAAATTAAATTCACTTCAAATGTTATATGACTTTTATGAGTACATTGGGCTGAATTAAATTGTTTTCATGAAATTTTCATCCAGTATAACGGATACCGCATACAGCTATTGTAGCAAATATTAAATAATTTAAGCTTTATGCCTATCCAGTAAGGCTTCTTTCTCAGAAAACAGGTGTAAGATGAAATTGATAATAAATGAAATTACTAGACAGTAACTTCTCGCCGAGCAAGGCGCATCGGCCGCAGTAGAATTTCAGTTTATTTTCGTTCTTGAATTATTTTCAAATGGAATTTTAACTGAAACTAAATAATAATTTATCGCGCTTGAGTTATGTCTCTTCCTTTGTTCTGAAGAAAATGAATTTTATAACTGATTGTTTTTGGCACTTTTTAAATTTAAAATTTTATTTGTAATTTATGTAGTTGTTTTTGGGATACTCTTTTGCTATTTAATCATTCGATCACATTATTGCGATCATAATCGCTACGCGCTCCGAAGCCTTCAACTTTTATCAATGTATCTACATACCCATATTGCTTATTGCGACTCATGAACTTGTAATTGCGTTATCGTTAATATATTTTTTATAAATAAAAGACGGCTTCAAGTAAAAAAAATCAATAGCACTCACACCCACTCGGGCTTATAGTAACGAAATATAAACCGCGAACAGTCGAGGCTATTTTATGACAAAATATAAATTGTTGATAATAAAGTCGATAAATTTTACAGCGGTTACTAAATGGGGTTTTTTTATATTAAACTATTTTCTGCGATCCACTTATTCCATCTAAATAATGTCAGCCATTCGCACAATGGATGGCCCGGGCCCGCGCCCAGCGGCACTCGCGGCTCCCGCGGCCCGGCCACTTGCCATTCTGCTCGCTGCGGGTTTTTATCTGATTCGGTGTGTGGTTTCCACGCCCGCTACCTCAGGGACGCTACCCTGCAAGTATCAAATAAAAATAATAGAACTCTCTGCGAGAGAAAGTGATTTTTCGCGAGCGACGCGCCTCGTTCGTCTTTCAGAAAACCCTATTGTAAATACCGAAAGCCCGTGGCTGCATTCATGAGCATTTCCACAGTACAAATACATACACAATAACTTATTAAAGAATAAAAAAATTCTAATAAATGATTCCTGCGTTAATAAAATAACACTCACTTCTCATTGGAAAAGTATATGAATGTTTCCATCGCACGGAAAATAAGATACACGGTTTACAAATTAAATGACATGCAAATACGTTTTTTTAATTCTTTTACAGACAAAAGAAAGATTATGCGACTTGATGAATTCATTATTTTGATTGATGAATATTTAACGATTGCCTCAGCAATACTACGATCTTTTTTACATTTCGGTACTCATAATATTGTTATTGTATAAAAACCTTGCTTCACAGTTATAAAATCCATTCCAAGCAGATCGTTTGACTTTTCAGCGTGTTCAACACCGCGTCCCTTTGGCGCGGCAGGTCTTTATCTCCAGCATATCTCACCAGAGAAGATGAGAAAGCAAAAGTAAGGCAGTGGAAGGTATGGTCATATATTATTTCCCTGAGAGCGACGGTATTTTGGCTATTATCTACGTTGGGATCCCGGAGGCTGCAACCTTACGCGATGAAAGCGGCTGTGGCATTTCTTCCTACTTGTTTTCGAGCTCGTGTGTCGTAAACTTACAAGATGTCGTAATTTTATTGATTTACTCGTTTATTAAAATTAATATTGATGCACACATTCTTATCAAAAGATCTTAAAACTTTTTCATGATACATAGTATAGAAAAAAAAACTTTGAAATATTGGTAATACGCAAGTAAAGTTTAAATCCAGACTTCTGTGGTATCATTTTTTCAATCTCGACGATCGGTAGCCTATTTTGAACCTTTTTTTAATTTGTGCAACAAAAATACTTAGCAATATAAAACTTTTTTGCAGCCCAGAACTTTAGAGGTTTTAATCGTGGCTATAGTAATAATATGCACAATACGTTTCTTTAAAATCATTTCATCAAATCTCCTCACTTCTACTAAATTATAATCGCAGAGGACCTATATTAGCAGGTTCTTTGTAATTTACTTTTAGTCAAGGCAAGTTAAGGAGAGGCTGTTATATTTACAGTGAAAAGCTCCAAGGATTAGGCGGACGATTGTATCAACGTCTCTTGACAAAAGCCTGGATTGTTAGACTCTAAATTGGAAACTCAATCATCTGGAAAAAGAAGTCTATTTACTTAACAAGACTGATAAGGCTGAATAAAAGGTACCTCAGTGTGAAAAGCATCGACTTTTTCAAAGTACTTTTTAATATTTTTTTATTGTTTTGGGTAGTTTTTTTGTAAGATAATTTGTTAATGGGTAGATTAATTTCTAATGTTTTTCTTAAATAATTGCAATAAAATATACTAACTACTGATATTAAAAAAAATTATTGCGGTATATTGCGATAGTGTCAAAACCAACAAACATGGCTCCTATCTTATAAAGTTAGCATATTTTCTATTATTTTCCGGTAGTGTGGTTTTTAATAATATACATGGACATTTTATGTTTTAAGCTCATATTAACTTTGATTAATTTTAAATTTCAATAGAGTTATATTTATATAGTTTATTATTGTGTGTGAAAATCAAAGCTCACGAAATAAGTAAACTGTTTTCAGACCGCATAATAAATTAAGTCTAAATAATAAACTACATAGAAGTGTAAATTTTTTTTAAAGATATATTTAAGTTTATTATTTTATGATTAAAAAAATGTGTCTGTCTAGATTAAAAAGTAATCAAATTTGATATTTAATCTTCTCAGCTTTGAAATTTAACGCAAAATCATCTCTCTAGAAGGAAGTGAAAGTTAAGCCTGTTTCAAATTATCTCTTCTTCGCAAAATTATTCACCGCTTAGGCGAGCCGTGTGATATACAAACAGAGAAAACTGATTTTAATTGAAAAAAACCTCGTTCTTATTCATCAAGAAGATTGTTGAAATTTCGAAGATGTTACCAACAAAGAACAAAACGGAGAAATTCGGTTAATCTTTGCAATTATCCTGGCCATCGCTAGTCTTGATGTTTGAGTAATTTTTTTACTATTTATTGGACCAGATTAAATACTAATAGATTTAATTGACAAGTATTTATTAGCCCATGGCAATATAGATCAATATAAATGGGGAATTTAATTTCTGAAATCATTGACAACTTTTTTCACTAAATTTCTTTGTTGAAAAAGTTACAAAACAGTGGCATAAAATGTACATCCTAGTTAACAAACAAAAAATAATATCAAGCTTCTGAATGATCTAATTTATTCATGTCTTTGAACAAACTTAATACTCTAGTTTTGAGTTGTACAAAATAAATTAAAATAATATGATCAATTTTTTTTAAAGAATTTTCATATTATTATTAAGACAAACGATGCTGAAACATAACTATAAAAAATATTTGATGTAGGAACCTTAATAGAAATGTTTGTAAAATTAAACAAAATATACAAATGTTTTTTTTTACTTTTATTACGAATTCATAAAAGTGATTATTTTATTTCAAACTAATGAACTTTTCCTGATAACCAGTATCTAATAATATATATATATATATATATTTATTAAAAATATGATACACTGTTCATATGAAGTAACAGTACTTGTGGGCCGCGGACTATATGTGATGTGTAAGTAGCTGCGAATCGGCGACATCTAAATCAAGTCGTCCATGACCCCGGAGAGACTAGACGATCCGGAAGTCGACTAATGACTTAAACGCTTCTGGCGTTTTGGACTAAGCGATAAGCGATAACCCTCAAGTCCCAGACATCGCGACGCACATTTCTGCTTTAAGTTTACCCTTATAAATCAATAATCAATAATAATTGTAATCCACTTTCAGGGAAATCCACGGAAGCCCATTTGGTATGTTTACTCTGACATTGCTAAATTTATCTGGATTCTTATCAATCTTCCGATTTTCGATTAATTTTTTTCCTTTAAACTCTCATTCGTTCTCATTTATATTATAGTTTTATTTTAAGTGATTTTAATGAAAATTTTAATGAAAAGTCTTACTTTAATTATTTTTATAAATTTTTATATTTTTTAAAGGTAAATATAACAATAAGACATAAACAATAAATTTTATGCACAATGGCACCTTTTTTATTGCTATAAGGCAGAAATTTTCAATATTATTTTAATTGAAAATTTTTGTATGTTCACCAAATAAATTTATATAATAAATATAAAATAAATATAACTATTTTGAACTTTGATTAAAGATGACCGGAAGACGGCTATACCTTAAAGATAAGCTCCCCAGTAAAAAAAACTTAATAACTTATTTTGTGTCTCCCAGACAAAGATATTTTGGAAATTTACTCTCTCTTAGATTGCTTATTGGCTCGAGAAAAACATTTTCCGTTTCTCGGCGATACAAAACAATATTTCAGCACGATCGCACTTATTGAATTGTTTGATGATCTGTAAATATAAACTAAGGGAGTGATTCCCTCGGAAATCGATAACTTGGCATTAGAATAATCTCACCGGGAACTGTTCCTGACAGGAACTTCGAGCACCGTCATTTTGATAACTTCCCTAATTTACTTGCAAAGAATTGATTACTAAATAATAACTATAATAAAAATATATGTGTTCATACTTATATACTTGGCACTTGTTAAATTTAAAAAAAAACCATCGGATAGTAATTCATAGGTTAGTGATATTTTTCTTTTTAATAAACTTTCATGAGTGATTACACATATGCGGTGTGTGCATTAATTTTTTCGGATTTTCTAGGAGACGACGTTACTTGTATATTTTACCATTTCATTGTGAAGCGTCATTGTTGCGCTTTTGTTTACAGTATATATCATATCGCTGAAGTGTATACAACTTTTTTTTTTTGAGCTTCAACATGTCAACTATTGTACCTACAAAACGCAATTTGCGGGAAGCTTTACTTTTCTGATTCAATTGGAAGAAAAAACCAGCTGAAAGTCACCGATTGCTATGTGAAGTTTATGGTGGACATGCTCCATCGCAACAAACGTGTGAGTACTGGTTTCGACACTTTAAAAGTGGTGATTTCGATGTGGATGACAAAGAACGTCCAGGCCAACCAAAAAAATTCGAAGATGAAGAATTAGAGGCATTGCTCGATAAATACTCGTGTCCAATGCAAGCAGAACTCGCAGAATCATTGGGAGTTGATTGAACAACAATTTCGAGATACCGAAGAGCATTGGGAATGATTCAAAAGCATGGAAATTGGGTGCCACATGAATTGAAGCCGAGAGACGTCGAAAGGCGATTTTGCATTTCGGAAATTCTGCTTGAACGCCACAAAAAGAAGTCATTTTTGCATCTTATCATCACTGGTGATGAAAAATGGATTTGCTACGACAACCTGAAGCGTAAAAAATCATGGTGTAAGCCCGGACAAGCATCAACATCGTCGGCCAGGCCAAATACTCATGGCGCCAAGGTAATGCTGTGTAGTTGGTGGGATCAGAAGGATGCCATCCACTATGAGCTCCTGAAACCAGGCCAAACTATCACGGGCGAGTTCTACAGACAACAATTGATGCGTTTAAAGCGAGCATTGGCAGAAAAACGGCCAGAATATGCGACCAGGCACGAGTCTGTAACTTTACATCATGACATTGCTCGGCCACATATTGCTAAATCGGTTAAAACCTATTTGGAAAACAGTGGATGGGAAGTTTTGCCTCACCCGCCTTATAGCCCAGACCTTGCCCCTTCCGACTACCACTTGTTTCAATCGATGCA
Organism: Atopsyche davidsoni; assembly: GCA_022113835.1. NCBI lineage: Eukaryota > Metazoa > Arthropoda > Insecta > Trichoptera > Hydrobiosidae > Atopsyche > Atopsyche davidsoni. The sequence goes on along the minus strand of JAILWY010000019.1, from coordinate 1,951,396 downwards.
GAATGCCCTTTCTGGAATACGCTTCACTTCTGAACAGGGTATCAAAAATTGGCTTGATTCTTTCTTGGCTTCAAAAGGCGAACAGTCTCTTGGGATGGAATCCCTAATTTGCCCGAAAGGTGGCAAAAAGTAGTGAAGCTAGCGACGGACAATACTTTGAATAGAAAAAATCAAAAAAAATTATTGCACACACCGTATACTATATTAAATTGAAAAGCATACATTTTTTTTATTTTAACGTGTTTAATAACACGTTAACCTAATGTTCCGGTAGTTTTGAACAACACCACATCGCAGTTAATAAAGCTCTATCAATCTTGGGGGGCACATTTGGGGCAGTGGGGCCCCGCCGACTGCCCCGGAGTGCCCCGCGACAATGGCGTGGCCGCAGGCGATAAGGGAGGTTGACGACGCTAGATGAATGAGGGGCGGCGCTCGGGGGAGTATTTCTTACCAATAACCCGGCGGTCAATTGAAAAATAAAATTCTGGATTTTCAATGGTCGATTGAAGGTCGATTTTTTATTATATGTTATTGGCTTCGAGCTGCACATAACTTCGTAAAACTCTATTCAATCATTCGCAACTATATAAGAACGACTTTTCAGCAATGACCTACTGAATTTTTTTTATAATTGTAAAAAAACGTAAATATCACCTCAACAAAATAATTCATACACGATTTTTGAATCACCAGCTGAGTTTTTGAAATGTTTATAGAAAAACGGTTTTTCATGTTTTTTAATATAAGTGTTTGGTAAGGTCATTGGTTACTTTTATTTAAAATGTATTTTGTCTGAAATGACAATTTAAGTTTATGATTCAAATTTAATAGTGCATAGTGTCTTATTATTAAAAATAGAGTATTCGTCCAGTCTACTAGTGCGGCATATGTATAAAGTTCAATATCCTTGCTCACTTAACGAATACTTAATAAAACTATAAGTTGTGCTTATATTATTAGTATATAAAAGCTTATTAATCGAAAAGTTTGTTCTCTCAGAAATACAAAACATTAAGTTGCCTCTACTAATAATATTCATGAAATCGATACTATTTGTAAGGTAACATTAAAGTTTTTAATTATAATATAGTGTGTTATCTTGACTAGGAAATATGATCTTTAATGTATCAAATTTATGAAAAGAACATTAGAAATAATTTTAGTTGATTCATTTTTATTTTTTTATTTTTATTTATTTTTATGTTTTGGTTGCATTTTAGGAGTAAACTCGGTATAGTACATTATGTACTAAAGCCGACTGAAAATATAGGTATTATATAAAACCAATAAAATATAACCAAAGCTTACAAAACATTTTGGTTGTAAAGTCAAATACTGCAGGCTATTCAAAATAAAGCGAGCTGCGGAAGCCATTCCTATCTCATTTGATGTGGGTTTGGATTAATTCAAATTTTTCGCTGATGTAAAAAGCCCCTAGTGACATTGATGGTTAAGTTTTCATCAACGCTAATGACTCATTATGCTAATTGAAGTTACAAAATGCTAATAACCGCAAATGCGTATATTTCAAACCCCAAATATTGGGCATTGATTATAATTATGTAACCGTTAGTACTGGGGGATTTATTTTTTGCATTTAACAAATTAAATCGTTTGTGCTCTTCAAAAGTTACTATCAAATTAAAAAAAAAAAAAACGTTTCTCTATTTTTAATTTTAAATATTTAAAAATTTAAAAAAAGTTGTATCGAAAGAATTATGATATTCATGGCAAAACCATTAATTACATTGGATTTTATGACCTATAAGGCGTAGATGAATATTCCCTTCCATGTGCAATTTATGAAAGAACATTGGTTAGTGGAAAGATATTCTAGAGGTGATTTACTTTGCCCGACATGCACGGACGTCTTTAGGTTGTCTCTACTTGATTATCACACACGAAGTCTAGTTAAAAAGACATATTTAATTAATAACATTTTGTTTTTATATCTTTGATTTATTTAACTATCCATAAATCGAATAATTTTCTGAAAAGTAGACTTGAAATAGAAGATTGCATGACGTAAAGTATCTTCAATTAATGAATAAATCGCTTAAATTTTCAGTCAAACTTGACTGCCTGATAACTAGAACGAACATACATAATAGACAGGTGCCATTGTTCAGCAGTAGATTACGATTTCTCGAAATTCCCTGAAAAATAAATTAAAGAAAGAAATGTGATAGATATCTTTGATTTAAAAATAGAGATTTTCATTTTTGCCACGTATTGTTTTTGATTTATATAGTTACATTACATTTTTAAGTACTAATTTCAACACGTTTTTTTATAAATTTAATTACGATCTATCAACTTTTTGCATGAAGATTATATATATATTACCTATTCAAGTGTATCAGGTCTAAAATTTCCAGTATTTTAAGTTACAGTTTTAATAATAAATCCATGAATAGAACTCGTATGTAATAAAATGAAGCATTTATTATGGGTGATTAAATTTTTCCAATTGTAAAAAATCTTATAAAATATAATTATATATATATATATAAATAGTAACACTATAACTGAAAAAAATAATATAGTTTATATAATAAACCCTCAGATTTTGAACCAAACGAAATCAGGGTCGCTTTATCTATTTGTATTATCTTATTAAATCTTTATCTATATATATACATACATATATATATATATATATATATATATATATATATATATATATATATATATATATGTGTATGTGTGTGTGTATGTTTGTGTGTGTGTATATATAAATATATGAAGATTCGAATACAAATTGTTTTTATAGAGTTAACTAAAAGTAAGTAATTCTTCTTCATCAGGTGCCTCTCCTCAAATGAGTTTGGCGACCATTTCACTGAGCATATACTCATGCTGAGCCGGTGTTCATGGTTTTCTAAGGGGAAAATAGTATAGTGGGTCCTTCTAGTAATACTGTATATTATTTATTTGTTTTTATTTAATATATACATACAATATTAGTAATGTTTTCTTTTTCTGTCGAAATTTGAAAAATATTGTTATCCGTACAGAGCTTTCTGACTGTGCAAAATAATAAAATATATTTATTCCTTGTAATCAGGCATAATCCAATTAATTTATTACCATTATAAATAACACCAAGCCATTGTTCATACTAAGCTATATCCCAGTGTTACATTGTGCTATATGCGTATTGATTCTCGCGGAATTAATTCCCAAAATATAGTGCGAACGTTCATCAATGACTTACTTAAATACCGTAGTGACAGGGCGTGCGAGCTATGACGGGGATATTGAGAAACAATATTGGAGCTATATAAGTTAAGTAACGTGGCGTATCTATAATATTAGAAGGGCGGAAGGTTACAATAAATCAATACAAAAGCAAGACACTATTCCAACATCGCTATAGAAGAAGCACAGCTAATTTAGTCTAGAAATTTTACCAAAAAAGAACAGAGCAGTTTATGATTTATATTCTCGACCTTATTGTTTTTATATTTATTGATTAAAAATAATATAAATAATTAATAATCAGTTTATCAAAACCTTTTCAAGGTATATTTTTTATACGATCTACTTATAAACAATGGTTTTGACTTTATATAACTTATTATTATGTATTATCACTACGTATTCATCAAATGCGAGTGACATGGATGCAACACTAGTCTATAATTGAAAAAACTTTCATTTAGAATATATTATTTAATTGTACACTGTTTTTTTTTGTGTAATTTCAAGTTGTTGATTTCTTTATATTGAAAACAAACAGCAATCAACACACCTCGAGTCTCACGTGTCGACCCTTTGATCGACGCGTTCAAGTCTCTTTGATATCAAGATCACTTTTACTTCGCTGACACCACAAACGAAGCTATCAATGCCTTGCCTAATGCGAACGTAACACTGTTAACAAGTTTGTTTCTCCGGCTTAGTATACCACAGCGTGCTTGCAAATCAACGCTGTAACGAAGCCTACGGAGGACCTGCCTAAGCCTTTTGTCATAATACCACTGAGAGCAGCGACGCTGCTTCCTCTAGTGCAAACTGCAACCAGACATCCAGATTGCCTCATTATTTGCTTCTCAATAGTAGCACAAAGGTAGCCAGTGGTTTGACGCCGTTCATTCCAATTTCATGAACTTTGATAAACACCTTCCTACTTAATTCTCAATTTCAATTTCAATTTGGTAAACCGTGTACGTGCACGGGTTAAATAAAACCTTTTGCTAATATTCATTGCTAAAACTAACATCGGTTTTACCGTTTAACTTTCTTTTCGTATAAAATCAATTTTGTTCTTACTATTCATAATGATACCATTTTAATAAAAACACAGTGATTAATAAACACATTTAAAAAAAATATGTATTACTTTATTAATTGAGTAACGTAATTTTTATGTTGTTTAAAAACGTTCAACAAATATTGACTATATCACTGCTAACTCAAACGACAAAGCAAGTCATTTGTTATCATATGAAAACTAATGTCAACAGTTTATTCGATACTTATTGTAAAATACCCTACTAATGTGACTGACAAAACGTATTGATTGGTTTTAGGCTACGTAGTGAGTTGTCAGTATTTGTTGATGCCAACTGCCCAACAGAAATGCATTCATATAATCCGACAGCTAACCACCCCAAATGAACTAATTAAAAAAAACTATTTGCTTGGTATTTTAAATACAAGTCATATATTAAGTTTGATTAAAGGTGAATCTAATTTTCAAAAAGTTTCTGGTTTAAAACTAGTCCAGTGCAAATATTTATTTTATTTTAATAACATTATTTATGATTGCGTTACTATGTTCGTGTTTGTTTTAAATACATACATTGACAAGAAAACAAGGATCTTAAAATAACATAAATAGAAATGATGCTCTTTTGACCGAGCCAAATAGCTATTCCAATATCGGTCGCAAAAACTTATGTACTTGTTGAAAAGATAAAAATTAAAAAATCCAATAAATAAAAAAAATATTTTTATTACTGCTCTAAAAACAGTCATAATATAGTGCGGCTAATTAAAAACATGCTTCAATCAGATTTCAAATTATATTTTTCCAACGGAATCTAACTGCTTTGATTTGTGTGTGTGTTGAATTGTTTAACAATCCTTTGAGTACAAAGCAATAAGTAATGGTCAACTGTGTTTGCTAAATAGAAGCTTGGCCTTTATATCTACTGGGAAATCACAAAAAGCCAGTGGCATGGCCAAGAATCCATTGAAAAATGAATTGCAGAAAATATCATTGTTTATCCTGATTATAGGATTATATATTAATCACATTTGTTTTTTTTTTGTTATGTTCATTTTATTTATCTTTCATATCAATCTTAAACTGCTAAAAATGTACAAAAGGAAATATGCCAATCAGTATCGGTTCATATATCATATTCTAAAGACAGATAAACATTTGCAAGCTATAATGATAACAAATGATACTAAGATACCGACATCATCTTAGGTGAACACAGCCAAGAAGCCAGACTCGACTAGCATTGGTCTGTTAATGCATTCACCGAGCTTCCAGGTTCAACTTTCTTTACACCGAGTAAACAATTAGTTCAGGATCCACTCCTGAAAGCACATATGTCAATTACTGATCATAATTGAAGCAGAAATGGTGGACAATATAACTCCAGCAGGAACGGATTCCAATTACTCAGAGTTTGAGTAACAACAACACTGGCTCCTGTATTATGTAACACGTGGCCATAGCTCATGGTTAGCCGCCGAGAGTCTACTTGTTAAAATACTAAACGAGAAAACTTGTAGGGCTTTGTTAATAACTTTATTAATTTTACCGAAAGCAAAACATATGATTTTTATAAATAGAAGTTTTTTTTTTTAAATAATCCTTTCAAAAACGAAAGCTCAATTTTATTCATCGATTGAAAATTTTTCGGGTAATTTCATTTTATACAAAATATCAAATCAAATATGCAATTGTAATAAAGAGTGTAACTAAAGAGACCAAACAAGTGTGCTTCCTTTTGGTTGTAATGATCGTCTTGATTTGGAAAATGAAAGCTGTCCTTGAAAAGTTAGTATTTGGGGTGGAATTTTAAAATGAAAAAACACTTGACACCCGAGAACTAAGAGAATATAATGATTACAGTCGGTAAACATACAAATCATTATAAAATTTATTTTAATACTACTAAAAATAAATTGTGGCCTTAATATAGAGGAGCACTCTGTGACGCAATACGATGTTCATATGTCGTCATTCACTCAGCACACATTCACAAGTAATACAATAGTCACTGTCCTCTCAAAGGGTGCAAGCTTCCGACAAAGCTGATACATCAATGGGATCGGCCTGTTTGCACTAATGAACATGTCAGCTCTAGTTAGTCCCGGCAGTGACCACTACCTGGGGTGACAACCCTGCTTCTTGGACCTATCAAGCTAACGTCGACCACCCCAAACTACCCTCCCTCTGCCTGTCCCACCAAGATCAATAACAGTCCAAGTTAGCGATCATACTGCATATATATATATATATATATATATATATATATATATATATATCTAATTTTATTTCAAATTTCTTTTCCATCACTCCTATATTCCGCACATTATTTTTAGGTTTTTCGAAAAAAGTGATATTGACTGTCACATGTTTAAAAAATCAAAACACAGACTGTTATATTATATATAAAAAAAAACACTGAAAGGAAAATTATTGTAAAAATTCTAAAAAAAATTGTCTTGAATAAATTCATTTCAATAAAATTACATTTTTTTAAATTAATACTTGGATATTTAGAAATAATTTCAACTTAAAAATTTTACAGTTGGTTCTGGTGGTATGCACCAAAAATTTTAGGTAAACACAAATAAAAAAAATCACATGAACTACAAATTGTATTTAACTAGGAGGAGCAATTTGGTCGAACGATCACAATTTCTTGATTGAAGTATTATACTTTAAATTTAATAATTAAACAATTTAAAGTTTAAATAAAAATTATACATAAACTACAATTGAAAATAAAATGTCTCGTAAACCCGTAAAACAAATTGACCAAAAAAATATTTTTTTTATTTCAATTTAATATGTATTTTGTAAAACACAGCTGCTTATCCATACTTTGTTCGTCGTGTTTGGAAAAGTATAAAACCAGAATCCCTGCTTGGCGGCGAGAAAATGGGCGTCGAAAGTTTGTCGTGGTTTTTTTTAAATGACATCCGACGCGATTTATACGTTTCTATCACGCCACGCACGCGTAGTACTGCCGTAACGATAAAAACCCGAAACGAAAAGAACCTAACGAGAAACACCTGACGGGGGAGCCGGGTGCCCCATAATAAGCCCGGCGAAAAACTGCGACGTGGCGAAACTCGAAACGAGAGCAAAGTTGAAAGAATACAATACATCAGATTCGGCGATCTGTCTTAATATACGGTGATGACTCTCCAAAGATTCGTTTATTCGTATAAATATATATAGTCAAGTTTCAAGATTGTTCCACACATCAGAAAAAAATTCTTTGACGCGGTATATGCGGACAAACCTAATATTTTTTTATGATAATGTGTATAAAATAATTTAAGCCTACAATTAAAGATTCAATAACGCTGTATACTTAACTAACTTTTTAATTAACTTGACGCCCGTTGCCCTACAATTATGCTGGCAGCGGGTATATATTAATACGCCGCAAACAGAATAAAACTTAAGCGCTGAAGATATGCTTTGTAATTAAAGAATCGATAATAATTGATAGCTGCTAAGGTTTCAATTTCGGTGTAAATACACACAGCGCTTATGATCCATTCGCTGGTGGCGTGATAACAATCTGTCGGTGAAATTGTTTCCTTTTGAGCCAGCTTCTTGGTGAAGGCGACGTTTTAATTCTGTTCTTCCAATTTATCGATTCTTGAAATATTTTCCTTATTACGAAAATTTGGACAGAGTGCCTTTTCAAAAATTATGATTTTTCGCGTAATCCTCAAACTGTCATAACAAATGTATTATTTGACAGAAATATATAATGCTGAGTATTTCTGTTATTTACTTAATAATATCACGTCAAATTTGAAATATCAACACAGAACAGAGAATGAAACGTACGAATATTATGATGATTTTGACGGTTTACATTTAACACATTAAATATCGTGAAAAGATATTTGTCTCAATTTTTAATTAATGCATTAAAGCTACTAGTCATAATGATGAGATTTCCCTAATCTTTGTATAAATACTATTGTAAATATATGTATTTTAAATATTGATAATTGACTAAGAAACACCTCAAATCGTATATCGTTGTTTTACATTTCCAAAAATCTTTAAACATCAATTATTTTATAAAATCATTTATATTATATTAATATTTGAACAGATTTGAAGGAATTACTCATTTTAATACTTCAACGCATTAAAACATATTTTATTTAGAAAAAGAACTAGTTTTATAAACCTTTTTTTTATTTCTTGTTAAGCGTCTAATACATTAAACGATATGTAAATTACATACTTGAATCGCTTTTGGACGAATACCATAGTAAAAATAAATGTTTCCGAAGCCATAGAGAAGTAATAGGGGACCCGTAGAATTACTGATCGATTCTCGTTGCAGCTTGGTTAAACTAGTTCTCAATTTATCGGAACCTTTTGTGTAGGGCATTGTTTGCCGAGATCCGCCCCGTCCGCCCGACCCGGCCATCACAGGTTACTTGGCAGACTGGAATAGAGATTAAAGTGACTCGAGGAGCTAATGAAAAGTCTGAGGCGGCAGAGTAGCCCCGCCGGCACGCCTGGAACGATTGACTAAAAAAAAGAATGGAAATTATGCAAAATTATGTTTAAATCCCAAATGTATGTACAGTAAAAGTGCGCCTTCTCTTTTCAGGAAGGTATTCGTTTGCCTTTGATCCGCCGTTCGCTCAGACTTGAAGAATAATTTAAGACCTTGCTTTTGGTGTTGAACTGAGCTTCATTGGTATATATGTAAAGAATTTCTTTATTTTCAGATGTTTTTTTAAACATTTTATATCTTCTAAAAGGTTAACTCTAAGGTGTCATGATTAATAAGATTCATTATTTTCTAAATAAGTTAAATTCAGTATGGTAAAAAATACGAAATTATGCAGTTTTATGAGTGAAAACTGTATTTAATTACAAAAACTTGTATCTATAGAAAATCATAGTTGTTAATTAATTTTTAATTTACATAATTTTCCACAGCATGGTTGTAAATATTTTAATGTTTACATGTCTACATGGCGCCATACTTCATTTCCTTTTCTATTTATAGATATGATGTCCAAGACGTAAATAAGAAGAGGTTGTTCGTACTCACTAATCAGCAATCAGACCCTATACAGAAAAACAAGACATGAAATGCCCATTATCGTTTGTTGTTTTCATGAAACAAAAACGAGTAAAATATATATAACTAAAGAAAATGCACTCGATATCATCTGGAAAATTGTTTTTTAAATGATTCTTGCTTTTTATTTTAAATATAAAAACTATGCTATTATCAGGTTAAGCTATAAAATATGTATACATTTACTACACACACTAAACAATCTCTTATCTCAATGTATTGTTTCAATAACAAAAGGCATATATTCAAAGCTAACTCCTTGTTTTCGAGGACCGCCCCACCTACATCAAACGCATAATCCTACATATCAAACATAAGAACACCTTTCAAGTTGTTTCGTTTATGATATATTATTTTAAATATTATTCCGATAAAATAATTATATCAAGTAAATAAGCTATTTAACTCCCACGTTTAATTTGAGTTATTTTATTTCAGAAGATTATTAAAATCATTATTTTTTGTTACAACCGAATTTCACATCTTCAGATATTAAAAATAAGACAAACCGAAAACACTTCCTATGCAGACTCACAAAGACTTTCCGATTCGGTGAGACGCTGCGCTTAATGGAGGAGAAGTAGGTAAGGTAAAAATAAATATAAAAGGGGCAGTCCTTTATACCGCACTTGCAGATGTCAATCAATGCGTGTTATTTCAAATAATATCTATGAATTAAAAATATTACATAATTTTATTAAATTTCTCATGCAACCAATTTAAAAAGTAAAAACTTTATAATTTCTTAGTTAACTTTTAGATTATTTTATTAAATGTACCATGGCCTATTGATGAACGACATAAACTTTCTCTGTAATAGCAAATTGAACGTAATAATTTTGCAAAGTTTGTCGTAATTACCCGCTAGGTGCAAGGCACTCGCAGTTAATCCAGAAATATTTAAAGCCTGCATCGGAAGGTGAGTTCATAAACTTTACAGTTCAATCGAGAGATTGAAAGTCTTCACAAGCCTACACATCTCGATACTTATCTCTCTTCTATCTCAATCAAAATGAAAAAACGCACTTGTGACAAAATTGAATGTCATAAAAGAATGTGTAGACTTTTCCACAATATGTGAAAGGAACCCCTTCTCGGCTGATAGAGGGATATAAATTGGAGTTCAATAAAGCTCCTCTAAAAAAGGAATATTCGTAGTATGAAAAAAAAAACTCTCCTTGCGAAGTAAAATGTTCAATATGAAGACACAAAGTGCAGTCCTACTCATACAAATTTCAAATTTTCTCTTTGAGGATATAAATATTTATTTGTATTATAAGCTTTCTTTGTATTTACGGAGCAATACATGAATAGATTATGATAAATAAAATTTCATCGGGAGCGAAGTTTTCTTGTTTTTTGAAAAAAATATTTTCATCATAGCTCCTTACCAGTAACAAAACTTGCATTCTCATAGTATTAAATATTCATCTTCCAATAAAGATATAATACGCAAAAGAGAAATACAAATTGAGTATCACTTAAAGTAATAAATGGTGAAATCGGTGACATATGTATATACATATCATCCAATAAAGTACATCTTGAAATATATAATTTTGAAACCTTCAGCAGTTGTGGCTTTTGCCAATAATAAATAATATTTTCGATAAAACAGTTCGTTCCTTGTTAAATAAAACGAATGAACGAAGCCATAATTTCTAAGTTAAAATTTTTAATACTTAACTATTTATTGACATTTATTTGAACGTTGAGCACCGAGCTATGAGTGTCGACATGAAGGCAAACATAATCAAGTTTTGGGCATAAATAAAAGTTATCCCCTATAGAATTCCACCAAGTATTTTATATATTAAATATAAATACAAAACTGTTTGATTTCAACATTTCATTTTCTTTCTTACCTCAATCACCAGCTTATCAGATCAGTCAACGATGCAAAGTACTTAAGAGCTTATGTAATATTATATATATTTTTCTGATGTCCACATTGCGAATCGTTTTTATTTTTAATAACTTTTTTACCTTTTGTATTCCATCGTATTGAGCTTTTTATGTTATTTGTACAGTAAAAGAATTCTTGTTAAAATATTTACACTAGTTTGGTAAAGTTAAAATACAAAATTGTCATCTTAAATTATTTTTTTTTTCATATCAAATCTGCCATCAGCTCAAAGCCAGTAAAATTTTTGAAAATAACAGAAAATCTAGAACCGATTATCGAATATCTGACGGTGATGGCATCCTTGTATCTTATCAGAGGCAATATCTGATCAATAAATTGATAACAGCTTGTTTTACTTGTAGATAGTATCATACAAAATAATTAAAAGAAATCTTTCAAATGTTAGCGTAGGACTTTATATATAAAAATTTAAAGTTTATGATAAACGCTTTCATAGGTTTGTAAATAAGCACTTATAGGGATAAGTTGTCCAATTTTTTTTTCATTGTTAACTGAATTTTTAAATAAGAATCTCTTTCGTGATAGAGTCTGATAAATTTATATATAAGAATCAGTCTGCAAGCTAAAGAAACCTTATATTGTTTTGCGTTACTACAATAGAATGAACAATAAATAATAAACAATCATTTTGAAACATGTCTATTGTCAATTTATTGCGTTGTATTTCCAAAAGACGCAAAAGATTTATATATTACAAAAGTATGAATTATTATTTTAAAATTAGTATTTTGATTCAGAATTTTACTCTAAAAAACTGTTTTTTTTTTAATTTATATTAATTTACATTTTTTGAAGTTCCCTTTGCATTTAGGCTGTAATGGGGATATCTCAACTAACCTATGATGTTATTAAAATAACAAACTGCTCTGTGCGGCCCTGGACGAGGCCGCACTTGCCTCCGCAGACCGGGCTTACGAGACTTATGCTGCAAATGAAGAGAACGTGACGAGAGTCTCTGAACTCGCTATCAGTTATGAAACCGTGATCTTGTTTGACATTATTTTATAAAATATTTTCACGAAAAACTAGAATCACTGCAGAAGTAAACGCGTAGTTTATAGATCTCCAAAAATATAGATATCAATATTTAAGCATAAAATAAAAAAAAATTCTCGTAAATAAATTATGTCCGGCAATATTCATTTCGTTTTATTCGTAAATATTTTATAACTCTCGAATTTCACGACATCAAAAAAGCCTTCACATTTTAATAGCCAGTTTTGTGGAACATCAATTCAACCATTAATAATTTAACAATTATTAATCGGAAGGGTTATAATTTGCTTAGAAAATCCTAATCATTTCAAAAGACGAACTATTTGATAATATAAATGATTTTATAAACGATAAATGGTAACAAATATTGGTTTTTAATGAGCGATACAAATTTAAACACTTTCTCAATTAACATAAAAAATACAATCTTTAAAATTTATGCTTATTTTTATTGCCAATATCGTAAAGTAAGTAATCCTTGCAATCATATAATGATTATTTTAATTCATGTTACTGTTGTGTTCAATCAAAAGAACTAAACGTGTTTTAATAGTTTTTGTATAAATAAAAGAATAACATGCAATCATAACTTCGTATTTGCACAATTTAGTACCATTGTTATTCGATCAAGTATTTTTATTAAAAATATTTTTTCGTCATTTATGAACAAAAATTATTAAACCTGATCAAATCTGGAAAATACAATTATGAAAAAATATACACAATTTCATCATTTTCACTAGCGTGATAATTCAGACTCGCTATTTTAAATATCAGCAAATTTAAGAGTTAGTTCATCATTCACATTCAGTATTTTAACATCACTACACATTAGGATAAAAACTTTAAAAAATGTGCTTTTTAATCAAATTAATTGATGTCTATAGTGTTAATAAATCAGCAGTTAAACTTTCATTTTATTAATACCATTGAAAAGATAAAAATAATTTGTACCAATAATTCGATTCAATATCATACAGACTTCATTATGGTATTTCATTTATTTGAATTCTTGTCCTTATAATTAAAACCCATTACATTTTCTTTGTGACTAAAATATAAATTAATTTAATTTTTATATGCATCCCATATTACCGAAGAATAAATTGCGTACGTCTTGCGTATGTCTTTTAAATAAAAATTTTAAATTCTTTTTCTTTAATATTTCTTTACTTATAAAAAAGTCTAATATAAATTCTTGTTATTATTTTTATATTCAGTTATTTTATTCAAGAAAGTTTAACGTAAACATATTATCTGTCTTACACTAGCAGAAAGCTTTCAAATGTTGTATGCGTATCGTGATAAATAAAACCTTGAAGACCTTATTATTATAAAAAGGTTTCCATCATATTTGTTGAGAATGAGAATAGGCTTCTAATAGATAAAGCTACCGAGTCGATGGAGGCACAAATGTCAGTTTTATCTCACCCATGCACGGTGACAGATGGGACTGGAGTCCCTTACATTCAATAAAAAAAACTTCAGATGTATAAATATGAATATGAGAACATAAATTCATGATAAATGTTTAGGAAAAATATAATCGTAAAAAGCAAACGACTGCAACTCTCGAGCAAATATTTTTATTTTTTCGATTGTTGATATAACTTCATTATTCTTTTACATCAATTTCACATAATTAAAACTCAGAAACAAATTGATGGTGTTTTCTTAATAAAGTTTTTAAATCCAATATTTTTTTAGTATAATATTTATCAAATAATACAATTAATCATAAACCCAGTTTATAGTTTGGTATTAGCTTTAAAAGTGTTCAGATACAACAAAAATATACACATCTCTCATATAAGGTAGTTGAATGGCCCCTCAAAATCAGTTTACAACGTTCTGTCAGTAGAAGTGTCAAAGTTTCCTGTAACAACCTTGCCATACCGGAACTACATTTCAAGGCAAACAAATCACAGATACGGTGCCTGACCAGAATGAGATATGCTTTTCAAATATTTGATATCTCATTTCTCTACGCCAGTATTGACTGCTTGTAAGAAGAAGTTGTTTTGAGCAAACTTTAAATCGATGTTCTTTATGGAAATACTACCTTTATCTAAAATGAATTCCAATCTATGATAATTTTGTAAGTACGCGCGTTGGTGATTTGTTGTATATTATTTAGCATTGATACGATGTTTGCCATCAAAATAAAAATCAATATATTTATATTTATGACTTATTGTCAGGCAATCCTTCGTTCACCATGATCCCAGTAAGAGAGCGGTGTAGAAGGTTGGTTGAATATACCATTTGTTGAACTATAACCAATAAATTAACATTTTCAAACCATAAAGATATTTATGATTATTATTTATGATAGACTACTTAGGCATATTACAATGCTTACAAGAAGCTATTTCTATTAAAGGTGTTTTGACATTCAAGTGACGTTAAGTAAAAATCCATTACTCGGACACATTATTAAATATTTAAGAAAAAATAATATGGAGAAATCTTTTAAAAAAAATTTAAACAGGATGATTTTTGTAGTATAAAATATTATTTTATGTAAAATTTCTATTAAATTATGTATTATATAGCGTGTTTAAGAAATGCGTTTCTTTGAGTTTTTTGTTGTTTGCACGACATTTGTGTTGAATCACCATGTATAATAATTATCAATCATAAAAATGTTTATTCAATATTAAATCAAAAGCAAAACATTATTCTATAATTTAATAATAAATAAATTTCTAAATAGCTCGGATTCTTAATTTTGATTTAATTGTCAAATAACAAACGTTAGTAATTATTTCTCACTGCGTTATTACATTAGTAGTAACAAAATAAATTAAATATCTTATAATTATAATCACACGAGGATGTTATGTTATAATTTACTTTTGGTTTAAGCACTCTTCCAGATGTTTCCATAATATTTGAGCAAAACAACGCGCTCGCAAGCATCTCGGGGGACGCCCGGGCCTTTAACCATTATACTCGTACAATCTCCTATTTATTTCTCTTTATTACATAAAATTGACACTTTCGCACTAAATTGGCCCCGAGCCTGATACTTACCATAGGATAAACTATTCTTCAGGGGCGTCTTAATAACAAAAAGGTAATATGAAAATTAATTATGGTTTTCCTTTAATATTTTCAATAGAATATTAATTTGTATTTTTAGAAGATAAATAAACTCTTTTGCGTATTTATTAACGGTGTTTTGATATTTATGTAGTAAAGTAACGCATCGCTTTGTTAAGGTCCACAAAATTGTATTTAAGTTAACTATAGAATCAATATATATATTGATTCTATGAGAGTCGCTATTTTTAAAAACTACAATTATAAAGATTATAATTTAAAAAAGTATTTACATAATTATTTAAAATATAAACGTATTTCCTTTTAATTATAACTTATATAACCTCCCCGCTCTCCTCGTTGCGTTTCTAGTGCATGGCTGCCATTCTGTACCCTGAGCGTGTGTAAAGGATCGGTAATGGAGTAGTGGACTGATTGTGGAGGGATGTGATCTGGAAGTATCTTGTCGAGGTGGAGGGGCTCCTGATATTTTTTTCTGTAGCTTCCTGCAGAAGGAATATCAGATCTTAACGCCAAAGCTTTGCAAGGAAATGATTTATAATAATGCTATTGGGCAGTAGCAATACGCAGACTTTTCCTTCCAATATAAAACTGCAGTGTAGAAGGACCCGGGGACTCACTTCACTATTTTCCACTTAGAAAACCAGGTTCAGCATGAGTATATTCTCGGTGAAATGGTCGCCAACCTCCACTGAGGAGAGGCACTTGATAAAGATGAAAATAATTTGAATTAACCAAATATTGTCGAAAAAGAGGTATAATCTATTTGAGTAGTTTTTGAATAGCTTAAAAACAAATAACAATTAATTCATTTCAAATTAGTTTAGCTAAATAAATAATTTTTACATAAAAACCATATAAAATAATATCAAAAGCCTAAAAACTTGATTAAATATTTCCACCTAAAGTGTTTTTATTCTCCCGTATTTATTAAGCGTATCGTTTCTAAACAATTCGACGGATAGCAAGAGGAAATAAATAAGCTAAAAAATAATATGTGTGATTTCATCGTCGATCATTCTCAATCAAGGTTAAATGTGATAAAATAAAATCAATAAGCTTGGAACATATCCGTCAATGTAGAAATAGAAACGGCTGATACCGTTAACCATTTCATAATTTCAAAAAAAAAAGATAAAATTATTAATTTTAGTTAAATAAATTATTTGAACGGAAAAATTGATACTGGTCAACAAAATGATTTCTCCTGAAAGATAAAACCACGCTTATACTCATAAGAAGTTTTGAAAAAATTTAAGCTTGAAAGAAAAGTGGTGCGTGAATAGATTTTAGGTGTATTTATTATTTTATGGTGTCGTTTATTTCTAGATCCTCCCCTCCGAAGCCGGGAGCTTCCGCCCTCCCCTGACCAACGCCACCCCTGTCTGCGAGTACGTATCTTTATTATTATGGAGCGAGGTTCGCACCATAGACGAGGTTTACGATGATGATGCAATCGGAGCTTTATGGTCACTTTTTATATAAGTGTAAGTTCAGCGAGGGAAAAGAGAAGGGGTCGCATGTGACCCAGAAAAGCTCATACCTCACCTGAAGTACTCGTATACAATTTACGCCTTTTAGCTTTTAAAGACTTCAAAACTTTCACGTATATAATTCGTGCGTGAAATAACAAAGATTCACTCTCTAAAAGAAATATTTTATGAAGTACCTTTCATTTTAAAGTAATTGTTGTAAAGGAAAAATAAAATATAACTGAGGCACATTGAAATTAGCTTGTTTTATAATATATATTACTACAATATTTCCTGAAAGTATGTTTCAGTTTACTCAATTCAACGAATTTTATGTTTCCCCATTGAATTTTGATAAATTATAAAACAATGCTAGCTCATAGCTTGGAAACATCTAGGACCAGAAAAGTTATTTTCTTATGCCATCAGTATCCATTTTTTTTTTAAATCTATTGAATTTTCCAACTTTAATTATAGTCATTATTTAATGTGTTTAATCTCTATACAAATATTGAATTTGAGCAACAAATGATAAACATTGTTATTTAAATCATTTCTTATTTTTTGCAACATATTCTCGCTTTCTTGTGATTTTAATTAATGTTGATATTTTCTTTGTGTCTAGTATTTTGAATTATTTTTATTAACAAATTTTGATTTATAACATTATTTAGATAACATCAATTATCAACAAGTACTGATAAAGCGAAACACGATATCTAAATCACGACCCAGGAATAGCCAGAAAGCACGATTTGTATTTATAAATTGAATAGTGGAATCTAATATCAATATACTTTGACGTCAGTTTTTGAGCCGTTTGCGTCATGGCCTAGTTACTTCACGAACAGAATCACCCTTAATGCAAAATCGGAGATAAGACACGGCCTTGTCATAATACAAAAATAAATAAATTCCAAACCAAACGATTTACCAGTATTGAAAGTATTTTAAATTTATTGAATTCTATCTTTATCGCATTTCAAATCATATTAAAAAAAATTATAGTAATATAAATACTATCGTAATGAGAAATGAGAAATAAATGAGTATAGTATTTAACTTATTTTCTTGCTACTGTATGAAAAGAACGTCTTAAGCAGTACCACTAACAGGCAGAAACCCTTAGTTGCCTTACCTTTTTACCCACCCACTATTTAGTTATTTTAACTATATAGTTTAATTATACGTTATATTTCAGTGTTTATTTTTGTATTGAAAAAAACGGCACCGAGTTGCCAGAGACAAGTTAATGAAAAATCCATCTATTCTATTGTGGGAAAAGGCTGTCGATTTCACAGCCAGACTGGGAGAAATTCACCGATGCCAGTTTGTTGGAATTATCAAACACGGAGTCAGAAGAGACTTTGCTTTTTCACAAAACTCTCTGTTCCCCTATAGTGCAGGGAATCCGCTTTTACAACTAGCTGCAACTAACTTTATAGCCGTATAAATACTTATATCATACCCCTTCATTACATATATGACTTTTAAATTTTATTTTGCACAAAGTATTAATTGTTTTACCTTTGGACAGGTCTTTATTGAATAATAAATATATATGACAAATTAATAACTTTTAATAAACTTAATTATATATGTGCTATTTTTTTGTGTACTTTGCTATAGAACAATAGTTAGAACAATATCGATTTTATTTGTCTATATCGTTTTTCACGTAGAATACTTATCATTATTTTTATTTCATTCTATTATTTTACTAAAATTGATATTTAGATTGGAAAACGTTTATAAAACAACAATTCTGTTTATTTTTATAAAAAGTAATGTCCATGTATTGATAACTAGAAATGGTTTAAATTCAATGATCCTAGAAAGCTAAAGCTTATGTTAAAACTGAAGCCGAAATTAATACTAACTTATTATTGATATTCTTATTTGAATGTGGCCAGAATGTTTCAAGTACTAAAAGTTTTTCAATATTAAGAGCAAATAATTAATTTTGCCGGGTATTCCATTTGCACGATGAAGGGGACAAGTGGCTTTTAGTGGCGCTTGACCACTCAATTAATAGTTCCCTCTGATCTAGGCATTGAAGGGGGTTGCATACAGAAACAATTTGATTATAGTGCAATTTAGCAGAGTAGCCTGCCCTTAATTCAATTAAACATTCAAAGGCTACTGCAAATGGGTATTCTAAAAACAATGTCTCGTGTAACCAACTTAATTAACTTATGTTATATAATTCGTAAACTCACACAAGTTTACCATCCCAAGAGGTACACATTCAATGTTAAAAGTAACAACCGTTAAAGTCGCTTAGCAATGGAATTTCTTTATATTAAATCAAATATCAATTTGAAATCAGAGCGTAAAATTACCTTATTTATACGAATATATTTCTTTGCAATGCGTACTTATCAAGCCGAAATCAAAGTGAGCGGACAAAGGTATAAAGGAGAAATAACATGACACGTAATTAAACATTTTTTTATACTTAGGTTAGTTAATTCTGAGACTATACTGAAGCTCGGTGGGGGCGCTTACCCCCGAGGGGCGCGAGGCTCCGGCGGTGCGGGACGAGAAGAAACCAATTTGAATTCGTGAAAGGGCACCTTTTACAGAACGTTCGTTCGAGAGGGATTTCCTTGAAGCGTCTTATTTCGGCCCTTATTTTCCAATTATGGTGTATTTTTATAAATAAAATCAGGTGAATTAGCTCTTCGTTTCCGCTGGATAACGGCAAGGCATTGTTATTATCGCGGGAGTTATTTCATTGTTTCGTTTCATTGTAGATTTTATTAAAATGTTACATACAAAATAAAATTAATTCAAAGCTTTTTTTGCACAACAATTGCACAAATATACCATTTAAAACTGTATTTGAATTTTTAGTTCCATATAAAAAAAATTGTAGAGTAAATAATATAAACATCACTTTGGATAAAAACATTGAGAAACTGTACATTATATAAGTGTTTTCTAACTCTAATAAGATCGATTTTTTTAAAGATGCTTCAAATTGAAATTAATTTTCATCATTTTTTGATGTTCTGAAAAGTCAATTTAAAAGAAATCAACTCTAAAACAAGCTTATTAAATTCATTAATAATACAGTGTAAAATTATATTTAAAAACAAAAATTAAAATAAAATAATATTGTAATTCACTTAAGAAGCTATGTCTTTGGTAACTATCCTGATAGAATTCGCTAAAGTCTCTTTATTTATATCTTGCCAAATTACAATTTACAACGATATCCGAAAATTTTATCACTTTATAATCAACATTAAGCTCAAAAGTATCCGACGCTCAGAACCTTGGCTTTGAATGTTAATTCACATTTTAATATTTACTCTGAATTTTGGCAAAAGGTTCGGTTATCAACTCCACGCTATAACCACATCTAGACGCACCTAGCTCAACTTCTGTTTGTTATCGACTTTTTATTTCCTTTTAACGGGCCAACTAGCGAACTCGTTCTTAAATGTAGCGGAAAATATCTGTAGCGCTACCAGCCACTGCTTTCATCTGAATATCTATTCCTTTTTATATTCTGTAAAATAATGGTTCTGAAAAGTATTCCACGAACGTATGTTTGTTTGTTTCTAGAATTTAAGTGGATTTTATAAAAAAAAAAGTAACTAGGCATGAATGAAAAAATTACCCATGATAATAAAAATAATTTTATTTCTTCACTGTTTTTCAAGCCGATTCGTTTGAATCTTTTTCCGATAATTTTTTTCAAATGTTTTATTTTTTTAATGTAAACAATACATATTTCTTGTGAACAATAATTTTAAAAATATGCATTTGTGGAATAAAAAAAAAGCAAGGTAAGATAGATTTAAATAAGACTGAACTTCTATTGTCTTACATGCGATACAAGAATAACCCGTAGAGAGAATACTAAATGTCCACTCCACACTCAGCTCATCAACGGTAGCCTCATTTCTTAAATAATCAAATACTCTTTAGAGAACTGCATTGGCACTATACATGGTCGATAAAAGTTACGTCCGGTGTTGCATTGTGCTTGAATACAACGTGTTCAGCGGGTGCGTTCATCCAATGCTTACAAATGATACTGAAACTGACAGGGGTGTTGTTCATACATTTCATGCAGACTAATCGTCATGAGGATAGTGTTTGGAGTTCTCTATTATGAAACATGGGCTAGAAATTCAATATTATTGACAGAAAGTACTTGGTAGAATTTCATTTTTATATTTTTAATAAGTAAAATACTTTATTGATTTCACTTATTTAAAATATTGAAACAAGGGTTGACAAGAAAACCATATGAAAAATTAAAATTTCATAATTTAAAAAATTATCGCGCCCTTAAAGAGACTTAATATTAAATGAATCTTTTGATGAAAAGTTTTCTTATCAATTCAGAAATTAAAGATATTAAAATGGAATTCCACCATGTACCCTCTGTCAAAAATATTGATTATTTTATATAAAAAAAACATATCCAATTTTACTCCTTTTCTTTTTCAAATATAAATTGGATATAGCTGTTACCGCTTTCCTCAAAAATGAGCCGGCAATATTTTTATTATCAGCTAGCGGTCAAATTGCGGAAACTAAAAAAGATTAGCCCGAATGTTCGCTGCTGGAAAATTTATTTTTGCAGGGAGTCGTTGGTGGCGGCTGATTAGGGAATGGGCACTCATAGATATCCGCAGAAGGGCTGGATACGCGAGTAAAAAACACGTCAATAGCACGGTCGCTTATTCTACTGCCAGTTAGATTGACCATAAAACGAAATCAGTGAAGGGCAAACGAGCGAAAAATGAACAAATACTATTCATAAAAATGAAAGCATTCCGTCCACGCTGGTGCTAAGCTCAAACTCCATCTTTTAAATATTTTATTCAACACCCATTTGGGTTTACTGTTTTAACTTAATGCCAAATCATGCAATATTTCAAAAGACCAGAACAACTACGTCAACTAAGATAATGTTTATTGTTTATTGTTCTTGTTTTTACTTCTTCTTACTTTTGCTTATTGCGACTTCATGCGTTGTAACGAAGAATATTCTTGTTTAAAAAATAAATGACCCAAGTGTGTGAGTTTGAAACCTTTTGTACAAGTGATATTTATAAAAACATTTCTGCATTCTAGTTATTTCTAAAATTAAACTTCATTGTTTCTTCGTAGGAAAACGTTTATAAGCCTGAGTTGAAATAAAAAAGTAGCAGCGGGTTTTTAATATTCCGGACGCGAATGTAAATTTTAGACTTTATTAATATTACAATGTATGTTATATACAAATTTATAATACAATAATATTACTTTGATGCATATCTGACAAATTACAACCAATATTTTAATAGGATCTACACTTTAATAAATTAGATGTTTAAGATTTAGTAATCTTAAGAAGTTTCAAATTTAATTGAAATTATGGTTAAAATATCCATCATTCGAATTCATTGATTTTTAGTCGTTTTATTCTTAGCTTAACAAAAATATATCTCAAATTTCGAAAAAAAAACCAAAATCCAACTGTTTGTTTTGACGTTAATCGACTTGTTCTATAAATATCAATGAGGCTTATGTTTTTTGTTTCCGGTAGATATTTGATCGGAATAAACAATAGTATTCCTCGGTCGCCTCTAATGGATCAATGGAAGATTACGTGTTCGTCGTTCGCTATCTCTTCCAGATCTCTTCAAGCCTCCATGGGAAAACCCAGCCTCGTATAAATCCGACTGTATGTAAAACAAAATAAATCCTTCCAAAATACAGATTATACACTTTTCAACTTTTACGGCCTTTTATTTTCCTCTGAAATTTATTTGTGCTAGAATGAAAACCGTGATTACCCTTAAGTGTACGAATAAGGTTGTAAATCGTGCCCAATGGTTTAAATTTTAATATATTTTCACACACTTATTAAATCAAGATTGTAGATTTTACAATGCCAAGATTACAAAGAGTAAAATAAAACAACAAAAACATTTACCTGAAGTCAATAAGTGGTATTTTTGACCATACCAAAAATATTGAAATGTTATGTGGGGTATGTTAACGAACATTTATTATCAATAAACTTTCTGGGTTGATAACTTTTCTACCCCAATAATAAATAAATATTCGAGTTAATGAGCGTCTATGGCATGTTCCAATAAATCACAATTTCAAGTCAGGGGTTTAATTATATCTTGAAAGAAGCTTCTGTTGCAGTAACAACTATATCGTGAGTAATAATCCCAAGGTTTTTATTTAAATAATATTTAATGTTAATTCATGACAATGTTTTTTTAAAAACATCGCCAAAGCGTACATTTATCCATATCATCATTTGACATAGTATGCCATGAATATCAGATAACTCATAAGTTATTTGGATTAGTTACTTCAAAAATATTTCAGTTTTTAATTGTCTTTTTTATTAACAAATACTAGAAGATTGCGTATTATATAATACTTAATATTAATTTATACTTCCAACTTAATAAAAGACAAAGCACTCATGTTTAATTATGTTTTATTTTTTAATACAAATAAATAAAACGTTATATAATTTTTATGTTAAAGTAATAAAGTGCAAATACTCTTTTCCCAAATCGTATATTTACGAATTTAAACGTGGTTAAAGACATACAAACTAAAACGAAAAAAATATCTTAAACATCCACAACTACAAAAGGTGTTCAATTCAATTGCTTTGTAAAGAATTCTCATTCGATTTACCTAGTTTAGTTTAGTTTAGTAATTTTCGATTTACTTCACAATCCAATCATAACTGAATTGAAAATAAAATTATAATCGAATACGGCGGATTGAAAAATCCCATGCAATTTCTACGTCAATAGAGAATTTACAGGCATTACAAATAGAACTGCGCTGAATTCATCCTACTGGAAACACACCGTGAGCTTTTCTATACAGCCCAGTGAAGAACATTCAACAAGTCAATAAAAGATTCCGTGTACTCTCCTGCAGTATGCATAAGAGAAGCTATTCATCATATGGTAAAAGTCAATAACTATTTCAGTTTTTTTTTTATATATACTGCAATTTATTTTAAAAAGAGTACTTTTATTAAAGCCAAGTAGTTTGATATCATATTTAATCAATAACTGTGTATAACTGTAATGCTGGTATTTTTTCATCAGTTATCATGAAAAAGTATTAAATATTCTGAAATTGTATACTTAAAAATTATTAATAAGCGTGTGCATTATGAAACTTTTAAAAAAATATTACAAATTACCACAAAATAAAATAAATAGTGATCGTTGGGTCAACCCCCCGCAATTTCGACTTTTAAGTCCGTTGTTTTGCTTACCCATGGCCTGAGTAGAAACTCTGGCAATTCTACGTTTATTTAAATGAAAGATAAATAAACCTCTCAACATTTTCATTCAACTATAAGTTTGTATTGACTGACAGAGCGAATATTCAAAACCAGTAATCTAAAAAATAGAGGCATTATTATAAATAGATTATTCGTATCTTTCAACCATTACCATAGTATGTAATAATAAAAAACGAATACGGATCAACTCCTAATATCTGAACCTCTTGAAATTATATTTTAAAATATTTGAATACCAGAGTATTTTTTTTCAAATTCAGTTATTATTTTTAAAAAATATGAAATTGATACTATGCGCTAATAAATCCTATTTTTTACTCTATGCGCGGTAAATCCAACATATTAGTTATGTTTCATATAACCTTTTAATTATTTTGTTTTTCTTGGTTTTTATATTCACGTATATTCCAGTAAGTACTTAGAAATTTAATATTAATATAAATATAAATAAACAAGAGCAATTATAATCTAATAAACTAATGTATTAGAGGTAGTTATGATAATTAAATTACTAATTAACGTTTAATTGTCTTTATTTCTAATCATTTTTTAAAAAGCTCTAAATTCACACTAAAAAACTCTCAATGTAAAAAAGGATGTCAAAATAATAATAGCCCTCAACCTTTTAATCATCTTCTAAACATCTTTTAATCACCTTCATCGTCTAATTAAATAGAAATGTCTTTTTAGCTTCAGATATTAAAGCAATTGAGAAATTTTATAAATATTAAATGTGACAAGTGGCATTCAAAATAAATTGAAATATATTTGGTAGTTTGGTGGGTTGGCTTGTATCGCTCGGAGGGTCTCTGTTTCGATAACTTTCGGGCTGAATGCGAAATTTATAAAAATTTCGCATATTATTTTCACGCAGCGGCACTCACTCCGCGAGCCGAGGTTCCCGGCGAGAGGTGCAAACTTTCATAATGTTGTTCTACCATCGAGATTAAATGTAACTTTTTTACATCCGGCCACCGTTTCGGGGGATGTTTTAATTAAATATGTTTTCGCTAGCAGTAAAAGCAATATGTTGCAAAAGGCACAAAGTTCCTTGTTTATGAAAGTTAATTTAACTGTGTTTTACATTCTACTTGAAAAGCTGAAGAAATAATTTCAAAATTACTACGAGATGTCTACACCGATATTTTCATTGCTTTTTGATACTGAAATTAGTTTGTAACTAAGAATCGTGTATTGTGCTATTCAATGATAACAAACTCTTAAAATCCATTTCGCATTTGCGGGGGAAAATATTTTAATGATGACAAATATTTATTTTTGAACTAAAAAAATATTTTGAAATAGGTTCATGTTTTCAGGATATTCAACGGAAAAATATTTGAGTAAAATGGCTAACCTATTTGCTAAAAAAAAAACCATCTGCAAACCAATCAGAAATAAAATTTATTCTTATGTCTCTGGTCAAATAGTTTGAGATGTATGTAAAGGAATTTGAATAGTCAGTACGTATTATTTCAAGTAAAATGCCTAATTAGTGAACACTTCTTGTATCGGGTGAAAGCTACGATGAATTCTATAATATTATACAATAGAGCTTGCGTAAACAAAATCGATATTTTATTGTAATTCTAACTACCATAAATAATTTTCATCTCCCCGTTACAGCTCAGGCGCATTAGCCAAGTCGCTTATAACAACTGCCAATTAGCGAAGTTACATTCTGTGCGTGCGCGGCGGCTTGGGGTTGTTTTCACCCGCGGGAGGACTGTGCCACGAACCTTAACTCGGAAAAATATGTGCACTGTTTCTAACAAAGTATCTAAAAAATTAACAATGACGTATTTCAATATATTTTCTAAACCTCAAAAAATATTTTTTGATCCACGTCCAAATAAAATGAATGAATGATCAAAAAAATGATGAAAAAACGATCTCTGAAAAAATCCGCGATTCTAAATTAAACCACTTTTTTTTTAAATATCTAAGTATTCACAGTATTTGAGCCTTGTGAATAGTATAAAGCACAAATATTTTTTTTGTAATTTACTACAATATCATTAAAAAAAAACTCGTTCGTGAGGAACACAGCCTTTTACTTTTAAAATGGCTTTTAATATTTTATAACAGAAACTAGTCTTCATATCGTTGTCAGTGCTTAGAAAGGAAAATTACTAAGCCAAAGACTCTTTGAAACACAGAACCTGTGGTAATATAATCAATGAAACTGTCTGACCGTTTGAATATTCCACCTGTTCTCGAGTTTCAAACAGAAAGATCTATATGAACACGGTAATATATATAGAGAGCAGAAATTTGAAATTAAAATAGTATAATATTATAATTTAGCTTTTATTACACTCGAGTTTTTAAAGTTAAATTAAACCCTTTGAAGCTTTGTTAGTTTCAAAAACTAATGAAATAGTCCATATATAACATTATTTGTTCTGAAATATAGATCTGAAGCAAATATGGCTACTAAAAACCTAACAAGTAAACTTGTAATGTAAATCACATCGTGGTCTTTAAGTCGGCAATAAAATAAATAACCTATAATGGTGGTTTTAGGCTTAAAGGGTAAAATGTAACGAAGAATTTAATATAATTTTAGAATCCGTAGTGATTCGTTGAGTCTAAGAGATTTTTTATGCAAATTAGCCGAAGTAAACGCTTTTTGCAATATCTCTCTACATCTTCCTATTCGCAATATTTCTTCTGCTTCAGTCATTTTGTCAAGTGCTGTGACTCGAGACTCGTTCGGAGAATTCCAGGTATAGCGTATTTCATCTGAAGCCTTTCGATGCTCGTAGTCATCGACGATCTCTCCAAGATATTGCTCTCTCTGTGAGGGATACTATCGAATAACCGAAGCACTCGCATGATGCATATCAAAGGGTGTAATATTTGAAAATATTTGCTTACATTGTAGTCTATGGAAGCCCTCACGATATCATCGAGCTACGTATCTTATTTACTAAAATAAATTGTATTTTGTTATTCTTCAAAATATGGTATTCATTTATAATAATATAACATCAAATCTATTCAGTGATTCATAAATATAAAATTTAATAAATATCACACATTCTACGGTCTATTGTAAGATTGACTGTTTGTAAAGTTTTGGTAACGCATTTTTATATTTTTCAGTCTAAATTATGCCCTAAACTTAGAGGTGAATTTTAGGACCAGAGCAAAAATTTAAAATTGATTTTACAACGTACTAAAAATTCCAAATTACAATCTTTTTACTTTTTTACGTGCAAATAAAATGAATATTTTTCAATCGATGGACATTACTTACTTCAATGTCATTAACGATATTTTTTTCCTCCAATTAACGATTGAAAAATTCAATCAGACTTTTGTCAATTTATAATATATAATCCTTTCTAATAAACATATTTATATTCATAGTATCACGGGGCACCGCATTATTTGATAATAACTGATAAGATTTCGGCGAAAAGACTCGTTTTATTCAAGTTTAATATCAAAAAAGTGCGTGAGGAAACAGATCCTAACTCTGATTTATAACGACACACATTTAAATATTTCTCCGCGTAGCTTAAAACGCCAGCTACGAGCGCTTTTTAAACTTTAAATGCCACCCTAATAGATCCATTTATTTTAAATCGTCATTTAAAATTTCCTCAAAACACATATATTTTAATTGTGAAAGTATCCTTTAAATACCGTGGGTTGACTGCGTCACAAATGTGAAATTCTTGCGCAGAACAGAGAACTCCGGACGATGGTAAAAAAGCGTAAGTTAATCTTTTTTTTAGGCATTTTCTAAGGAAAAAGAACCATTGAAAGTAGGAAACTAACGTGGATGCGGAATTTACGCCAGTGGCTGGAAGTCGGGAGTACGGCCAAATTAGTAGGACTGCCTTAGGATAAACATATATTTAGTGAAATGGTCACCAAACTTCTCTGAGAGAGGAGTTTGGCGAAGAAGTAACTTGCAAGTTTCAACAGATTAATTGAATTGTCGATAAAATTGCATCATTTTAATCGATAATTTAATTTTAATACATCAAATCTTAAATTCAATCATACACTAAACATAACACACACACATATATATATACATAAAATAAACACTAAATAATTTAAATAAAAAAACTTCCACAATGCTGAAAATCCTCTAATAACGTGCAGACCTAAAAAGCGTTTTATTTTAAAAAGTAAAATAAAAACCAAATATTTCGTGCAAGAGTTCTGTAAAATGTGTCATGGAACCCTATGTTGCGATATTAACTGTAGTATAGATTGTCAAAGTCTATCTGGCCAACTCTATCTACTCCCCGCTGGCTGTCGACCGTCCTCCCAAATCCCCTTTCAGCCTCTCCCGGTGTCGACAGTTTTGCCAATCCATCACAGCCTCGCATCCCCCTAAATTGGTCCAGCTCTCTCCACCACTTACGCCAGCGTCCAGGGAGTGAGGCGAGGCTCAGCGTACGAGGGGAGCAGATACTATGTCAAACTCTATTACTGGGAGAGTCACGGGGGTGAGTTTTCTATACATTGTATATGTATAATTATTATCTCGGCTTGAACTGGTGGACTTTTATTGTATGCGTTCGGATGCTCATCATAATTCTATTATTTTTATTAATGTTAAAATACCTTTTTCACATTGATTAACTTAGTATTTTTTTTTTCAGTGGTTGAACTGTTTTAAAATATTTATTTTTCTACGTTCACTCCTACTTGATCATGAATTATGTGTCATTGTATTTTATTAATTTTTATCAATTTATTCAAAATTAATTTATATGTCAATAAATCCGATTTCAGTCTTTAATATTATTATGTCTAGTTCTATGTTATAAAATTATATGATCCCTTTACTGTTGGACCTATTTTTAAATAAAATTTTATTATAATGAGTAACGTTTTATCGTAAAAGCTTTAGAACTATTAACGCCCCTTAGAACGATTAATAGCCTCAGTCTTATTGAGTCCTTAATAACTTAAAATGAACATCATTTATTGAACAATCCGCACCACTAGGGTGACTAAAGAAAAAACCTTTGACCAAAAAAGACCTTAAAAATTGAAAACGGTATCCAAAATGGAGGTCTCGGCATAGAATGAATTTATGAAGCTTAGAGGGCGGGATATTCACAGTAGGCCGTGCTAGAAAAAATCTGAAAATGCAATATATTGCAGTGAATATGAAAAAACTCCGCAAGATGAAAATACATCGACTATTTTTCTGAAAACTAAAATCTTCTGTTTAACCAAAAATGCAACGTGCTTTGTCATTTGTTTTGTTTTAATGTTAATAACTTCACTAAGCAGTTATTTGTCTTTAATAAAGATCATAAATCATTCAAAGCTTAACGTAGTACCTGTGTAAAATCCTGCATTTTATTCTGACAGGAAGATAATCTTACCTGACCTGGCTTAATATTACCTAAACCGAGCACAAATGCAGCACACGCACGCTAGAGCTTTATTCCGGTAATATTTCATTAACCTGAACTCACAATCAATTTTAAAAAAAAAACTGTAAGAAAGGAAAAGTAAAAAATAGAACAGGCTAAAATTAGTCATACGAATAGAGTATTAACTCATTTTTCATTAGAGTAGCATGTTCTTGGCGTGGGGTCGTCAACTGCGGCCGGCTATAATATTTCACAGGCTCGTGCGTGCTGAAGAAGGCAGCGGATTGGGGAAGTCCCCGAGGCTGACCTGGCAAGCCCAGAGACCGAAGAGTCCTTTGTGAGGTGTTGAGTCTATTTTTAAATACCTGCGCTAGTCGACAAGATATGTTTTGCCGACTTTGTTTCCTTAATGTATTAGCTGCGGGTATAGTGATTAATGCTGGCTTTAAGAAATAATGTGTGACTGTATGTTACGTACAACCTATTAGTTATAAAATAAAACGAATAAATTGAGAGACTAGCTATTTTAATACGGTACGTTTTAAGTCATATTTAATTAAGAGCAGCAAAAAACGCTCAAAAAAAGAAAATTAATTGCGGATACGATTTATTTCTTTTAAAACCAAGCATCGTCTTTGTGAATCAGGTTATTGGTAGCAATTTCTGCAATAAACGATATTTATAGCTACTTTTTACAACTGCGGGTATTATAAAACACTTATATATTGAAATTATTATTAGAGAAAAATTGTCTTAAAAGTAGGTTTGTATATCAATACACCAAAGCCATTTTCAGCATACTCTTAAGATTTTTTTTATTTGTAAATTTCTGTTTTTAAAGACAGATTCTCATAAAAAAATTGCGTGTTGAAATTTATACCTTTTCTCTATTAAAGTACGCGCGGCTAGCTTTTAACAATTAAATTTAATAAGATTAATTACGTTTTTTTTAAGAAATATTTGAAATATTCTCAAACGACAAAATCCGAACTAATACGTATTTTCAAAAACCATCAAATAGAATTGATGTTTAAGCGTCTACCAAAATAAATCAAAACTTCAAAACATAATTAATAACATTTTAAGCATATTAAAAGTTTTTTTTTTCAATACTTCAACGAGTGGAGCTAAATAAATTTAACATTCCATACAAGAAATGAAGTATTCGTTTTAATTTTGATCTTTCGCCTGTTTCGTTTTTAATGTGTGATAGATTAAGTGTAGTAAAATTTGAATTGACTACAATCTTATTTAACGCGTTGAGTGACTTATTTCAGTATTGATTTTGACGATTTTTTTATAGTTCTAAAAATAAAATTTGTAAATTAAAATAAATTTTGATTTATAAAAATTTACATTACGGAAAAAAGCTCAAGAACCATGTTGCACTCCACCTGTAACATCCAAAACCATTGGATTGTTTTAACAATTACCCTATTAAAAGTTTAACGAATAAAAATCTTTTTGTTTTTAATAATCGGTCTACCCTTTTTTAATTTGTTCTTTCCGTATGTTTCCTTGATTACTATTGTAATGAAATTCATTCGGCTCAGAATATCCTGCTTGCGGTAATTTTCCAAAGTGAATTCAATTGTTGTTAAATAATGAATACAACGGGAACATAAAACCCTTACAAATTTGATGCTAATAGGTACTTAATACACTCGTACCTCCGGAACAAAGGAATATTCGAATGCGGACCCTCATAAATGTTAGAACGCAGGATTATATAATGACAAGGGTATGCCCGTAGTAACTGAGTCTATTTATAAGAGAATTCTTTTCCGTTTATAAATCGATAATATCGGATGAAAATATTCAAATACTTATTGATTATCATATTAAAAAATACATACTCTGGAATGAATCGCGCCCGATGTTCAAATCGTTACTAGTTAAAAATGTTTTATTATAAAAAGAAAAGATCACAATAGTTTGATTTTTAAGCTTTTATTGTTTCATTGAACTTCATAAGTTTTCCAGTTTGATATGAAATACAAGATGTGATAGGTATTACAAAATTAAGTTGGTATCATCATCGCGTTTAACTTCTAAAGACGACTCTACTTTTGTAAATTATTTTAATGGTTTTTGTTCTATAATAAAACCCATATCATTAACACAAAATCATGGCGTCTACAACCTTTTTTCGTTTTTCGTGCTTTTAATAGCAGTAAAAACAATACGTAACTGTACTTTTTTAAAATCAATAAGCGATCTTTATTCGGATATTTCAATATTTGAAATATTTTTAAATTTATTTTTTATATACGAGGGCGGTCCGATAATTACTTAGCCTACAAAAGAAAAACGAAAATTTTGGAAAAGTGGCGATTGATTTCTCAAAATAGTCTACTTTTAACTCGATACACTTGACCCAGCGATGCTCCAACTTCTTTAACCCATCTAAAAAATACGTTTTCTCGAGGTCTGCAAAGTAGGCCTCCGTGGCGGCGATGACTTCTTCATTCGACTTGAAGTTCTGCCCGGCGAGTGACTTCTTCAAGTTTGGAAACAAAAAATAATCGCACGGGGCCAAATCTGGAGAATACGGTGGATGGAGGAGCAGTTCGTAGTGCAATTCGACCAATTTGGCCGTGGCGACGGCGGAGGTGTGAGCCGATGCGTTGTCATGGTGGAAGAGCACTTTTTTCTTCGCCAAATGGGGCCGTTTTTTCTGCAATTCGGCGTCGAATCGGCCCAATAATTCGGCAAAGTATAGCCCTGTGACCGTTTTGCCCTTCTCTAGGTAGTCAATGTAGATCACACCTTGTGAATCCCAGAAAACGGTGGCCATCACCTTTCCAGCTGATAGGGCAGTCTTCGCCTTCTTCGGAGCACGTTCGCCGGGTGAAGTCCACTGTTCCGACTGTTCCTTGGTCTCTATTGTGTACCAGTAGATCCATTTTTCGTCGAAGGTCACGAAACGACACAGAAACTTCTTCGGATTGCGCTTAAACAGCGTCAAACACTGCTCCGAAGTGGTCTCACGGTTGCGCTTGTTGTCCGGAGTGAGCAAACGCGGCACCCTTCGCGCCGACAGCTTTCTCATGCCCAAAATTTCATGCAGGATATGACCCAAGCGGTTTTTAAGTTGCCTACTGTTTCAGCTATCTCGCGCATCTTCAATCGGCGGTCTGCCAATACGAGATCGGGGATTTTTGTCACGTTATCCTCCGTGGTAGCCATTTTCGAGGCACCTGGGCGTGGCTCATCAAAAACCGACGTGCGACCACGTTGAAACTCGTTAAACCAATTTTTGACGGTCGCCATCGAAGGAGAAGAGTCACCGTACACAGCATCCAAGCGCTCTTTGATTTCGCTGCGCGATTTTTCTTCCAAAAACTAGAATCGAATCACCGACCGATATTGCTCTTTTTCCATTTTTCTAAAATACGCGTACACGTTCGCTTCCACACGCGGTCAAAACAAAACTACGAGTCCGATTCGGCTGAAATTTTGACAATAGCCGTCTACAAAAATGTTCTTCACGATAGTAAACCTCTCTTGCGAGCACCATCGGGCGGTGAGACTAAGTACTTATCGGTCCGCCCTCGTAGAAGAAATATGCTTATGTTATTTATGTGCATAATATTTTTATTATGAGATTATATTCTAAATATTTTTTATAAAAAATATTGAGAATGACAAATAGAGTATGAATTATATATTTTATGAGTGCTTATTTTATTATATTGACAACACGTGAAATGTCAACACAATCCGTCTTCCGCGGAACTTCAACAGACGCAACCTAATCGTATCAGTTGGTGACATAATGCAAGAAATATATTTCTAGCTTAGACACGCTAATATTTTTTTAGAATATCAATAATATCAATGACAGAAGCCATTACCAAAAATTAGCAATTTTCAAGTATATGTGATTAAACAAATTTAAACATATGGTGATACCTTTGCATCAGTAAGATTCTTCAGTAAGACAAGTATTCTGTGTAGATGGTTAAATGTAATAAGAAGCATTTTATTTTCTCAATGACAAATAAAATCGAATAAGAAGCTTTCAACGCACAACTGAGAACTCCCACCCAACTTGGCACTCACCAACCAGATTGGAATTTGAACGTGAATACAAAAAATGTAAGGAATTATGTTTTAAGATTGAAAAGAAATATTAAAAATTTTACGTCTTTTTTATTACTATTAACCGCAAAAATCTAAAGCTTTAAAAAAAGTTTTCTTTCCGTTAAATCATACAAATAGGATTCAAACCTAGGACTCGACGTTCATCGTTGTTCTAGTCGTTTGCCTACGCGGTGAAGTATATTACTGAAATTTAAAAAAAATGGTAAACTTATCTGATATTTTAATTTAACTATTTCAAGCAAAATTAACAATATCATGAAAAGATAAGAAGGTCCTATAACTTATCTGCCCCAAGTTGTTTGTTGAAGTAGCGCCATTATGTATGTAATTATTATTTATGCATAATCAAGACAAAAGAGCGACTGTGTTGCTTGACTTTCACCCTTACGGTGTTAATAATTGAACCCATCGTCTCCCCTAAAATAATAATATAGCTTGTCTTGCTGTAAGAACTCAACAGTTATTTATATAACGACGTTAAATAAAGTAGAACGTGTAATAATTAGAATTCATTCTGTTCAAATAATTTTTTTGTATTATCATGGTATTTAAAGCTATTTACAATCATGTATTTCTGTAACTAATCGTGTAAGATGGCCGATGTTTTCCTACTAGAACTATTTGCATATGACGTCAACCTGGAGGAAAATATAAAATACCGATGCGCTTTTAAGTGATTGGGTTCCCAGACGATAAGATTGTCAACTCGGACCTTAACTCTAGAATATACAGAATAAACAACGCCATTAACTAATGAATCTTCCAATTCCTGTAAATAAACAATATTCCTTGTAAATTCTTGACTTGAGAGTTACGCATTTGTTGATTTTGCTACATTATTTCGTATTTAATGATGCAATATATTTAATCGCTAGTGAATAAGAAGTTAAATAAATTATTTTCCTCGTATACTTCAGTTAACATTTTGTTTTTCTCTTCGTGTTGTAAGAATTTATTTCTTAAATGCAGCTTAGGAGAATACTCTATCCGTCTTTTTACAGAAGTAATTGCTTTTGCAATGTATTTTTGTATGAAACGAAACTGTAATTTATTTTAAAGTATAATAGTTTTGGTATTAGTATTAAGTGGAAACATATTTCCTTAGTAAGTAGGGCAAAATGATCAAATCCTGTAAAATGAACGCAAGCAATTTGAAGATACACTTCGACTTTTTTGATAATGTAACTGGACAATATCAAATTGTGGAACAAATCAACGCCACATTTATTGGTTAAGGCCAAAGTATTGCCAGCGTAGCTAAAAGAGTAGGCAGGCGGGGGCTTAAGAATTGTAAAGAGAAGTAACTTAAATATCAGTTTGAAGTCATATTCAAAAAATAAATCTCTGGTTTTAGCAAATATTGAAATGATTGATTATAATATTGATTTCATGGCCTCATATTTTACTGCGAAAATATCAGTGAATACGTGTGTTCGGTATCGAAATTTAACCTGCTAGAGTACAATATTCAAAGATGCCTATTTCATTACCATTTATTTAATGGACGTCGGAACATCTCTTGAAAGCATTGACTTATTTATCTTGTCATCTAATCGGGACATAATTCTCGCAACAGGTAGAGAAAGATTTCTTTGGCGTCAATTATCCCCATCCCTCAGTCATGCGCACTCCGGCTATATAAAAACCTTTTCCGAATTGGCGGGCGACAAAAGAATTACCCTCCCGATCTTAGCTTGGGGAAGTTTGATTTAAAAATTCTGGTCTCGGCACGCGGCCGCGGGATCGCGAGCTCCTGAGGCGACCGCCCTACGTGCCGCTAAACCGAATTTTTATCACCCGGCGTATAAAGCCGATGCGCGATTATCCTCGACTCGACGCTTTATCTGGGGCCTCCTCGATGCTCGCGGCCGGAAGAGAGCTAGTTTTTCTGAAAAACACCGTAATCTAGAATTTCAGAAACCGATATATCCCTATCCGCGTGCTGCAGCTCCTACCCTGCTGCCGCGCTGTCCGCTTCCGGCAAAATCGCTCATCTACTCGAGGAAATCACGCTCGCAATGTGGGCATGTTGAATATTGAAATAAATCTTTTAACTTTCGCAGTCTAAGTTATGATTTTAATCATTAAAATTTCTCAATGGTTTATTTCAATTTATTGTTAAAAAAATACGGGATATTTCGGAGCTCTCCGCGTTCTAAGCTGAAATTACATAAATTATAATAAAAGCGGAAAAAAGTGGAAAACATCAATAGCAAGAAAATAAATACAACAAATAAATACTAAAAAATCTTATTTTATTATTTCAAATTATAATTTACATGCAAATTACGAATTAACATTAAATCAAAACAATTTATAGGATTTTCAGGATTCTAATTAATATTCAATCAAACTTTAGTTAAAAACACACGAATAACACAGCCAAACAGCAAATAAAAACAAAACTAATGTTATGATCAACTTACATAGAGTTCGTATACAGCTGTTCAGTGTTTGTTGACGTTCTTCTCTTTTCCGCAAAACACAAGTGTTGACATTTCAGGAAAGTCTTCAATATTATAAGTCCGGGGTGTGAATTTTGTAAGAACAAAAACAAGAGTCAAAACCGACGCTCGGCTACGATAGAAGAATTACTTTAAATGTCAATATGACGTTTGACATTCAAATAAGCGCACCGGAGCTCTTGCAAACTCTCGTACAGTTTTAAGTTCACGGGAGCACCTCCGGAGTGTCGATGGGACGTTGTCGGCGGCGCAGGCCGGATCCGGGGACGAGCAGCGGAGATCTTCGAGGGTCACCAGGCCCGAGCGCGCGTTGCAGTCGGGGGATCGCGTTCGGAAGGCTGGGTCTTCGCGCGGCAGCCGCGGGGGCGGAGCGCGGAGAAGCGGACGAGACTTGCCGGTTTAATGTCACCGCCTCACGCACGAGAGAATCGATAGGGTCGCTTTACATTTTTGTTCCTCTCGCAGCGGGAACGAGGCTCGGGCGCTACGGCGTAGCGCGAGTGCAACCAGAGCGGCGGCCGGAGCAAGACTGAGCGCCGAGCGCCGCCGAGCCGCGGCCCCGCCGCCCAGCGCCGCAGCCTCTACGCCGCCGCCGCGCGCCCCCGCCCTCCCTCGCTTGCCTTCACATGCCTACATCACAACATTTGCACACGGCCCTCCACCCATTTCATTACTTACCACACTGCCCAGGCGCGACTTTCCCTTGATTTTTGAACACTACTGCACTCCGCGCCCACAGCAGTTCAGTAAGTCAGTATGTAAGTTTTTGGTTCTCTATAGAATATGTTAAAAGATACAACGCTGATTTTTTGCACGTAAGTTCGGTAAGTTTTTTATGACGATAAGATAATATTTTCATTCATAAACTATCAAATATGCTTTATGTACGAATTATATGATTCTGTTGTTCACAGCGAGAATTTCAAATTTAGAATTTTTTTCAAAAAAAAAACAAAATATGATGCTTCTAAGAAATTTCCAGTTTATGTCAGCTTGACACAAGTACCAATTGTATTTTTTAGTTGCGTTAGAAATTATTAATCACATCATTAATAACATAAAATGTCTCCTAAAAAAATAACACCGTCTAAGCACAGCAAACGTAATTTAAAAAGAATAGCACAATTGAACGTGATAAAGACTGCATCTAATAAAGAACAGTGCAGTGAAAGTGATTCGTTGTTTGTGACACGAAATGTGATATTTCCTAGAATGGCTTTGCTTTCGAAATTAATATTCGGTTATTCGAAATATATGTGTACAAAATGAAATCAAATATTCATCTAATTGTCAGCCAAACATATGTTCAAACACTAATTCATCATTCATCGAATACGTCATTTTATGACGGGCTACATTTCTAGTTTCAAATAAATTGCGATCTATGATCAATTGCATATAAGCAATATATTTTCAACAGTTGCTCGGTCATCATTGTGTTCTATTTTTATTTACAAAATTATAAGTGAATATACTTTTTATAAAAAATTAGACGTCGCGTATTCTATGGCGGACTACTGTAAGTTGGGATAAAATGAAAACATATTTAATATATGCAGAATAGTAACGAATAGAAAAAAAATTGTTTTCTAATTTATTGCTATTTATGCATAAAATTATTAGTAAAAGTACATTAACTGGTATTGATTAATTATTTTTCCAGTTTAAACAGATCGACTTACTCGCATATCTAAGTCGTTATAAATGAATTATAATATGGCGACTCTCTAGAGTCCCATGAGATCGGCTTTCAATTGATTAGGATGTTTATCCTCTACACGTGTAAGAAAATAATAAAATTCTCCGATCGCATTCCAATGCGGTGACATAAGCGAGAATTTACGATTTTAAACATAATATTTAACTAAAAGGGCGACGACTTGGCGGCCGTTTATTACGTTAACAATAACAAATCATATCTAGATTGAATTCAAACTTATAGGAATCTACATCTGCCATCAGGTTGGTAACAACTGGCGTTAATCACAGATAATCGCAATAATCTACAAATTTCAATCTCATGCCTTCTATGAGTGTTTATTTCTTCTGCGCTTCTGAATATCTGATCTTTTTGCGAATATTCAAATATCGCCTTTTATATGAAATGAAAAATACTCCATTCGTTCTATAATATGCAACCTGTGTCTTCAATAGCCTAATATAAATATTTATTTTTTTAAATACACTTCTATAAAATTTCATCTCGACATATCCAATTTACAAACTCTGATAATTCAGAAAATAGCGCATGCAAATATAAGACCTAACACGTTCCGCTTATTTGTAAACCTATGTTGATTATGAATCAATTCACCAGCCATTAAAAAAGACTACAAAAATCATAAACCTTTCAGTTGTAAATATGCAGAGTCATGTGCTCGAACTTCTCTTACTCGGTGTAAACGCGATCTAACTGAAAATTCATTCGTAGTCACGTATTTTCAAAAAATACATTTCGGGGCGTCACGGGCAGTTTACCAATATTTTAATGGCGCCCGCCGGCCTAAGCTGAGCCTTGGTAAATATGGAGTCGACGATTTAAAACACGGAGCCTCATCTTCATAGTTAAATAATAATTTTACTTACTTGCAATTATATAAACGAATTAAAATTTTACATATCGAAATCAAAAAGCGCCACACCGACGGTTAGTGAATTAAATATATAGATTCTGAAATGAAACTCTTAAGCTTGAAAATATTATCACTGAATATTGCACTCCACTTTTATATTACTACTAGCAAATACTAAAAAAAGGAATACATTTTTTTTTATTTGTTCGAAAAAAAGGAAATATTGTTTTTTATATTGTTTTTTTATTTAATGCTAGCGGATAAACAATATTTTGAGTTTTTTTCGGTATTCTACCATGTCACTACCTCTGTTAACATATCTGCATATGTACTTAATGGATTTCACATTGATATGAGCTTGAAATGTTTTTGACAATATCAACGTTTCCCACTTTAATGGTGGTGGTATATCCTCCATCTTCTGGCTTTCGTCGTCTGTATTTCAGATATCCATCCTCACCAGTTTGAGTGTCATTAATCAAATCGCGTGGATATCTTTTCGTGCATTTGCCGTCTTTCATGCAAGGCGAATTCATATTAGGCCGTAAATCGTGTTCTTGCAGACAACGTCAGAAAGTATCGGATCTTCTTGTAGATTCGGTAGTTCAGCACTATCGATTTGAGTTGGGACAATTTTTTCTTTAAGCCATATTAGAATATGAGCGTGCGGTAAACTCCGTGTTTTTGCCATTCAATCGCCTGTATGCCTACGTCAAATACTTAAAAATACAACTTACTACGTCATTTTAAACATACTCATGCATATGTCTTGGGCTTCCAGTGCACGAAGCAGGAAGTATGCACATTTGACCAATGCTGGTAGCGTTTCCATCATTTGCAATTGCATCGCGCAAATGAATATAATCTTCGACACGCAATTTCTTTTGGTTCAAACGAATGTACAGAAGCCGCTCGCTTTCAATTTTGGCGTACATGTCAACAATGAACTGATGAAATACTTCACGGCATTGTAAAATGTGATTGGATTGTTGGGCTCTTATCATAATGCGATATGCATAATAATCCATAGAAGAAACTTGCAATACGAATATTTTTGTTTAATAATTGTTTTCCCATATATAAACAGATAAACTCATTATGATAAAACTCTATGTTGTGAATAGATCAGTGATTTTGTTTCAAAAGTCCGTATTATGCGCGATCTTCACAATGTTATTTTATAATTTTTTTGCGAGGAACAATGTTGACTTTACAGATGTTGAAAAATTTTGTACGAAAAATGTCGAAAATTGAATTTATTAATAGACTGAATGTAATTAATGCATTGTTGTAATAGTCTAAAAGATTTTTTGTATTATTGCCTTTCAAATGAAACCGGTTTGGGGCATTTTTTATGTTTTATATATATAGATAGATGAACAATTATGTGTAATAAAACGAGATAATAAAGAAACTACAAGCATGTGCTTATTTTTTAAATACTCAAATACTATTTTATTTATAATAAGTCGTATGTTTAGCATTTGTGTAGTTTATTTTCGTACTTAACATTGTATCTTTTATTATAAAATTTGTACACAGATGAGACATTTAGTTTCATAAACGCTGCATCTCATTCCGCGATGCGCTTATTCTCTTACAATACATTAAAAATTGCGACATTTGTAATAAGTATCTACATATTCAAATGCTGAAACTATATTACGAAACTAATTTCGGGGTGAGTCCAAATATTTACTTCCCGAGCAGCGTCACGGCAATAAATGAAAGTTTCGTCGCCCGCTGAGTCTAGTTTCATCGAAAAGTGACAATTTGTGCGCAATACTACAGCTTTATTTGTTTTTTTTTATATTGCTTCACAGTTTAAATTGTAAAAATGCCATATTCAGCAAAAGGAACGAAAGATAGCTTTTGTAAATATATTTTTTTTATATTAATCTTCCATTGCAAGATCATACAAATAGTGCAAATAAAATGGATTGAAGGTAATAAAAAGTTTTAAATAACCTAGCTTTATTATGTTACTTAATGAAAAAGAAATAACAGCCGTTCTTGGTTAGATATAATATTAACTATATAACATACGAATATATGTTAAGTAAAAACACTAGTTTAAAAGCTTCCATACACGTAGCAACAAATCGCGCCACCAACGTTCAGCTAGCCAATAGTGTCTTTATTTAGGTTGTTTTTCATGGTTTTACCTAAAATGTAGGACTCTATTGGCCTGCTGTAAGTTGGTGACGCGATTTGTTGCTACGCGTTTAAAGGGCTTAATTAAACTGAAATTAATATTAAGTCTATAACTTAAAAACCTGGAGTTGACACTAGATGCCAACACTTGTGTATGGGCTGTAGCAAATCATTGACATACAGTGTGTTTAACAAGAACGTGACCACTATAAAAAAAAAATTTGGAGTGTTTTTGAAAAAAAAAGTAATGAGCAGGTAGCCCAACATTTTTTCCTTAATGCATCGTATAAATTATTCAGTTTTCGTGTTTACTTCGCACAAAGTGCAAATTTCCAGAGATGAGTGCCGCGTATGCTTCCCGCTATGAGGCAGTGTTCTTTTGCTTGCATCCTAAAGGACCAAAAATGTCACGCGTTCAGGCTGCAGAATATATGAATAAGTCAAAGGTGTTTGTGACCAAGAGGATGAATCGATATTTAGAAACAAAACACGTCGATGACTTACCAGAAAGTGGTATAGCAAAAAAGACGTCGTCCGCCGAGGATAAGCGGATAACTAACCTATTTTTGAAAAACCCACATCTATCTTTGCAATCTGCATATAAAAACTAAAACAAAAAGGACTAAATATATCTTTAGCTATAATAAGAAGACGTTTAATGTAGATTAAGTTAGAATACCGAAGCACATTGAAGAAACCGCTCCTTTCAGAAAATCACGTTAAAAAAATAATGTCCTGGGCACAAGAAAACAAAGACCGCGACTGGGACAAGATAATCTTTTTTGACGAAGCTTCGTTTTAGGCAACTAGTATATCACCTCGTGCTTGGTCAACTGCCGATAACAGACTGGTCGAAAAAACTGTTAAACATCAGGTAAAGATGCATGTTTGGGGAAGCTTCTCAAAACGTGGTTTTGGCAGTTTGAAATTGTTTACCGGAACTTGAATGCTGTATGGATAAACCAAATATACCAGAAAGCACTATTACAATCTATTCAAAAACTGTTCGCAAGCCCAAGTGAACCATGGATATTATAAGAAGATAACGACCCAAACACCGAAGTCGCCTATGCAGCGCGTGGATATAAGATAAAGGCATCGAGGTCTTGGATTGGCCCTCACAATCTCCTGACGCAAACCCAATTGAAAACGTTTAAACGTTAATGAAGCTTAAACTTCGAGAAAAAAAAACGCTAACTGCCACCGAGCTTACTTGCAATTTAAAGGGCATATAGAGGTCATTATCCCGAGAATATGCAGAAAAATTAGTTGAAAGAATGCCTGGCTATTATAAACAACGGAGGAGACTGGACAACTTATTGATAATAAAGCATCTAAGTATGTATGATTAACTACGTGTTTTATTATTTTAAAATGCTAGACTTAATTTTTTTTATAACTTATGCCAGTTACGCTCTTTTGTTACATACTGTACGTGTCATTTTGAAGTTATATTCATAAGCTGTAAAATCAGCCAAGAGTGTTTGATTTGCTTGTGCGCATCATATTTTTTTCAATCATGGAAAAATTTCAAATATGGCGAAAGAAACAGCATATGCGGGAAGTTTTGCTGAGTCACTTTTTTGAAAAGAAAACTGCAGCCGAAAGTCATCGTTTGCTCGTGGAATTGTTTGGCAAACATGCTATTGCGAAAACACAGTGTTTCGGGTGGTTTCAGCGCTTTAAAAGTGGCGATTTTGACATCAAAGACAAAGAGCGGCCTGTACAGCCGAAAAAGTTTAAAGATGAAGAATCGGAAGCGTTACTCGATCAAGACTCGTGTCAAACACAAGAAGACCTTGCGAAATCATTGGGCGTGACTCAAGCAGCCATTTCAAAGCGCCTATAAGCATTGGGATTCATCCAGAAACAAGGAAATTAGATGCCATACGATATTTACCCCGACTTCGATAGCCAAAACAGTTCATCCAATAGATTTTTATAAAAATAGTAAAAGGCTTAAATTTTGAACATTTTGATTTTATGAGAAGGCCACCAGGAAAATGGTGTAACCGAGCTGGGTATATATCTTCTGGATCCATGACATTTTATTTATATACCTAAAATAATCTGCCCTGTATTTACACAGCACTCCGTCAACAATATTCAAGCAACGAGGAATGGTCCAAACAAAGCAAACGTGCGGGCAGCCGCTGCCGCCGGATTGACGCTCCGCTCCCCGAGGCACGTGCTCTAATTGTTTACATTTATTTTGCGCAGAATTTGCTTCAAATCGATTGATAATTGCGAATAATTTCCATCAATTATAATTTCGTTAAAAAATCAAGCGTTTTGTATTCAAAATTCAAAGCTTACGCGTTCTGATGTATAACATACCCTGCATTTTCCAAAAAGCACGATTTTTTTTTTATTTTTATAGCTTAAATTCGATTTTAGATAATAAATTGATGTATGCATTACGCTTCTAATATACTTGTAATATTTTTATATGTAAAATATTTCATCTTTATCGAGTGTCTCTCCTCGTAGAAAGTTGGTGACCATTTTATTGAATACATATTTATCCTGGGCCAGTCTTACTAACTCGTCTTACGACTTCCATCCACTGACGTAAATTCCGCACTCATGTAAGTTTCCTCCTTCCAAAGCCCCTTTTTTCTTCGAATTTTCCTCGGAAAATTACCTGAAGGATACTTTATTTATTGCTTCGAAAAATATGCTATAAATAGGAGACTTTACACTCTCAAGACCAACGGCCAACTTATAGTATTTTAAGGATTGTCCTATAAAGCCACATTTCAAACGCCTCAATTTTTCACATTGTAGCTGTCTTAAGTGTCCAGACCTCAACTCCACAAATAAAAACTCTGCACATAACTGCAAAAACTGTAGCACATAATATTTTCCTAAAGTTGTTGAATGTGCTGCGTATTGTCTCAATTCTCACTTTAATTTCTTGATCAGGATTCCAGTTCTCATTTAGAAAAGCTGCTTAAATATTCAAACTTTTTCACTCTATCCAATCCTTTGTTATCAATACTAATTTAATAGTTCTTTTTGTGACTTAATTATCATTATTATTTTAAATACTAAAGCATCATAATT
Source organism: Atopsyche davidsoni (assembly GCA_022113835.1). Classification (NCBI taxonomy): domain Eukaryota; kingdom Metazoa; phylum Arthropoda; class Insecta; order Trichoptera; family Hydrobiosidae; genus Atopsyche; species Atopsyche davidsoni. The sequence goes on along the minus strand of JAILWY010000019.1, from coordinate 1,907,590 downwards.
CATAGCATCAAGTTGGTCGCTCTCACTTGTGAGTTCCTAGCATTATGTATTACGCTCCCGCTTATTTCTGTATGGAAGAAAATACTTGTATGCTATAAAAAAACGAGACAAAGGTAAACTTTTTACAGCGGTTAAAGGAAATGCTTCTCATTTTTATTGAGTTATGATTATTTATTATGAGATGAATGTTTTAAAAAATGATTAGTCAAATACTTATTATTTTTTAATTATGTCACCACAAATTAGCAATGCTGTGGTGCTTCATATTTGACTGAGAGTAAGATTTCCAAATTGGACGAATCGCTTTTGCTCTCTCTCGAGACCTTTTCATAAAATTTGTATTCAGCACTCGGAAAGCCTTATAAAAATTATTTTTCGAAAAATAAATTTCGATTGTCTTCTATATTCTTTTCTTATTAAAATACCAAGGTATGGTTTTCTTGATTATATATTTTTTATTGATTTATTTACTATGTCTATTTTTTGATTAACGTCAATCAGATGCGTATTTATTACCCATTACGGGTTTATTGTATTATTACTAATATAATTAGGCACATTAGTTCATACATAGAAGATGATTTAAAGAAACTCTCAGAAAAATATCATCGTGATTTGTGTGGGATATGAACCCACATCCCCTGGTTTACATGACCGGTGTACTAACTAATCCCACACAAATCACGATGATATTTTTCTGAGAGTTTCTTTAAATCATCTTCTATGTATGAACTAATGTGCCTAATCATATTAGTAATAATTTATTTACTATGAATTTGTATTGTTTTGTCTCTTGGGGTGTAAACATAAAATGTGTGATTACTGTACTATTAACTATAATTACGTAAATGTCTTCTGGAAAAAATAAAAGGCTTTCGAGATACGAATCACACAAAACGAGGGCTGTTCAAAATGTATCGCGAATTTTGAATTTTCGCAAGTTACGTATATTAAATTTACGATTTTTTTGTGGCGTCATGTTGGTACTCATGTTTCTCATTTATACCGACAATTTCGGCCATTGTGAACGTTCAGTTAATTGTTGACAGCTGCTTTTCTTGCACGTGTTTTGCCTCGTCTTCGATTTTTGCCCATTCCAAAAAATGAAATAAAGAATCTGTATAAAATTTTGTGTGAAAAACAAAATTAAGTGCGTGGACGCATACCGAATGTTGACTGTAGCATATGGTGAAGCTATTTTGAATCGAAGCAACGTTTATCGGTGGTACAAAATGTTCTCAGAGGGCCTAGAAGATGTGAACGACGAAGAGCGTGCCGGACGCCCGAGCACGTCAACAACTGACGAAAACATTGATGAAGTGAAGAAAATAGTATTGGCCAATCGTCGACTCACAGTTCAAGAAGTTGCTGATGAATTAAACATATCGATTGGCTCTTACCATCCGATTTTAACCAATGATTTGGGCATGAGACGGGTCGCCGCGAAATTCGTACCAAAATTGCTCAATTTCGACCAAAATCAGCATCGCATTAACATTGCTAAGGAGCTGTTTGAATCTGTCTGCGACGACCCAAATTTGCTCCAGAGGATCATAACTGGTGACGAAACATGGGTTTATGGTTATGACGTGGAAAGCAAAGCTCAATCATTCCAATGGAAACTGCCGCACGAGCCAAGACTGAAGAAGGCGCGCCAAGTTCGCTCGAATGTGTAGGTTTTGCTGACAGTTTTCTTCGATTGCAGGGGCGTGGTGCATCATGAGTTCTTGCCACATGGTAGAACGGTCAATAAAGAATATTACCTGCAAGTTATGCGCAAGTTGCACGAAGCAATCCGCCAGAAACGCCCACATTTGTGGAAGAACAAAAATTGGCTTTTGCACCATGATAATGCCCCTGCTCACACATCGTTACTTGTGCGCGAATTTTTGACCAAAAACAACACACTAATAGTGCCGCAGCCACCGTATTCCCCAGATCTGGCCTCCTGTGACTTTTTCTTGTTCCCAAAACTGAAGAGGCACATAAAAGGACGACGGTACGCTACGATTGAGGAGATAAAGACGGCATCGAAGATGGAGTTGAACAAGATCAAAAGTGTTCTTTTGAAGTGCTTCGACGATTGGAAAAATCGTTGGAACAAGTGTATAATATCTGATGAGGAATACTCTGAAGGGGACAAAATAGATATTCATGAGTCAATAAATAATTTTTATAAAAAACACAAAATTCGTGACACTTTTTGAACAGACTACGTATATAATATTTACAATAGACTGCCATATTTTTAATCACTCCACATCTAAACAAATAAAAATGAATAAGCTTACAATTAACTGTCAGCGCTTTCAGCTTTCAAAGATCTAACCAAGTCTTTATGAAGTGAATCGTTGAAGCGAATTATAAAATCGATATATAATAGCGAGTTATGAAGCGAAGTCGATGACAGCGAAAAATTTAATTGGGGGTCGACGAGAGTGGATCCCATTTAAACAGGTCATCACCAAAATTTAGGCATTCCGTAAATGTCATAATGCACCTAACTCAGATTGTACATAATAATGCTGTTTATCCTGCATTATGGACAATCGCGAGAAGGTTTTTGATAGATTTTCCATCTTCATACCACATGGAAAGGGGTTTAAGTGCGGTTGTCAATCTTTTTACAAAAAACAGAAATAGATTGGAAATCACTGGGCGAGGAGACTTAAGGTTAAATCTGACTCATTTGAAGCCAAATATTGAAAATTTTCTAGCATCAGACCCATCTCTCCCATTAAAAGTATTGATTATTTTTAGTGAATGTTACTATATTTGCATTTTGTTTGTTTTTAATTTCTAAATGTATAACTAACTTTACATGTATTTTAACTTTTTATTTTTAAATCCACTGTACAGTAAATCCCTATGAAAGTGAGTTGTTCTACAGAGTGCGCCATATTTTATGTTGATGTGTGAATAATAAATAACTTTTTAAAAAAGCAACAAATTTATATAAATAAGGTATTTTTATTTAATTTGGCTCTTTACAATTTATTTGGATTGGTTTTTTAAATACAACATCAATCAAGTGGCCGCCTTTATAGGCCAAAGAAAAATGTGCTCTTTTTGCTGCGTTTTCCATCACTTTTCACATCTCGGGCGGTATAGCGATGATTTCGGCACAAATGTTTGCCTTGACCTTGTAAATGGTCCAAGACTTGCTAGTTTACACTTTATTTTTTAAATAGCTCTACAAAAAGAAGTCCAGAGGAGTCAAATCTGGAGATCTGTGTGACCAGTCAATGTCACCTTTTTTTGACATAACACATCTAGGGAATTTTCGTTGCAGAAACTGCATTGTTTGATATGCAGTGTGGCGTGGCGCACCGTTTTGTTAAAATTTATAACCGTCCAGATCATTTTCACACATTTGTGGGCAGGCATAGTGAGCCAACATCCTCCGATATCGATTCCCATCGACTGTTTCGCCTTCTGAAGAAAAATGGCCTTATGATGGTTTTGGCACAAACGCTGGCCCAAACAGTCACTTTTTGGCCGTACAATGGTGTTTCATGGATCTCGTGTAGATTCTCCGTTCCCCGATTGCGGCAATTTTGCTTGTTAACGGCGCCAGAGGATGGACCTCGACGGTCATCAAAATTTTCTTCCAAAAATCAGGTTCAGTATCAGCCATTCGAGCGACTGTTTGGCCGTATTTCAAGCAACGTGGACGGTCTGCCGTCAATATTCTTTGAGTCAATTGCACTTTATACGGAAAAAATGCAAATTATCCTAAAAAAACACGCCGAAAAGTGGTTCCATTGACGCCAAAATGCTGAGCGCGGTGACGATACGACACACGTGGGTTCTCGGCAACACTCTCTTACCGCTTCAATCAGTTGATTGAAACGTCTTGAACGTTGATGAACAGCATAGATCTCCCACTGTCCCGTACTCAAGAAAATTCGACACCAAACTACGAATAGTGTTGTCAGACGGTGCTTGTTGGCCACGATATTTTCGACGATATGCACGTTGAATTAACACTTGAACGACTATTTTCAATGTACAGTGTCACTATTTCGGCGCATTGTTTTGGTGTTAAACGATTCATGATTAAAATTGCATTGAATTGATGTTTCAAAACATGTTAATATATGTCAATCGGTTGATAAATGTCAAAGTTATTTAATGTTTACATACCGATATAAAATATGGCGCACCCTGTATATTAGATGTCAAAAATATGTTTGAAGTTAATGAATTTGTAAAAACTCAATATTAGCAAGGGTGGGGTCTACGAAAAACAGGAAAATTCGACAAGGGGTTGACGGTACAAAATAGTTTGGGAGCTTTTGGTATACACTCTTACGTTTTTTTAGGTTTTCTGAGGTTTGGTTAGAACGTCTTTGATAGTTGCGTCTACGAATCAAAACGGGTTAACGATTTTTTTATCTAATAAGCCCTCGAGATTTTTAATACTTACTGTTGCCAGCTCGATCTTTAAATTGAAATTCAATGAGAGGATGGTTGTTTATAAAAAATGCTACCCTCTTAAGAGTTTCAGTTCAAAGCAGGCGCATGCAGTGTTAAATGTAATATGTTTGAAGACGTTGTTAATGTGAGTTATGTGACATCTCAGCGCATAGATTCAACAGTATTTTATGATTACGACAAACTTTGCTATGTAACTCGATATTTTATATTAAGTTCCCAGTCAAGGTTTACATTAACTAGGCTAGAATTTATTATTAAACACATGTGTGTGCTGTGTATTGTCAAATTTAAGATAAAAAGGAATTTTAGAAATAGGTGATAAATAAATAATTGCTATTTTAAGTACATGCTTAATATTTGTGATACTCTTAAATGTGAAAGGGAGGCTCTTCTTGAAACTAAGGATTTTTCATTTGTAAACCTTCACACGGTCGCGAGTTGAATAGTGTTATTTCGGAGACAAAACAGACCCTTAGTTTTAGATAATTAACGGCTATTATTTATACCCTTTGGTTTCTAAACAACGATATATCGTCGTTTGTAAAACGTTCGAAGACTGCAGCGATGATCATCGTTGACGTCACACGAAAGCAAATACATCAGCCATAGATGTTTTTTTTACGTATTTTTTATTTATTACATAAAAATGTATAAATTTCACGAAATATAAATTTACGTAATATTTTCTTTAATTATACATAATAAACATTAAGAAAGGCCATAATTAATTGAAAAAATTGATAAATTTAATTTAAGCAAACAATAGAAGAAATATTTTTAACCGAAATCACACACCGTTTGTGCAATAAAATATGTTATATTTTAAAAAAAAAGTCGCTGGCGGTGAATTGTCTTCCTGGATAATATTACAAGTATGTGAAATACACAAAAAGTATCCTAAAAAATTTAAAAAATAAAATTTATTTGAAAATTACTAAGCAAGTAGAATTTTTATATAAAAAATTATTTACAATGCTAATGAACAAATAAATAAATGCCATGATCCAAGTTGCTGACGGTGAATTGTCCTTCAAGATAATAAATGATAAAAGTATGTTTAAGACCACTTTATATATTTTTTTACTAATTAAGTTCAAATTTACATCTTATTTCTATAAACTGTCACCGATCCTTCTTTGTTCCCTTATTTTTACCTTAAGTTAAAGATTATTAATAGATAGAATATGAACAGATCGAGTAGAATAGGTGATCGTTGGGCGAAAGCAAAAATTTTAAATTAACCACTTGGGTACATAAATGGACATGTGACGATTATAGTTATGATAATAGACGAAATCGATGGTTAATAAAATCCAAAAGTTAAATAATGTAATGGAATAATAAATAAATGTACAGTACATTTATCAATAATAGTTAAAGGCGTCTAAAAGGCTTGATTGTGAAAATAAGTTTCATGAAAATGTTTTAGCCAAGAATAAATCAAAGTCGGTGAATAAACAAATGTTACTAAAATTTAAATGAAACATAAAACAAACACAAAAACTAAAAACCACAGTCTCAAAGCTTATGTCACACTTCAAAAATGCATTTTACTCAACCGATCTTACGAAAGAAAAAGAAATACCAAGCCGTTTGCGTTCCACCTCAAACGCACAATAAAGTTTTAGTGCCCCCATAAAATACCAGCGCATCCATGAAGTATGGCAAAAATATTCTATATTTTTATTTTGTTTAAATAATAACAACTTGTAGCAGCTTTCGCTAGGATTTAAAAAAACACCGTAGCAGCTAAAAGTACCTGTAAAACTGTCAAATAAATTTATTGCAAACAGTTGTGTGAGCTAAAAATTTTTGAATACCACGAGACCCCAATATTGGAAACTTTAGTTGTATTACTTGATTTATTCATTTGGGTGTTTTTTGCGCGGCCATAAACACCAATAATATTTTGCCTAAGCCACCCTATTCATTATTAGAGCGGTGCATCGGATGTAAGCGCAGTGCAGTATCGACGCAGGCGGGGGCATGGCGTCCGTTTTCCTGTCGATTTGACATTTGCGACGCCGCAGAATTTAATGTTTGAATTGATATAGTTTGTGAGATAAATAAAGTGTATACATCAAGACAGTCCGCTTGTGACACTCCTGGAAGCACCTGGATGGAGATTCGAGAACATTTGGCGAATTTATGAAGTAATCTCGATGTATTAACCGGCTTCTAAAGTCCTTCGAGAAAGAAGACGCCGAAAATCTGTATGTATCACATTTAATTTTAATACACATGCACACACAAATGAGCGCGTCCCGTGCACACACATACACACCGAGGTCAAGGAAGAAGGAAACTTATTTCTATACTAATTTTAAATGATTTTCCCGCTTGCTAGAGACATCGCATGCCGGAAACAGCCCAACTGTCTCTCATCCTCAGTATCTTTAATGCTACAAGGGTCTGGGTTCAATGCTGCGACTATATCTGAATGCTTCAACTTCCCTCGCAGCGTCTTACTAAAATAGTGTGGTTATATTTCAATTCAAATGTATTGCGCGCGTGTAAAACATTTCAAATAAATAAATGATAACTCCCCTGTATAAAATTATTTGTTTAGTTATTTACTATTCATACATCAACATAAAATATGGCGCACTCTGTAGAACAACTCACTTTCATAGGGATTTACTGTACAGCTATTTTTCACTCATCCAATGATATATATATATATTTGTTTTTACCTGAATTCTGCCTTCTGTATATATGCATTATATATTTGTTTTTACCTGAATTCTGCCTTCTGTATATATGCATTATATGCTGCTAAGATCATAACATGACAAGCATTTCAATATCCATGAGTATTGTTAATACAACATTCCGTATGATCCATAATGTTAAGTAGTAATTATTCTAGTATTCATTATATGTAATGCATTATCATAACCTAAAATAGACATTTATCTATAATCCATCGTTAAGCTCTTCCTGTTTTAGAGCATCAGTAGATTTTAACACCCTTCTTATGCCAACGATTGGGTTTTATCTAGTAGAATTTATTGATAATACTACCTATACTACTATAGTTTCTTCTGGATTGCAATCGTCGCAGATGAAAGAGTGGTAAGAACTACAATATGTACTCTAAAATGAGAAAAATGGTTTTAACTGTATATACATATTTATTGGCACGAGCGTGTCCCACTCACTATTAAATAACCTGCATGTTTAAGTTCAATCAAATTTACATCTTAGTAGGCAAATGATCTTCGGAGATTGTAGCGCCTAGCCATTGTCTATGTATTCACCGCATTCTTAGAAAATAAAATAAGTATGACAAAAGGATAGCTAGGTTATAAGTATAGAAGAGAAAATAAAACAAAGGTAGGTAAATAAATATTTTTTCTGTGACAAGTTTATTATCATTTATAAAAAAAATACATATTTCGTATAACTATTATGAAGAAAATCATCATAAATGCTTTGTACATAAAAAAAAATAATACACAGATGCATCAACTTAATAAATTATAAATCTACACAAAGCAACCAGAAAACTTCCAAATAGCTGAATAATACAATATAAACTCCTTACATTACAATACTCTTTCTTTGCTCTTATTTATTATGTACATAAACGAACAATTGACAGGACCTTAACATGTTCGCTGCCGGTCTTTTATTGTAATACTTCACTAAACATCAACCATTCTTTGTTCATATGTTTTTACAATGACTCATTTCACCATTGCACAGTATTAACGCCATTTCAAATGCATACAAAATCTGCCAGTAACTGTCAAGATATCTACACAGCTCACTGTGCCTTATGACGATAGATCGCAATGATTCCTAAGGACGGTATCGGCAGCGAACATCTAACAAAACACTTATTTCTCACAAGGTGGCAAGACATATAAATAACTTGTCATTATGTTAAAAAAATATCCAGTTTTATTTAAATTGAAGAATACTATGCACCATTATACTAAATTATATGACAACTGTAACAAAAAATGTTATCTGCTTGTTTAACACATTAGTTGAAATATTAATACTTTTATTTAGTGAATACGATAAATTCAAAATAAATAATTGCTTTAAACTATAATGCCCTCAATATCAAAACTAATACAAGGTATTCTAAATCAATAAAATATACTATAGAAAAAAAGAGAAATGATAATCTGCAGACCAAATAAAGTACTTCAGAACAAATTTTGAAAAGGAGAACTGGATAGATTCAGTAATGAAGTATTACTATTATTGATTGACTATTATAATAGTTAGAAGCAGTAAAGGCTGGGCTTGGTGAAACCCTTTTTCAGTCGTATAACTTTATTAGATCCTATTAAGTTTTATGGTTAAGCAACTGCCTCACTGTCCGCATTGCAATAATATCTAGTTACCGCCTATTAGCAGTCATAAACGCACAGTAACTTTATCACTCCACACTAGAATAATTTGTTTTATATTTTTTATTGTTATCAACTGCAAAAAAGTAATAGAATGTGTCAAGACAGTAACTAATATTAAATATGTACTCTTGTTCGTAGGTCATTTATTATGGTTAAATAAGTCTATTTTATTTTTAAAGTTCATTAGAGGAAGACTGAAAAAAGAGGAGTCTCTAACACCTCACTTGAAACAAGTCGCGAGTGAACGGGTAGTCTGCCGATTGTATGATTGTAAAGGAGTAATTAAATTTTGAAAAGATGGATAGTATGATCACCCAAGCCAGCCTGTGATTGGAAACATATTGTATCTTAAAAACTTCTATTTAACTACTTCTACTTTTTGATAAAAACATTTGATGATCCAGTAATTAAAATTCAAAAATAATGTAAGATATACAATATTATCTGCTGATTCGTATATTTTGAAGTTAAATATGTAAACAGAGGCCTAAATCAAATTTTGACATTAAACTTAATAATTATGGTTTGCATTTTTTTTTAAATATGCTGGCATTCATTGTGGAGTTAAGCTTATGAATATTGACGGTAGCTTGTTGTCTTAAGCAATAAAAAAACACTGAGTGGCCTAAATATCTGCAGAAAATTAAAAATCTGATTTATTACATTGGTATTAAATTCACAGAGAGAAAGAGATTAAGAGTTCAATCGCCAAGAAAATCTCTGTTCAGTCAGTTCTATTGTGAGATTCAAAGTCGGTGCCTCGGGACGAGTTGAGTTCAGAGATTAGCAACCCTCAGAACAGTTTGTAGGGTTATTTTGTGTAATTGCTCACACTACTTTCACTCATCTGCCCTGTACAACCGAATTCACCCACAAAATAATTTAATCATCGAACAATGATGATAATCTTAATTTTCTTTATACATTGAATTGTGTTGGTGGTTTTTTAGGCATATTTTAAATTTATTTCATTTGACTGAATGCTCAGGTTGATTCTCCTACGTGCAAATCGACAATTGATTGGGGATTGAACCAATGACACCTGTGCATCAACCAGCTGCTATAAAAAATATGCTATCCTGTCATTGTATCTTAACAAAGAGACATCAGCACCTTTAATAGCCTTGCATCTCAAAATGGACACCATTTTTATCACATTGAGAAATATATTTATTTAGAACAATCATATTTGTAGAATAATATTGTAATAGATGAAAATGTCATAAATATTATGACTTAAATTTAAAATCTTTGAATAAGTGTGAGACGTTTGTTTCCAGAAAAATATACCTGCATTATTTTTTAAATCTATGGTTAACTCTTTGCACTCGAGGCTGTTTCCGCACGGAATTCCACTTTTGAATTTGATAGTGGACTCATCCACACAAATTAAATATTTATCACCGCACATCGAATTTCCACACCAAACAAAGTGGTCAGAAAGCGAGAGTCACCTCTCGAGTGCAAAGGGTTAATAATGTTCTAGGCCTAGCTTTGATATAAGAAACACAGAAATCAGCCCTAGTTCAAGATCAAAATACTGTAGAAATTCATGCCATGATCTTGATGTGAGCTAATTGAAGCGGGTTTCAAATGTTCATGCCGGGTATTCATGAATTTAATCAATACCTGCTAAATTTGATTAAACCCAAAAATATACCATTTTTTCATAGCATCATTTTTGGCCAAAATTGACAATAAAGAAATCCCATAAAAAAGTAACGTTTTTAGTTTAGCATAACTTTAAGTTATTGGAAATAAAATTTATATTTATAAAGAACAATAAATTGGCAGAAAATCATATTTAGTTTTTCTCTACTCTTTCTCATCTGCGTGTTTGCATATCAATGAACTTTTTTATTCTTGATAAAAACATAATACTATTAATCAGCAATGAAGTGCAATGAGGGCATTCAATACATGAAACTTGCCTTATAATAAAGTTTGCTTTTGCATTTTTAGAGAAGCAAACCATGACGGCATGGCTTTACCCGGCAAACCACATAATTGATCTGCTTTTCATACATCACATACACCACACATCACATCCCACAAATCCTTGTCATCGATTACACATTATTAGTATAATGAGTCACAATATTTTTAATCATATTGATCTCTATCCATAACTGAGTATAATAATTAAATTAAGATAAAAATAAATTCACCATCATATGTCTTTGACATAATACTTATTTGTATATTTTGAAAAAAATAAAGAAAAGTTTAATATCTGATATGTTATTCTGTCAATCGTTTATAATATAGCAAAATAACATTTTAATTTCCTTGGGTGCATTAATGCTAAAAAAAATTAAAGTCTCGCATCAGCGGTCTGGCCCAAAACAGATACTTATCTAGATGTATGTACATTGAATTATTGAAATTCACCATTTGAAACAATAAATAATAACTAGCGTAAATCCTTCAAACTGAGATGACTATGGCCATTGAAATCTTAGTAATAAGGCTTAAAATAATAAGTTGACTTTTTTCAAAGCATGAAGTTTTATTCCTATGTTTAAAAATGTTTAAAGCTTTGCGTAAGTCTAACATTATAATAATACAAACATTAAAATTAACATAAATTAATGAAATAGATAAATTATAAGATGACATGACATTTATCCCTAGAGAGTAGTTGTGGGGTGTGGAATTATTTCAAATCAATGTTAGTATGTTTAATAAGTATAATGGCTATGCATATTATTTTATTAATAATAGATTAACCCTTGATGGCATTGAGTTGAATGACAAGACTTTTTGATACAACAATAAGTAAAAAAGTTTTTCTCTTCATCCCTCGACTAAGTGCAGATTAGTTAAAAAAAAAAAACAGATGGCATAGTCAATTTGGTCCTATTATAGTAATATCTAGTCTGTCTGCACTTTATGTCCATTGCATTTATGAATGCTTGCATTTTTTTCAATATATTCTTTGTTTTTAATTCAATTCAAAATATTTTAAGGTGATTTGAATAATGACTACATTATTGGGAGAGCTGAGAAAATGTAAAATGGAACTTAACACTGTTGAAGATTGAAATGCAATGGGTCATCTTAACCCCTACGAGTTGGACATAAAAATAGATTTTAAAGATAAATGCTAATATAGACGTTAATTAAGTGTTGTCAGTAAGCATAGGTTCCAATATAAATTATAATTCATCTTGCTGATGCCAAAGCCAATTTGAAAAGTTTGAGTAATATTTTCCTACTGTAAAATAGTATGCATAGCCATAAAAACAATCTAAGTCTTGAAAGAAATATAATACCAATTTGATACATAATACACGAGGTATTAGATTCCATAATTTACCCACAATGTCATAAATTCAAGTTGGTAGATTATAAACAATAATGTTTCACCGAGACTCAGGACAATGAGACTAACACCTCTTTCCGTCATAAATATAACATACTCCTCGCAGGACTTGCGCTTATTCTGTAAAATTATATTTTTAAATATAAAGAATAACTACATAATACACGCACCTATCGCAACATTTTAACAAAATGTACTAACATAACTATATAGGGCATAAATACTGTAGTTCATGATATTAAACTCCGGTTAAATTCAATATTTTTGACCGAAATACTTGGTGGAATTTCATTTTAATATTTAATATTTAAAAAAAAATACCTGCAGTTTTCCACATTTTTTCAACAGTTGGTTTCCAACCTAATTGATAGAATTTTCAAACTCTAGTTTACATTTATATTTGAATTTGTTAAAGTTCACAATAAATATTACAGCCAAAAAAGTCCTCGTAAAGTATGCAACATTTGTATGGAGATCAATACACTGTCCTTCCTCCTAACTTGGAAATTTACATAAAACATCAAACATTACTTACAACCACTGAACAAAATAAATAAACAATAATCAGTCAATGTACCACAAGCAAGTGAACTGAACAACAATTCTAAATAAAAACCAGACGATCAATAAAAAAGTAATAGGATTAATAAATAATAAATAGTAAGAACAATTTTACATGAAAAAATGTAAAATAACACATCAACAAGAAAAATATTGCAATATTATGCTTTGGAAATGATGTATAATTTAACGAGGAATAACAGCAGAATAAACCTTTCCAACCATGTGATGTGGTTGCCCACTTCTTGTTACAAAATACGGTACAACTCTTAAGTCATTTATATTTTTAAATACCATACTGATGTTGTGAATTTTGACGATGAATTCAAATAAAAAATTATTCAAATAAATCAGTCTGTAATACTGATACAATTTAATTATTGACAAATTTTCTACTTATCCAACAATTATTTAAAGCAGGTTGATAAGTTGAAGTTGGGATATTGTGAAATTCAAAGACCAATAAGACTATTGAATACTCAATATGAAGCCTTATCTAGTATCGAAAGAAGTATAAATGAACCGGAATTAAATATGCTAAATTTATTTTTAAAAAAAAACAATATGACTTTATAATCTGCGCACACAAACCTAGTGCCGCTCAAAAAATGGTACAATATATTGTGACAAAATAAGATAAATCATTTTTGTACCAAATAGTTCAGATGATTTGGACAAATAACAGTTGAAGAGGTAAAAACAAGGAAACAATTACGCAAAATATAAATAATATAATAATAATTAATTATATAGATATATTTTAAGAGTGGAAAGGCCAAAAAAATCACTGGCATGCGGTCCATACAAGCAATAAAGCATTGCTTGCCCTAAATAATATAAATATATTTATATATTTTTATATATATATATATATATATATATATATATATATATTTATATGTGTGTGTGTAAGTAAAAAACAAGGACAAAACACTAACATAGATACTTAACATACAAAACTTAACATTTTGTACCAGACAAATATTAAGTCGATTGAGAAGTGTTCAACTTTAGTACAGTAGTCAAAAGCGCACAATGTCAAAACAGAGGGTAAAATAAAAAAAATAATAATTGTAATTATGATGCTATCTTTTAAGTACAGCATAATAGTAAAAGCAGTAAAGACCGTAGTAAATAAATAATCAATATGTAATGTAATTAAAGCATTATGGACATATATAAATAATATACCGTAGAATTGATTATAATAGACAAATAATAATAGTCGCAATTTCAGAAATATATGATGATCAACAGTCACATATTAAAATTGGAAAATATAAATTAACTTACAAAAATTACTAATACAGGATATTTCTAAACTCCTAATATCACTTGAAAACGGGAGATGAAATTATCACTTTTGCACCAATACTTTTTTAATTATTTTCAATGGAATAAAAATATATAATCAAGAAAATACCAGTTAACATTTTTATTTGCCAAATATAACTTCCGAAATTTACATTAATTTCTCTTTTATTTTTCTATGGCGGAACAGGAAAAATTGAAACTTGATTTTTATATTTTGTTTTATTATTAAACTTAATAGTATATTTGACTATTTATGTGCCTGCACACAACTAAATATATGAAAATACTTCCTAAACAGCCGGGAAGACTCTATAACAGAGTTAGTTTCAGAAAAATAAATATCAACTAGGTCCAAATAATAAAAAGGATGAACTTATTTTAATAAACAAATAAATAATGAATGTAAATAATATATCATAACAAATACTTATATGATCCATAAGTGATAAGATTCCCCTTTTTTTCAGATAATACCGAGTTTTAAAACATATGTATATCATAATGAACTTTGAATCCCTAACTGAAATCTAAATATTTGTTCTCTAAAACTAATTTTACTAATTTCAGTCTTCTCAATTGTTAATTAATTGGGCATAGCCTCAATCACCTTGACTCACTCAATAAATCATAAAATAATAATTTCAGCATGCTGATGCTATTCCTCACACTTAACACATGCTCCGGGCACGTCGAAATCAAGAACCAATAATTTGGTTTCTTCCGTACCATTACGTGATCCCACAGCACAAACAAGTTTTGTAGCTGATGAACGAATCCTCCAGACGACTCCCCCAGAACCACCTGATCCCAGAGAGACGAGGTTTCTTATAAATTCTCCAGTTCGGACGTCCCAGAGTTTTACAGTTCCATCGTCAGATGAAGTAATTACAAAACGACTATTTGTTTGTAGACATGTGACCGCAGACTGATGCTTACAAGGTCCTGAAATAATATGAAAATCATTTTTAAAAATGTTGACAGTAACAATTAATTTTATGAACTCATTGAATATTCTCTAAACTCCCAGGAACAGTCAGGTTAGAAATCTTAATGTTTCAATTTCTCTTTTGTTTAGATCTCCAACAATGTCTCTCAATGAAAAATAACAACGAAACATTAAGAATTACCTGATAGTGTATGTAAGCATTGTCCACTTATTATATCCCAAATTTTTACAGTACTGTCAGCATTTCCAGATACTAGAATATTGGATCGTAGTTCCATTCCAGAAGTCAGAGACTGGTGACCCATAAGTGTATGTTTCTGAGCTCCTGTTTCCACATCCCATACCATGATGCTCGTGTCCAGTGAGCCACTGACAACATGGACTCCATCAAACTACAAAAATAAATATGGAAAAATTTAAAAAAAAAACACATTACACAAATTATTACAGAGGAGCTATAGACATAGTAACAAATAAATACACACCTGCAGACTATAGACACGGTTTGTATGACCTGCTAATGTGTGTAAGCATTCAGCTGTTTCTGGATTCCAAACTTTGACAAAGTAGTCGTAAGCTCCACTAACCACCAAACGCCCATCGTACTGAACACACCGCACTGCTGCCATGTGACCAACTAAAACCTTCAAGCAGCGCCCATCTGGCACAGACCACACCCGCAAGGTTGCGTCTCTAGAGCCGGACACCACTCTGTTGGTAGTGAAATAAACACATAATACACTCGAATACAAAGTGCTGATGCTCCTCGGTGCATGCTTTCACGTTGCTCCTGTACAATCAATTAATCACTGCCTAATATTACTCGCTATTCTTCAACACTTGAAGAAAAAAGAAAACTACAATTGAACTGCTCACTGTATAAAAAAATTTACAACAATGATGTTTTTAAAAAAATCATTATAGATTACGCGCCAAGTACATAATAATACATCCAACAAAATTCATGTCATCGATGGCAGCTCCAAGCTGATTGCACGCAGCTTTGCAATTTCGCACACTAGCCAACCCCGCACCCAAGCCAACTCCTACATTCTTAGTAAGACTTCAACAATGGAATAGGCATCTTTTGTAGGGGGTTGTAAATTTTAGCCCTATTCTATTGTTATTTTAAATGAGACACTTATGAAGTAGAAATTCTTTTCTGAATGGTGAATTTTATGTTCTCAAAAATAATGAATTAACTGATAAATATTTTTCCCTTCTTTTGAAAAGACCCCTGCATTGCCTAGAGTTAAAGATAATTATATATTTTTTAGAAGGTAACAGTTGAAAATAAATACAAATTTTAGAATACCTGCATGTAATTATAATTGAATTTTCTCAACGCAATAACGCAATGTCAACTAATACAAATAATACCCAATAATTAAAACATCAGCAGTGATCAACGCAAGCAATCCATGTATTTCTTAAAAACCTATATTCATTTAACAGTTTACTAGTTACCATTATATAATACAGAGATAAATAGTAAACTGTTACATATAATACCTGTCATTGAAGAGGTGCATGCATCGAACAGTCGAAGTGTGACCGACAAGCGTCCTCAAGCACTTCCCAGTTTCTGCATCCCAAACTCTCAGTGTGCGATCTGTGGATCCACTAATTATTGTTCTGGCAATCATTTGTGAAGACCAGACTCCTCCGGTGTGGCCAACCAAGGTATGAAGACACTGAGAAAATAACAAATTACTCTAATTTATTACAGTAGCATATCAATTATCATAGCTGATTATGATTTTAATATTTTGATATTATTTATTGGATTGAGAAATTTTACCCTATGTATTTATAACTTGTACAATATCAATATCTAGTAAAATCATTCTTACTGGACTTTTTGTAAATAAGATAAAAACAAACTTGTATAATACTTATGAATAAAGTACACGACTGGATTCTCCATATGAACACCAGAATGAATCAATACTAACTCTCTGAAGTCTTATGTAGCACCGTGCTACATTTGGACATTGTTTTTTATTCACTATCTTTGAAAAAACCAAGTCCTAGAAGTGCCATTTTAAGGATCTTGGTTTATCAAGGAGACTAGTGACCTCATTCCTTAATAGAATATTAAAAGCCGCACTTGCACCGACAAAATCTGGCTAGCAGGCAAGTGGAAGTAGTGTGAGCATTACAATTTAAAAAAAGATCTTCGTACACACTCTGAAGGTTGCAAGCCCCTAAACTTCCACTTTTCTGTAAATCTTACGGTGGCAGATACTTTCATGACAGCTAAGCTCCTACTCTCTTTCTCTCTTTTCTGTTAGTAAGACAATCATGTCAACTCCAGGCGAGTGTGAATCTGTTCAGTGTTTGTAGTGTTTAAGATGTATGTAAAAGTATGAACATTTTGTAACTGAAACAGAAACCTAACAATCTTTTTTTTATGTATAAGGAAGTTTTTGTGAATGGCTTTTATCAATTTTTTTCTAAAGCAAACAAAAAAAGAATTCTAAAATGAGCACTAACAAACCCAAGTAACTTGATGAGCGCTTTCTCTAAGGATACATTTGTAAGACTTCTCAATTCAATTAAATGTTAAGTAAATCAAATTTGTATGTATCCACGCAAAGGATTGCCTTATTCCTAACTTCCGGGAACGAAAGCTTGGATAAATGACTTAAACCTTGTTTCCTAGCCACCTCTTTGTTGCCAACTGGCGACAAAAAGGTGGTTAAAATTTACTATAAACATTTGAAAATAGACAACAATACAACATTATGGAAAGCAGTGACTTTGTGAATTGTAGACATGAAACCTTTTGGTTTGTTTGAAGAATTTCGACAGCCGTTGTTATTAAATGTTTTTCTTTCTTGGATGCTGTGGCGTAAGTCTTATTTGAAAGAGCTCAGATATGTAAATTTTTCTCTCTAAGCAGGGCAATTTGAGATGGACCTGTTCGTTGGTTTCACAAAATCAATTCAGTTAAAAGAATATTCCGTTTTATACAAAACAAATATGTTGAAAAACAGATCGGTTTCAGCTTTTTTTATGACTATAAATTATATTTATGTGGAACAGATGATGAAAATAAAATGAAATAGCAACAATTTAAAAAAGTTTAAATGAGAACTCCAGTGATTCAATGAACAAGTATTTTTGCTCTCAAATAAAATGATTAAAGTGGTACAAAGATTTTAACCACAACCATTTAATACAAGCATTAACTTACTTTTCCAGATACAGCGGACCATACTTTAAGAGTTGTATCATCAGATCCACTAAGAATTTTGTTTCCATAAAATTGAAGACAGGTGATTACATGGTCATCATGTCCTTTTAACACCTTAAAGTTAGCCATAGATTTATTTAACCAATTATTTTCTATTGTACGTTGGCGCATATAAGCAGCTTTCCACGGCCCAGTGGTGACAGGCATAGTCCGAGGACGTCGACGTAATGCAACAATCCCAACACGCTGACATTGCTCTTTCCATAGTAAATTGTCATCAGCCAAAAACCTAGAATTGATTAACACCAATAAAATAATGTACATAACAATCAATACTAAGTTCGTAGCATAACTTCAACAGTGAACATACCGCCAGTATCTGCATGTCTGTGCAGCACGAAGTAGATCTTTTGGTTCCAAAAAACCCAGTACCGAAAGGGCTAACTCCCTAGGAAGAAGCGATATAAAATCCCGCTGGAATAGAGGCTCTATTGCGTGCATCATATGAAGAACTTGGTCAGCTGCACAGCGTTTTATAAGCAGGTCAATTGCATGTAAGCGTTTTGAACCGGACCAGGAAAGAAAACTGTAAACAAGAAATTATTTCATCAAGATTTTTTTTCTCAGGCATAATTAAAATTTTTCATATTTTATTTGCACTTTACTACACAAATATTCACTTAAAAGATGCGATAACTCTCATATAAATTCACACTCTCCAGATATTGCCACAGTTTTTAGACAGTTAGACATCGAGATACTCGGCAATTATAAGTAATGGGAACTATCAAGCAGTGTATTTTTAAATGTAATATTTTTTAGTTCTCTGAAATGCGATTTTTTATTCAGTTCTTGAGAGCGAGGAAAAAGAACTGAAAATATAATGAAATCAATATTTTATATTATAATATCATTTTAAAAACATATTCTTTTAACTTTTAAACTGAGAGTATAACACTAATCTAATTTGAGGAGAAAATATTTTAAATAATTGAAAAAAATTACAATAATGTATTTAATATTTTTAGTTAAAATAATTTAAATTAAAGCAAATAACAAAAAAAACCTGAAATATTTGATCTTTTTTAAAGGATTTTAAAAAAAGCCAGACAACTGAAATTTGGACAATGTTACATAAAATATTTTCAAGGTGGCAACTAGTCGAAACAAAATTTATTTATGTGCAATATGAGAACAATGAGGCAAAACTCCAGAAATGAACACCTTGCAAATAATAAAACCATATTTTATTTCATGCATGTGTAGAACATTATGAGTGAGTCATGAGCTTGACCGCCAATGAGAGCTAGCCAGAACTGTATTGGGCCTAGTCAGTTGCATGGAAAGGGTTTGCTTGTGCGGTCTTGTCAGTAGCCATATAATATTCCTGTAATTTTAACTTTAATTTCTTGCTTTTCCTTCTGTTCATTAGTGAAGATAAGTAATTCAATTGAAGAATCAATTGTGGTTTTTCGTTTATGTGCTTATTTAAAATAGTATAAACTAATATAATAGACATTTTAAGGTGAAATCAGCAAAAGATGTAGTTATTTCCTTAGACACCAAATGTGCACAGGTACGTTGAAATTGAAATTTTAGATATCTTTTTTAAGTTGTATTTAAAGCGAAAATATACTACATATTTAAAAGTATTTCTTGATAGTACTGTATGATATAAAGCATCCACTAATGAAAATAATAAACTAATTTTTTATTCATCTATGTTAAAAAAAATCAAATACAAGAATGTAAAAATCATCTTATACTAGCAGTGGTCACATAAAAATATGACCATTTTTATTAGTTTATGGTGCATTTGGACTGCAAGACAGTGCATATCAAACAGACCGAGAGAAATTTTAGCATAAGAATAATTCAATTCTACATTTGCTAACTATTTTATTAAGAATAACAATAAAATAAAGAGAATAACACTAATCAATTAGTGTTTACCAAATAATGAGTTTGTTCTTGGGTAAACTTTATTTACAAATGGAATTCACAACTTTATTCCTATTTTAATACACTTTCACCCATAAGTCACCCAAATGAAATTAAAAATTCTAGTGTATAACTATTAAATCTATCGCATAAAATCAATAAATGTAATATTTTTTATTTTAATACTTTTAGTGAATTTGAAAGAAACACTTAAGGCGAAGTTCGAATAAAAGGTGAGGGCGTTCCGAGAAATCTGTCACCAGAGGCACTATCCGCACCGCCCGCCTTATTAACTACTAAATATTTGTCATACCTTTCAACCCAAGCAAGAACATCCGGGGGGTTATCTGCATTGATTTCTGGTACGTTTGAATTAATAGGATCAAAACAATTCTTTTTAAGCGATCCGTATGATGGACTGTCAGCTTTGCGCTTACGCTAAAAGAAGATTAAAAAGAAATATCATAAAATTTATTGGTTAAATGTCATATCAGCTTCTACTTATGCTTCAATTCATTATCCATATTATTTATAAGTTCAGTCCAGAGTGTGAGAGAGCCACTCGTAGGGTGTAGAATTTCACAAAAGGAATTTGGTATAGGAAATCATATTACAGAGTTGATAACAGATTTTGCTGAGGCAGATCGTCGCGTTGGAGCTCAGAGTCCAATAATATCATTATTGGACTCTGACCTTCAACGCGACGTCAAGCTTATTATGAAGCTTTGACAATTTATTATTTATACACTTGTTTCCTTAAATTATCAGTTTAAGTGGATAAACATGTATCCATTTATTAACATCACAATATTTTGTGTTCATGAAATAAACCCTTCAGAATAATACTAGCCCTAGTATTTTTAGATATATTTTATTTTGAAATAACGATCATGTCAGATCTTGTAAGGAAATAATGAGCTCTTGCATATCAATTTTGGTATTAAATTATCAATGTAGTTGCTGTTACCTTATTTCTGTCCGGTGACTGGCATTGTCCCTCGCCATCAGATACACCTGTGACTGGTACATCCTCATCCTCTTTGTATTCTCCACCGGCTACGTCTTCTTCCTAAGGGAAAATTTACCTATGATGTACACATTTAAAACAAATCTGATTAAACAATCATCAATCCACTGCTTAAATCACTACATAATGACTTCATCATGTAGTTAAATCTTCATTTCGCACCAGTCCTCCAATTTTTATCACATCTCAATATATTACAAATAATAAAAATATTCAACATACCGAATCAGAATAAGAAGGACAGGTGCAAGATTTACTTTCTTCTTCAGACTCTTCACTCTCTAAATTATGGCTAAGTAATGTCTGAAAAAAGAAACAAATATTACATCCAGACCAACGATAAGAATTATTTTAATAGAATATTAGAATAAAAGAATCTAAGATCCTAGCGTTAAAAGATATAGAAATATTTGAGGATTTTAATGTTTCTAGTTTCAAGCGTAACTGTGTTTATGAATATTAATAATTTAAAGAAAAGTATTGACCTCCCTGATAAAACAAAAATACGTACTTGAGTAATAGAAACAGGATAGTTGTTAAATGTTTCAAAATGTCTATCGGATCCACTGGATTTTCCAAGGCAAGCTTTTCGTATGCTAGATATAGCAGAAGACCCTGGCAAAGGTAAATTATCTGATGCTGGTTCTATACTATTGACAGGTCCTGCCGTAGCTAATATTTTGTTAGCAAAAATTTCTTTAATGCAAGGTGTATCTTTTTCAGCATCTTCAGTTTCACCAGGTGTATCTTTTAAAGATATGTGTTCATCTAGTTTGTCAAGACACTTTTTGTGAGTTTCATCTTTTTTTTCTACTTCAATAGATGAATGAGAAAAAGGTTCATCTGATAACACATCTGTTGAATTTTCAGCATCATCCTCAATGGGATCACATGTGCAAACCTGTAAATATAAAATAATAAAAACAAACTAAGTAACTTAAATTTACTAATTTGCGTAAAGAAACAAACTTAACATTTCTACACACATTTGTTCACATCAAACCATTAATAGTCCTCAAATTACCGTATTATTTAATGCATTTTAACAACCACAAACAAATTTCTATAAATAAACATTAAATATTTTGTATAATTCAGGTAACTTTTGTCTACTAAATGTGATTTTAGGATTTTAAGCCACGTTCTAATTTTATATTTCTAGGAGGAAACTAGGCTGAACATCCAAAAAAAAACATTTTATTACACATAGAATAAATTTATTATTTAATTTAGATTGACAGAATACTTTTTCAGCTAGAGAAAATATTTGACAAACGTGAATCCATTACTTGAATAAATCATTAATAAATTCACTATTTAGTTTAGTTTAAAAATTACGACCATAAAGCCTAATAAGAATGAAGTATTAATATATCTATATTTTACAAAACTGCCTTTTCTGTATAAAATATTAATTTTATAATATGAAATTTCCCCGATTTATCAGTCAAATATTTTACTTTATCTATATTTGAAGTATGGCCGTTGTAGTGTGGCCGGATTGAATCGCTGCGATTACCTGTGTTGTTTTGGATAAAAGAAAAAAATACAACACAGACCCCAAAATAATAAATGTATAATCGCCATCTATGAGAAAGAAATTTGACTGAAATACTTTTATATAAAACTACTATTTGACAACAATGTTCAATATGATCTATCACTAACACAGGTGTTATTGTTTGTTAAAACACACTGTCAGCAGCTCTCGTAAACATTTTCTTTCATTTGTATCAGCGTTATACAGAATTTACGTTTTCAACTAAATAATTTATCAGAAACTGAATAAAGCATTCAATATCAACAATCAGTCTGATCCACACCCACTAGTGGTGTAATATTTATTATCATATTTTAACTGGGGTGCTGTAAAATATTTTTTATTATACCTCTATCATGACTAGTCTCTAATTTTTCTGTCCTACTTCAAACATTTTAGACTATTTGTAAGAAAAAAACTTGTTAACAATTCTACTATATATAGTTAATATATATTTTATAGTAAACGAAAACAGAAAATAATTTTAATTTACACTACAAACATTATTTTTTGTATACTTTGGTTTATGCCAACAATGTAAGTAGAAAAACATTTATTTAGTTAGAATGACCGACAACGGGTTTGTCAATTTTTTTATAGTATTCGTTTTCGTAAAATGTGTCGTCAATGCTGGGGGGCCTGGTTGATTTATTGGCAGATTTCAAAGCGGCTCGTAAAAAAAACTAACATCTTCAGAATAACTCATACATACATACATTGATGGTTAGATTGTTTGGTAGGGGTTGATTTGCAATATGCTAAAGAGATCGTTTATAACAAATTTTCCAGACACTAGCGCCATTCCAGCGGGATTTGGGCTAAAAATGCGTAAACCTTTTATCCAAAGAGTTTGTTGAATATATTAAGATATATTCAACAAACTCTTTGAATCTTCTAATCAAAGAATTCGCCTCCGATAAAAACATTATATCTGAAAATTATATAATGTCAAGTTAACACTTTGAATTTCAAAATACTATTGGAAAAAATACCTTCATGACCGCTCTTTGAAGTAAAAATCGAAGCTTGTGAACTTCCCACTAAGTCTATAATGTACCTTCTTAGAGACTAAAGATCGATGAAGTTTCTTGTTTTATTATTTAAATTATCTCCTACATATTTAAGTTATCTCCCTCTCTCATCTCGCCAATAGTCTTCATACGCACCAATTACAAGTTCTGTAGACCTATGGGTTCTGTGTACTTATTTCTGGTTTTTAAGGTTAAGATTTACCCACGCTCACAAAAAATTAATTATTTAGTGGGAGCTTAACTCTCTAAAATCTCCCTCCATCCAAGCCTTGTATAACGATAATAATAATAATGATAATGAGTTTACTGCGAAGTCCAGTGAAGCTTACTTTAAATGAATATTTTATATTGGTAAATATTTTCTTTGCCTCCATATTTTGTTGCTTTTATATAAATAAACAAAACTGACTAACCAAGTTAGCTATTTCATTTATAGCTGTTAGTTGCTATAAAATTCATTAAAATATTGCAATATTTCTGATTGAAACAAAAAAAACAATTGTGTGGTTAAATATCTCTAATTTATATTTAAAATGGCTCTTACCGGAGTGAAATTTTCATCATAATGCTCATTATCTCCGGATGTACCAGGTATAGGAGATTTACTACGATCTTCATTAATACACCCATTGTCCTTATCAGAATTTTCAAAAATTAACTTCCTTTTTAGAATACTGGGTGACATTTTTAATTTGGCTTTGGGCCTTCTTAAAATATCTTGCCCTCCTGGTACCCTATCCTTTATTTTCTTATTTAAAACTATAGGTGATGGTACAGAATTTAATATGCATTTTGGAACAGCTACAGGATGAATAGGCGGTCGTGGAGGAGTGTACTCAACCTTGAATACACGACCTAGAGATATTCGATGTTCATCCGGTGTTCTAGCATCATCTATTTCAAAATAGGGGTTGCGATCTTCCACTAGAGGGCCTTGTCTATTAAACTGAAAAATTTTAAAATTAAAAAATACTGTCAGTAATCAGGAATTATAAACATTTTTTTTCATATCAATGTAGCAATAATGAAAATAACATTATATTTTAGCAATATGTATAAGAAACTTGCGGTCTATTGATTGATTTAATAAATATTTTTTTGCATATTGCTATGGAAATCTTCAATTAAAATCACTACAGAACTGCATTCAAAAGAATTGTACACTTCAGAATTTCACAATGTGACTTACATTTTATACAAATGTACAGGTGACACAATGTGACCTACATTTTCTACAAATGTACAGGACTAAAGGAATTTTTTTTTAAGTTGGGAGATAAACGTTTTTATATTTTAAATAGCATTTTCATTCACAATTTTTATTCACTTGCACGATTTAAAACAAAACTTGAGTTGACTGTCATTTATTAACAAAATAAACTCACATTAAACCTGAAATAATTCAGAATAAAGTTTCAACATGTAACTCCATTATATACGGTGTGTGCATTACTTTTATCGGATTTTTTCGTGAAATTGGAGCTTTATTATAAAAAATTGGTACAATATATTCTATTCAAAGTATTGTCCATCGCTAGCCACTACTTTTTCCCATCTTTCGCAATTACGGATTCCATTCCAAAAGAACTGTTCGTCTTTTGAAGCTAAGAAAGAATCAAGCCAATTTTTGATACCCTGTTCAGAAGTGAAGCGTATTCCAGAAATGGCATTCTGCATCGATTGAAAAAAGTGGTAGTCGGAAGGGGCAAGGTCTGGGCTAAAAGGCGGGTGAGGTAGAACTTCCCATCCAATGTTTTCCAAATAGGTTTTAACCAATTTAGCAACATGTGGCCAAGAATTGTCATGATGGAAAATTACAGACTCGTGCCTGGTCGCATATTCTGGCCGTTTTTGTTGTCTGTAGAACTCGCCCGTGATAGTTTGGCCTGGTTTCAGCAGCTCATAGTGGATGACACCCTTCTGATCCCACCAACTACACAGCATTACCTTGGCGCCATGAACATTTGGCCTGGCCGTCAATGTTGATGCTTGTCCGGGCTTACCCCATGATTTTTTATGCTTCGGGTTGTCTTAGTGAATCCATTTTTCATCACCAGTGACGATACGATGCAAAAACGACTTCTTTTTGTGGCATTCAAGCAGCATTTCCAAAATGCAAAATCGCCTTTCAACATCTCTCGGCTTCAATTCATGTGGCACCCAATTTCCTTGCTTTTGAATCATTTCCAATGCTTTTAAGCGTCTCGAAATTGTTGCTCGGTCAACTCCCAATGATTCTGCGAGTTCTGTTTGCGTTTGACACAAGTCTTTATCGAGCAATGCCTCTAATTTTTCATCTTCGAATTTTTTTTGGTTGGCCTGGACGTTCTTTATCATCCACATCGAAATCACCACTTTTAAAGTGTCGAAACCAGTACTTACACGTTTGTTGCGATGGAGCATGTCCACCATAAACTTCACACAGTAATCGGTGACTTTCAGCTGGTTTTTTTTTCCAATTGAAACAGAAAAGTAAAGCTTCTCGCAAATTGCGTTTTGTTGGTACAAAAGTTGACATGTTCAGAGCTCAAAAAAAAATGCTATATACACTTCAGCGATATATGGCATATACTGAAAACAAAAGCACAACAATGACGCTTCACAATAAAATGTTAAAGTATAACCTGAAGCGATTCAATACTAGTAACGCCATCTCTTAGAAAATCCGAAAAAATTAATGCACACACCGTATATGAAAAATTAATAATTATAATAATAAATAGGGATGTAGTAATGGAGGGAAATTAATATTAATTATTAAAATCAAATATACAATTCTCTTAAAACGTTGCTTAAATCAAGATGAAACTTCACAATTCAAACGCAAAAGCACAGAAATACTATACCAAGCATCTCAAAATATACACTGGAATTTTATCTGATACACTCGCTGTTGACAATATATAATAGTACAAAACTGATCAACAATGCTTTTTCTTATCATGTTTATGATTTAAATAAAATATATTAAATTACGCATATCCCGCAGTCACTACTTAGAATGATAATTTAACAAAGAAATATAAACAGTGCAATAAAAATACTATCAAATTCGTTGATATAGAATTTTAAGATAAGAAATAACTTACAGCAAAATCTTTAAAATATAAATAATTGTTACTTTTATGTCATCAAGATTATATTGAAAGTTGATAAATAACATCCTTTAATAAATACAATTAAACCAGGCCAAAAAGATGAATATTATAACGATTTATTTAAGTAATGTTTTCTTTAAATCTTTATGTAATGTTAGGTTAATACACTCAACCCTATAGTATATAAATCCATTCTTTCAGCAGACTATTAACTATTTATCATCAATTTAATAAAATATAAATTTACTTGAACCGAGATGGAATATTTCCTTCATCAGTACTTGCAATATCTTATGAACTATATATTTTTTCTTTCACTACACAACTTAATATTTCATCACATAAACAATGAAAACATCTGAATTGCCGTATTAATAAATTACATATTTACAGTGTAGCTTTTTTTAAGCTTTTTAGGCTTGGGGGATGTTTTAAAAGTAATAATGTTAAAAGATGATACTAATTCTATTTGAAATCTAGGAAAATCCCTACATTAATACTGATCATATAGCAGTTAATTACTACCCTTTTTCAGCAAGACATTCATGTTTAATCAATCAATTTAATCACATCAATTTAACTATCTATACATATATATTTTCATAGTCAATATTATCATAATCTGTGGTTTTACTGAGCAGGTACTGAAACATTGTTTCTTACTTCAATATTTTAAGCTCGTAAATTAAATCAATGTAAGCTGTATACCAAAATGATGATTGTGAATGGTTTGATCGTAGCCCAATACCCAGTGGCACCGCTCGCTACCGCCACAAAACTTATAAAAAATATACTCTTTACATGCAATATAAACTAATTCATTTCCACTCATTTATTACTATATCAATAATACCCTCATAGGAGTCATATTTAGAGTGTTTATATCAATATAACTTTTAAGACCTTGAACAATTAACCTACAGATACGTGTCTATCCCACATGAAGCTCTGTAAAGTGAATATTGGGTCATAAGTATTTCAGTGAAAATGGGTTCTTTAAGTGATCGATGGTTCACAAGTATGATGGTGCATGATCTGATTTTCTTGGTTAGTCTGATTATGACTCTCAAAGTCTGAAAATTTTATTATAAGTAAAAAAATAACCTAGTAAAGATGCAGCATCATACTTATAGATCATCTTTTAAAACCATGAATAATCTTAAGGAATAAAAGTAATTTAAATATTTTCTAACCTGTACAGCGGGTGATTCTTGATTATTTCCATTGGCCTTTGACGGTCCTGCTATTGGTGATTTATTTTTTTCTGATACGAATTCATGTTCTGTCAAATTATTTGAACTATTGGCAAGTTCTTCAATCAATTTCTTGGAATTTGAAGAGAGACCATCATTTAATCTGGAGGACTCTAAGTCAGTTGTTTTCTTATTATTGGATAAAGGTTCAGTAAAATTCTTTGATATTGTATCGATTTCATTTTCATTTTGGTTAGAGTGTAGAAAACTATCTTTTGTGGCTGTGCCGCTGGACGTATTGCTTGAATTTGGTTCTGTGTTTACGGGAGTAGACTGCCATATTACCTCTTCTAAGTTATCAGCAATCAGCTTCAACTTGGCTATCAACTGTTTAGCAGCTGATTCTGCTTCTGGATATTGTTCAGAGGTGTCATTTATATTCTGGGATGGCAGTATCCCTTTATCCGATTGATTTGGTTCCATGATATATCCAATAAGGTCTAAAATTCAAATTATATTAAATTAATGTAACAATTATAGAAATGGAAATAATATAAATTTTCACTAAATTCCTATGAACTTAAGACAATTTTCATTTAGTTACTTATGAGATATAGTATTAGAAATTGAATATTTTTGAGAGTACTTGGTGGAATTCCATTTTAATATTTTAAATAGTAAGTAAATTGATAATGTTTGATACACTCTGTTTGATAATGCCAACGTGAAAGGTTGGCGAAACCAGTCACCAATAAAAATCTATATGTGGAAAAATCACTACTATTTTACTTATTATTTTAAATATTAAAATATAGTATTCTTTGTGGATGAAATTGTGCCCACATCTCATGAGTATATTTATCATGACCTCAGTGTTTACACATGTGTACAAAAACTCTGTGTAATCTATTTCATATTAGTTAAAAAATATTTTATTATGGTAAAATAATATGTTTACATGTCTACATCGTACATTCAATAAATGACAGTGGAGAAATAACATCTAGTGTATTACATAATCAAGTAAATGGAGTTTGGAGACGACTCATTTTCATGTCTTAAGTACAAATTCGTTGCATTACTTGTAATAGTTATTAAAAATAGGGCTTTGCACAATGAAAAGTTATCAAGAAGCTTCAGAAATATTTTTCATCAAATTAAAATCTAAGTTTATATTGTGCTTGTGATCTTTAGATATTAGGTATGTGTGCAATCTTTTATCAATATTTGATGAACATTAGATACACTTCGTGGTGGCGTATCACTCATAAGCCTTGAATAAATATTAGGAATATGCATGAAATATTGACAAACATTGCCACATGCAAACCTAACTAGAATTTTAGACACGGAGTCATCAGCTGAGACACTCAAGTCATATTCATATTGTCAATCATCACTATTAATTACGTTATGAAAAGTAAGAAAACTAGCATAAAAAACTCCATTTAAATATCACAGAGATTTGCAGTTTCATAACTCCTTGAAAATTATGTAATTTGAGATATTTTATAATTTGGTGACCCAAAGCAGCTGCAATGATCTTCGCTCAAGCCAGTGACATCACGATGCATCACAATAACTGTATGCCCTAGTTATCTAGCACATGCTATCAATTGAAACAAAAATGCATGACTATGAAATACAATCATTCTCATTTTTAACTGGTTCATTAGCTGCACCTAGCCTCAATAATCCAATTTAAAGATTCCAATCAAACAAAAAAAACTTAACTAGAATGTCCCAAATAGACAATGATGATTGACAAAGAGGATTTATGACTGATTCATTGCTGACTTAGTTGATACGGAAATTTACTACTAATTCCTAAAGATGTATTTTAATTTATAATTTATTTTTAATATTTTCAATTTTATTTACTTTAAGAAATTTTTTATTTCTTTTCTTTTTTATAACTTTTATTTACGTAAGAAAAAATCCACCCAAACATGTGTATTTCTCACGAGGCATTAATATAAATAGTAAAAAAAATATTTGTAAGCTTTGAAACAGACATGTATATTTGACAAGAGGAGCAAATATCATGACTCACAACCTTTTGCACTTGTTTTTGAATCGCGTTTTAACATTACAATATGTATAAAATACATAGTATACAGCTTACATTCTTGCAACTTTAGATCGAATAATAATAAAACAAATTTATGGTATGCCTGATTTTCAAAACTTCTGCTCACCCAGTAATGCTTTGCGAAACTTAGTAACGTGAACAATAACTACATTCTTTATTATAAAAAAATAATTAATGAATATACCCTAAGTTCACCAGCTGCATGAGTACAGGATCTGTGCCTTCCAAAACGAGAGATCTTCATATGTCTAGCAGCTGAGAAGAACATGTGTCTTATTTCAATACAATATCTATAAAAAGAGAAAAATTCATTCAACAACATGAAATAAATTTAAAAAAATTATTTTTATTGCTCTATTTTTTTAAACAGCTTTTCGTAGTCGGGGTCAACTCTACTGCACCCTTTTTCCTTAAAGTAACTGGAATGCATCTAATAAGATGCATTCCAGTTACTCAGTTTTCAGTTAAGACATTTAAATTATATTATTCAATTCCTAAGATTTCTCACATATCCATTATTGTAATGTAACACGATGAAATGATAACTAGAATTTCTTGGAAGGGCATGTAGGGGCTCCACTTTCTAACGTCTTACGATTCAATTCTTAGGTTACTATTTTCAGCCTCTAATATTTTGTAATATAGAAAGAAGAAACACATACTACTTCAAGTTTGTTGATTAATTTTCAAAACCTCTATTGAATCAATAACTAATAATAGAGGTTAACTCTTCAATAATTGTTGTGCATACACATAACCTACAGAATGACACCTGGAGAATATTGTTAAAGTCAACACAAATTTCCCACTAGGTAGATGGAGAAACTTAGCTGTCACAAGTCTTCCCGAGTCAATATCTACTAAAAATGCGCAAAAAGCTGAAAAAAAGTATTTAATAAACCTAGATAAATTCACGAAAAATATAATTTAAGTTCGTATGACAATTTACACGACAAATTATTATGGATTTATTACTTTGGTTAATTTATTCAACACGTAATACTAATTTTGAAATTCAAATAGTTTTAGCATTTATCAAATGATTAAAAATATATATTAGCGTAAAAAAAACATCAACTATGAAACGGAAGGTAAAGAGATTAAATATAATGTTCACAGCCAACTACATGTTTTTTTCAAGGAGCCTTTAGAAAAGCAGGTGCGCATAATGTTGAGAACATCTAAGCAGTAGGGAGCGGTATATCATAAAAAAGGGACCAAATCGTGGGAACTTCAAAAGACCAGATAATTAACTTTGTATCAGAATCGGCTACCTACCTAACATGTAAAAACGCACGCCATTGGAAAATACTAAGAAAAATTATATTACATTTTTACCCTAGCGATAAAAAAACATAGAACGGATATTTGAATTATGCAGTCTGATGCTCAAATTAATACATAAGCGTTAACCGTAAGAAAAATACTTCTTTCATTAACAGGACAAGACCGGGAAAGTAAACATACACAACGAAAGTACTCACCGAACCCCAATACATAATTGTAGATGCTTTGGGATAAAAAAATACAGAAATACTGTGAAAAAAATATTATTCCATCGAATTAAATGTTTAAATTACTATGACACGCGAATAAACACATCCGACGCGCGTCATTTCACAGCCAAAACTGGCAGCCATTGACGTGATCCACATTTTTGAGCAATGTTACCACCTCTAAATAAAAGTAATTCATAGTCTATGATCAGGACAAATAATTATTTAATTATTACTAAAAGTTAAATATTAAGTAATAAACTAGAATATATTTTTGCGTTTTACAACTCCTTAAATCTAAACACACCAAAATGCTGTTTTAAATGGCTGTGCAGCTAGCGCTTTGGTTTAACAACAAAAATTTAAACTTCAGTATCTCAAAAAATAATCAAAACATTTTGTAATTTTTTTTCAATCTTTAACACTCAAGATAAATTACATTTAAATGTAAAGTACCGAATTAATTTGTATGACGTATAGTCGTCTATGGTCGTCTATGGCGGCAATCTGACTAAAAAACTGACTTGTAAAAGACTCCATACACATTATAAAATACATAAAAGGGCACATATCGAAGAAAAAAAAATGATGACAGATAATTTCGCTTGTTAAGTTAATTTGTTTAATATTTTAAATATATTTTTTTGGTGATTTTTCAATTTATTATTTTATTGGGGACCGGTTTCTCCAACCTGATACGTTGCTTCCTTTGATAATGCCAACGTTGCAGGTTGGCAAAACCAGTCACCAATGTAATAAAACATGTGGAAAAATCACAAAAATATTTTATTTAAAATTTCTATTTAAAACTTTGTCAAAAACATTGAACATATATATATATTTTAATAAATTCCTCTCTTTTACTGGAAATAGCTGTGTCGCTAACTACCTCGTGTGCAGTTGTATGATGTCTTTGATTATGAGCGATCCCAGAACCCTTTTGAGGACTCAATACACCCCACCATCAAAGTGAATCAAATATAATGACCCTATGCTGCAACACACAAACTCAGTCCAGAGGAGTTGGCAGCTCTTCTCAAGGCAAATATAGCGAGCGACTTCTTTGTGTATTTTTATACCCTACTCGCTGCATCAAAAAGTGCAACCCGCGATTGCGGATTGCACAGGACAACGCTGCATGCACTGCTCAATAAAGGCGATGTCAAGCCAGAGCCACACAAGTCCAAGCGAAAGCCGAAATTCCCCCCCCTCTGCAGGCGAAACAGCAGAAAACTAAAAACTCTGCCACGACAACAAACAGGTTCGTTCCCTGAGGGAACCTGAAGATGAGGAAGAGCACATAGAGAACAAGGCCTCCTTAGACACCCGACGCATCAACAAATTACCTACAGACTGAATTGACGACAAATGACTGTAGGGATCCTTCAAGGTTCCATACTGTCACCCCACTTCTTCGAGAACTACACCTTCGATATCTCAAAACCTACCCTCCCCAACACAATCATCGCTCTCTACGCTGACAATATGGCCGTTCTCTCCAGCTCCTTTTCTCCCGTCCCACTAATTGCAAAAGTCCAATCCTTCTTAGACTCATAGACTTAGCTCCTGGTTCGAAAATTGGAGAATTAAAACGACCCTGCCCAAGAGAGAAGCCATTGATTTTTGAAAACCCACCTCATTTTCCCAACTTCGGATCAACAAAGCACTCGACAACGTTCCAATCCTTTGGAGAATATGGCTTATGGGTCAGGGCGACTGTCACCCTGTACCTACACACGCTGCGACACAACTGATGAGCGAATGCTAACTTATCAACTGCGTCCTCTTTTGCTTTGTTTACCTGGGTCAAACCATAATAAACACCAAATATAAAGGAAAGCTATTGGCAGAAAATGTCACTGCGTGTGAAGCTTAACTCTTTTTGCGATTTCGCAGAACAATATGTTACAAAAAAACTATTTGTTGCTGCGTGTATACCGCGTTTGAATGGAACTTTTTAAAAATAAAACGGCATCGTGACATTTTTTGTTACGGTTTGTTGGTCGGCGTCAGTTGTGTCGCGCACGGTCAAATCTATTTAGATCTATCTAGATTATGAGGATAGATACATCGGGTAGAGAAGGAGGGAGGTGACCGCGGCTTTAGCGGAGGCAACGGAAGAAGCAATGATGCGACGGACGTTACAGAGGCAGTGATCATTAGCTCAGAGACTATGGGGTGTCTGAGAATGATACCGCAGCGGCCGAGAAGAGCGCGAAAGTTACAGAGATAATAGTCGACAATAGAGATGAAAGCCAAGTGATGCAGAGCAATGCGTTTTGTGAGCCAGTGGTACGGATGTCGGTTTTTGGCTCGCCCTGCTCCGCGCCGCCTTCTCGCGAAGCATCTCGCTCCGCGCCGTCAGCCTCTGAAACACAGATCATCCTGCCTATAATATGTACATATAATATTGTTACAAGGATTCTGAGGGTCTATGCCCCACGTTTGACTACTCCCTTAGACTCGAGAACTCGACCGCAGAACATTACAGGTGGAAAACCTGGTGGCCAGCATGAGCGGAGTGAGATCAGAATTGCCAAAAAAAAATTGACAGATATTGTGACCAGAGAAGCGGCTAGCTAGCTGACGCGACATCGTGTGACGGAGGAGTGTTTTCAGTGGACCAGCCGTGGTTAAGGGTGGCTCATGACGCCACCCACTATTGAGCTAGTACTATCTCACGGAAGATCACCTTCGAAAGCGAAACGGAGATAGATACAAAAATTGACGAGAATTTTCGAGAAAGTGCCCCACCAATTGAAATTTTAATGAATTACGAAACTACTTTATTTTTCCGTCAAATTGAAGAGATATGTGCCAACAGGGTTATTTACAAGATGTTCAGGGTTGTTATCAGTCAAATGGAGTGATATAATATAACCATTGCAGTTGTTCCCCTTTAAATCTATTACAACCTGTGGCAAGGCTGCCTGTCCACTACAGACATTAATTCACCCACCACATCCTGCTCGGTGAAAATCTAACAGTCTCCTAAGGCTCCCGGGACATCCTATACAAGAAGGAACGCCAAGTAGTAAGTACACAAATGTTCGGGTGATTATTGTACTCCATTCTTAGACCTGAAATACATAAGAACCAAAATACAATATGAGTTGTAAAGTGCACTTAAGACAGCTACTGTTCCTCTATAATAATAGGATGTTTGTATTATGTAAACTCAGTGAATTCACTCAGTAAATTCACTCAGTTTACCCTTTTGTTTGTTATATTTTGTTTTCTGTTTTGTTTTAAATGTTTATTTAATTTATTCATCAACTCATGCAACTCAAATTTTCCCTACATAACTCAATAACGAAAATAAAGAAATGCATGTACACTACCACCTAAGCCACACCTTGTATGCCCCACAACCTGCGCACAGGATCAGGAGATAGCAACATCCTGTATTATAACCATAAGAACTATTGTATATTTACCAAAAGAAAAATAAAGAATCTTAAAAAAAAAAAAAATTCGCAAGGGGCTGTGCACTGCTACTGCTGGCAATACCCAATGACACAACCAATAGAGAAGAGAACTGGCATGCAAAGTTTTAAGGAAGGAATTATCGTGCTAGTGTGACGGGCGCAGGCAAGATGCACCATCAGGTGGACTTGTGAGACAGTCACCAACGCAATCTCATCTAACAAAGAATCCCATGGATCTTCACAACTGCCTGGCACTCTCGTCTTATGAGACTCCAGTTTAGACCATGATTTCCAGATTGAGCCACCTGACACAGCTACGAACTCCAATGAACAATCACCCGAGCCTTAAAAATAAAGAAAACTTGGTTTAGAGATTTTGTGGAATAATATGGACATCAGAGGAACATGACAACATCCTACTCTGGGAATGAGGATATTCACACTGAAGATATCACAGATTAATTATGTTCACAAGTCTCGCGATCAAAGACGGGTTATGTGATGTCATTTTTAAGCACAACGCATGTTTAAAGGAACTTTAACATGACATTCCACCAGTTTTATTTTCATTAACAATTATTTACCAATATTACAATTATTTGTGTTATGATAATCTTTTTTTTTATAAAAATAATATTCACAGTTCTTAAATATTAATTCTTTAGTTTTTAGCTTTACTCCCATTACAGTTCTTGTTGGTTTTTATAAATCTACTAGAAATGTAGCCCGTCATAAAATGACGTATTCAATGAACGATGCAATAGTGTTTGAACATATGTTTGGCTGACAATTAGATGAACATTTTGTACACATATATTTTGAATAACCGGATATTCATTTCTAGGAAATATCACATTTCGTGTCACAAACAACAAATCACTTTCACTGCAGTGTTATTTATTAGATGCAGTCTTTATCACGTTTAATTGTGCTATTCTTTTTTAATTACGTTTGCTGTGCTAAGACGGTTTTATTTTTTTAGGAGGCATTTTATGTTATTAATGATGTGATTAATAATTTCTAACGCAACTAAAAAATAAAATTGGTACTTGTGTCAAGCTGACATAAACTGTAAATTTCTTAGAAGCATCATATTTTGTTTTTTTGTAAAAATTCTAAATTGGAAATTCTCGCTGTGAACAACAGAATCATATAATTCGTACATAAAGCATATTTGATAGTTTTATTTAATTAGTTTATGAATGAAAATATTATCCTATCGTCTTGAAATTCGGCACATAACTGCGGAAAATCTCACTGAACTTGCGTGCAAAAAATCAGCGTTGTATCTTTTAAGATATTCTATAGAGAACCCAAAAATGAAACATACACACACACCCACCCACACACAATGGCTATTATTATAGTAGATAGTCCATTATTGGTAAATATGTATTTCAAAAACTGTCAATACACATCAACCGTGTGCAATATTTCTGTACTATAAACTAATGGCACTAACTCCTTGACCATTCTGGGGTTTTTGGAAACATTTCTAGTTGTAAAATAATCAAGTAACTGCTCATAAAACCTAAGACACTTCCATGTAGATATCATTACATAAATTGTCCTAAGGGATGCAGATGTAAGATTCTAGTTTCCAAGACATCATAACAAACTTTTAATTTTAACAGGAGGAGCTCTGTCACCATTCACCGATAATTAAGTTCACCACCATAATACCAAGGCGTTTGATTCTGCACATGTGGATAAGAATACAACATATAGCCAACTGTAAGTTTTTTTTATATTTAACTAAAAAATATTTCAGTGTATTCTAACTTGTTTTACTTTTATGTTACTAGTTTTTTCATCATGCTTAGTTAACATCTTCAAGTATGCCAGCCTAGTAAATAAAATGAAAAATTAATCACTTGTAAAAACATAATTTCGAAATATTACCCTAATAATTTAAATTTGCTTCTTTAATAACAAAAGTGTTTTTAATTGAAAAAAAACACAATAGAAAAACCATTTTTTTAACTTAGTTAATATGTTAAAATATTTTTTGTTGTATAATATCACCTAAAAAATATGATTACAAGCAAAATCTCGGATTCTAGGTGGCTTTGGTGTAAGGTGCTGGACCTGGACGTCAACCGCGCAGCGCTGTTTCTAGACTAGACGGAGCAAAATACGGATACCAGTTAGGATGAATATGATTTCCGAGATTAGGTTCTTAAATACAATTGCAAAGCTAATAAATAATATGGACGAGCTGATTTTGGAGAAGGGGACGCAAATTGGCTTGGGTGCAAAATTATGCAAGGAATTTGGTATGAAAGCCAACATAAAAAATAAATCATATATATATACTAGATTTTATCAGAATCGAGAGTTTTATAAGACAACAATAAAAAGAATTTTGGAAACAGGAGTTTATTTGAATGGTACTGAAGACGGTTGTATCTGGAAAAAAGCTGAGAAAAAAAAAAGAAAGATTGTAAAGAAAATATCAAAACCAAAAAAAATACCCAAGATTGTTAATTGGCTCTCATATCAAATATCAGTAGACAGGGATACTGTACAAAAACTAATTAAACCTTCCTATAAAGGTCAATGGCTTTATATAATTACAAACATAATGACTGATTATTTCCCTTGCATATTGAAGTCTTACGGGTTTTGCAAAACCAAGGACTGGATGACTTACAAATTTAAATGTATGAGTCCAGAAAATAAAGGCAGAGATTACAAAGCTAAGATAAGTCTAAGTAATAAGTGTAACCATGTATATTTATTATATGACAGTGATAATACTTGTCATTATAAAGACAATGTTGATGAATCAAATGGTTCTTTGCCATTAAGCAGTGAAAATAAACAAATCACTTCAGTTTTATTAAATAATGGACTAGTATCAGATCCACAGTTTTACATGAAATATTCCAAACAATGTGTTATTGCAAAGACCGCTAATGTCCCTTTGGAAAGCATCGATTTTCATACACTAAATGAAAAAAATTATTTATCAAATTTTTTAATAGAGTTTTATATACAATTATTGATAAATGATGTGCCAAGGAATAAAATTCAACTAATAAAATCAGTAGTTAGCACAAACATTTTTTGTTATCGAAATATGAACTCAGCACAAATTTCAGAAGGGAGTAATTATCTAATATTTATCATAAATCTAGAAAAAAAAAAACATTGGTGCATAATTTTTATTGATAGAATCAATAACAATTTCATATTTTGCGATCCCTTAAATGATTCATCTGGTGATAATTACTTTGAAATATTCTTGACTATGCAAATTCCGACAATAAATCAGAAAAATTGGAAACAAAAAAAATTTACTAAGAATATCCAAACAGACAATTTTAACTGTGGGGTATATATTATCTTTTATTCTGCACAATTTATAAAGACCAATAGAATATTTACCGTTAAAAGTTTTGATCCTATGCTTTATAGAATTCTAATTTCAGAGGAAATTTTACAAAAATCGGATTGTATGAAGAACAAATGCCTTTATTGTAGCGTTGACATCTATAAAAGAAGTAATCCATTCTTCAGATGTGTCAATTGTTTGAGAGCAGTGCAAGTAAAATGCACGCCAGAAAGAATAATGCCTACAACACACAAATGTTTTATGTGCATAGATAATATCAACACAATTGACCCGTTCGATAGTGAAACCATATAGATCAGTCATGTCAAAGATACGGCCCGCGATCCCAATGTGTCACAGAAAGAAGAATCATGTTTTTTAGAGCTTTTAGACTTATTTTATTTGAATCTGGCCCGCCTACACATTCTAAATTTAATATATGGCCCTCTGCAAAATTGAGTTTGACACCTCTGATATAGATGATGTATTAGCAAAAAAAATTATAGGTCATGATAATTATATTTTCAAAATATTTAGATTTTATCTTTACATAGTCTGCATGGAAATGCGTATATTTTGTTATATGTACTGTTAGACATACAAAATTCTTAATATTATGTGGAAACATTTTATTTTTGTAATCTATAAGTTGTCTTTGATGAAACCGTCAGATTTTAAATCACTAGGGAAATTGAGTGTTTCTTATTTTTTTTTAATAAAATTATATATATACTTTATATTCCGTTTAATTTAATGTAATAAAATTTTTTTAGAGTTCAATTATTATGTAAAATCAGATACAATTTATAAAATGTAAACACACATTCATGCATATTTTACACAAAAAAATTAATTACAGATAAAAATCTTTTGTATCGCAGATGTCTTGACGTCAGTGTATATTCGCTATTGAACATTATGACGTCATTGACCATCGTCACTGCAAATGACGATATATCATTATATATCAGTAAAAGGGTTAAAAAAACTCACCCTTTTTTTATAAATGGCTTTTATTTTAGTATATTAGAATTTAATTAGGGTATTTGTCTTTTTTTCTCTGCAGGTTTCTCAAATGATGTCTCACTGGCATTGTTTTGAAGTAATGAATAATTTTTTTCATGTTGCAAATAAGTATTTATTTTCTTAGTGTGTATTTTCTTAGTTAAGTTATGCATTTTTCTGTGCATCTATATGATAACACTGTTGGACAACCATTCAGACTAACATGTAGATAAACATGTACCGATCTACTATTTAAATAACTACTAGTGACCTTTGATTATTTTTTAAATCTTTTTCTTTGATTCGGATATGGTATATTTGACTCATATTATTAAAAGATTCAGTTGTGATTCAGAGTGACGAACTAAAGAAACTGTGTGAAATAAATTTAGTTCATTTTAAACTCCTTTCTGTTTGTGTTTATATTGTGAATACTTCCTATCTATTAAATTAACAATGTTTTGAGAATTATAAAAAAATTTGTACGCTTAATAAGTATAATCTAAAAATGATTTATTTTAATATTTATTGAAATGGATTTATAAAAATTGGTTGTTTATAATGGAAATAATGGAGATAATTCATAATGTAATTTAATTTTATATTTATATATATAGTATATAAATCATAAACCATGTAAAAACCATTTATATAAATATATGGGGGAGGGAATAGTCGACAACCGTAAACACTATTTAGATTGTGGATATCATTAGAATTTCTAAGGCAGAGCATAATTATAAATCCTTTAAGTGATTTAAGCTCTAGTCTTACCAAGAAGCTGTAATGAAGCAAAGCAACATTATATATATGTACCAAAACATTCTAATTGCCAATGTAGAGAATCAAAATGCTTTCATAAGTTTGCATTTGGAGACGCAAACGGTGCGTACAAAATTCCAGCTATGCAGCCTCACATCGAAGTCTGAAATCAATAAACATACCCATTGTCGATAACATCAAAGAAGATTTAATAAATTCAAATCACATTTAATTGCTTTAACATGCTTTCCCCAGTGATATTCATATAGTCACTCTCTGGACACTCACTGATGACTAGTTACTCTAGTTTTCCTGCAACCAGTGCTCATTTGGTGATCTATCGCATGCGATTCAGGTGTACAAACACGTCTGACACGTGTAAACAGATCCAGAAAGTAAATCCTTTCAAAAGATTCATTGTCAAATCGTTGGAAGCCATGTCACTCACTGGTCTTCAAGCATTAAAGATGATCGAATCGTTGCACAATCTCAACATTCTTCTCATGGAACTTCACGCAGTAAATGTTACATTTGCGCAGTGAAATAAAACCCTATTTTTAATGTAGGCTACATTATTTACGACAAACTCTATTTGATGGGGTTTTCGAAATCTCAATTATCAATAGAAAAAAAAATTATGCCTAAAGGTCTAATCAATGCATGATCTGTTCGGAAATATATGTCTACGAGGTGAATTCTGTTTACACAAATTGATTATTGTTTTTATCTGCATAATTTCTGGCTTAATTGAAAAATTTGAGTCTACTTTGATTTCATTATTGTGACATGATGTTTTGAATATCTATTGTTTTGTGTCATGTATTGATTTTTAGCTTGACTTGGTCGTCACCGCAGATGCAGATCTTCCAACTCATCAGCAATAGCTCTTAATTTAAAAAAAATATCTTTGAATGTACATGGCTTATTTATTACTTGTGTGGCATTTTTGAATTAGAAAGCATTAAATGCAAAAACTATTTTTGTTTAAGAGGGTGATGAATGATAATAAAAACACAAATAATTATTATTTGATATCTAACTATTTCAAATGTGCAAACAAGTCATTTATTTTTATATATGCCAAAATATTTCCAGAATTTTATTAATGCGGATGTTATGCAATTAAATTCAATATTCAATTTGTAATTAAAGCAGAAATTCTCTCCCTTTTAAAAATATAAGACTTTTTGAAACTTTTTAAAAGTATTATATAATTGCATAGCATTTAAATATTTTAGATAAGTTAGGAAATGTACTATACCTATAAGTACGAGACAGGGATTCTAATGATCCAATTTGTGAGATTGTATCTTGAACAAAGGAATTTACTGGTGTAGTAAAATATCACAAATATTAAATGTAAATCAGTTAAAAAATATGCATATGCAAGGCATATGCAATGACTTTATAAAACTGCATGAAACTTAACAAAAATTATGAAGGTACTATACATATGGTATTATACTTATACGAAGGTATTATACTTATGATATAAGAGATATTCCTTTAGATATTAGAGATATTCTTATTCATATTTTGATGTTCTTACATTTTTACATCTCTCTGGGTAATTTAATAGTCTATGTATTTGATACTAAAGTTTATATAATTTTAGAATTGTATGTAATTTAAGATATATGTATTGAAAATATGAAATAGAAATAACTCATTATTAAAAAAAATCTAAATGTGCTTGCATATTTTGGTGGCTATTGTTATAATTAAGATTAGATTATAAGGTACTATGATACGTTTTTCCTTCAAGGATGAAATAATTTTTAAGTATCATAGTTTACAATGCATTTATATCGCAAATATATTGATTTATCAATGAAAAATTGTTTCATTA
This sequence comes from Atopsyche davidsoni, assembly GCA_022113835.1. Taxonomy (NCBI): domain Eukaryota; kingdom Metazoa; phylum Arthropoda; class Insecta; order Trichoptera; family Hydrobiosidae; genus Atopsyche; species Atopsyche davidsoni. The sequence continues at coordinate 1,865,636 of JAILWY010000019.1, read as the reverse complement.
TTTAATCACTTAAAAATTTTCCCTAAGATTCTTTGGAGCACTATTTGAGCAGATGCAATTTTAAGTAGTCTTTTAATTATCTGCATGGGTCATGTCCGGTTGTCTTTCTATAATTTTATTTATTTTATCCTCAGTTTTTACACGAAAAATTATTTTTGTATGCCCTTTGCACTTTTAACCAATGGACACGCACGGAAGTTAGATTTTTAGATGTGTTAGTTGCTATCTGCCTTATCATAAATATCTTCGATCTTTTACGATCAAGGTTGCTATGCGAATTTTGTATGTCCTCGTCGTTGCTGACCTATCATGACGATTTAAATTAATTAAAATAATAATTTTGATTCGAGAAATGTTGAGATCCAACTCATATCCATTCATTTACATGTCAATATACACCAATAAGTAATTTGAAAAGTGTATGCCGCAAGTGGAGAGTGAGTCCATAAATAATACCTTACAGCCTTGAATATTAACCATTGTTTTGTAATCTATCATGCACTTCATATTCAAAACGTGAAGAGGCATTTAAAATAATAAACGAGAGGCAACGCCAACTAGACTCCAGAGCTCCTACCTGACGAGAAGCCCACGGACACGACAAGAATGGCGCTGAAGAGGATCGAGAGCTGAAGAGCATGAGACACCATTTCCATGCTTTTCAGCTTTCATGTTTTTCAGCGCATCTACCAACGAAGACGCTGTCTCCATAGATAGTCAGGGACTAATGTCAGAGACGAATAGAAGGGAGAGGAGGCAGACTGGGGAACAGCGAAAAGTACGCTCCCTGGGAAACCCGCCCTCACGAATGAATGAATTGTGTATATTGTATATTATATATAAATTAAAGACCAGCTGTCGGCACCTGGAAGTAGTATTACAGCGCTGCCCGGGGCCAACAGTATAAAAAAAAATTTAAAGACTATACAATCTTGGTCTATGTTTTTTGGAACATACAAATTATTTATTTGTTGAAATCATTTTTTATAAGAAAAAAAAAGGTTAAGACTTAAGCGCTCCACACACGATGTGATAAATTGGTGTCTCGTCCGACAAATTGTACAATGGTGTAGCCATATACCAGTGAACATCAGCAAAATCTTACAAAAACTACTGGTTATGGCTACACTATTGTACAATTTGTTGAATGAGACGCCAATTTATTGCATCGTGTGTGGAGCGCTTTACTGTCCTTTAAAATAAATAAAGCGGGTGTAGGTCTGGTAGCTGAATACATATAAAAAATGCATATAAAAAAAAAAAAAATTAAATTAAAAAAAAAAATTATTAATTAAAAAAAAAAAATATATATATATATATGTCAATAAACGCAAACGCAATTTGATCTGATTTTCGAGTAATGAAATTGTGCTGTATATTTAGAGAATTGAATTCACGTCTGAGGGTTATTGATTATGTTGCCGGTATTCCGAGTTCGTTTCGGTTCCAACTCTCGAATGTGTGTGATGTCTTAAGGCCTGAAGAATACACGAATCATCGATATAAATCAATAATTATCTTGATTCATAAGATTCTTTGCGTGTCTTTTTATAGCTACGCAGTGAGTCGCGTAACAAAAGTATTATCGGACTCATTGGTTTTAGGGTTGCTTGCGTCGGAGGTTGTCCCGTAGAGGTTCCTCCCGAGTCACTGAAGATTCGACCAAAGATTAACTCCGTTCGAGCGATTCTACCCTACAGTGCAGCGTTGAACTTCCTCCTGAGATGCGTTTTAAGTCGGACGGTTGAATAATTCATTTTTATTAGGTTTTTGTTCTTAGTTTCTCTCGCCCTTCCATTGGCTGGGGAGATGACGCGGGCGGGACCATCCCCTCCTTGAATCCGAGACACGCCCACAATAAGTTGCAGTCGTGCCAAAATGGCGCGGTAGTCAAACGTACGCTACCGAAACAGACGAATTGCGGATATGCGTAAATAACAAGTCGTTCAGCGCCGCGTACGAAGTTTCAGTGCAAGGGTTGGGAAATTTAATCATCTTTGAAAAGTATCGGAATGTTTATCGGTTGAGTTGGCGTCATGAGTGCGGACTTGTAAATTCAATTATAAATTGTTTTATCGTGTATTTATTGTTAACATTATCATAGCGATTAGAGACATCACCAACAAGGTAGCTATTGTTTATTTTTAAGTGGTGTTTTTTGAAAATTAATACTTTTATTATTTGTCTTCTAATCTAATCCACAATAAATGATTTGTATGCAATGTTAATATGCCTGTGCTCTGGGGGAAAAAACAATATAAAAAATATTAGTGTCGACTTGTTTTGCAATTATTTATAAAAATGTGATATATTTTTACCGTCTAATAATTGAGTAAAAAGCTCTAAAAAATAATCGCCACAGGATTTAAATTAGCAATAAGTATATAAATAAACAAAAATAGTTTTTCGTTGAAAAGACAGAAACAATGTCAAAAGCCCATAGATGCACGACACTTAAAAATAAATGTTGATTGAAACCACGACTCTGATAACGAAAGTTTTAGATTGAAACCAACAGCAAATAACACCATGTACTTTGAATCACGGTAAAGCGATGCAGTATTCTTGAGCTGGTAAGGTTTATGGTTTATTTTTGCAATTATGTGATACCTAGAACTCTATCCGTATCACAAATGAGATTATTTTATGCCTTGATCGCAACACTTGTAAAACTACAAATATATTCAATTTCAAATATATATATATATATATATATATTTGAATTTTTAATATAGATAATATTCGGGCCAAACACAATAAATCAGAAATCATTCTGTGCATCTACGTGAAAGTTAACTTAAACCTAACAATTTCACTGTTAAACAATACCATTCAGATAAACTTGTACCGATCTATTAATACATAAAATAATTACCATTTTTTGTATATTTATAAACTATCTATTGGTGACTATTGTACATTTTTAAAATCTCTTTCTTTGATTCGGATATGGTATATTTGACTCCTATTATAAAAAGCCTCAGGAGTGACGAAATAAAGTAACTGTATGAAATGAATTTATTTGATTTTAAACTCGTTGCTGTTTTTGTTTAAATTTTGTATATTTCTTATTAATTTAATTAAAAACGATATTAAAATTGTTAAAAAATAAGTATGCTCAAATAATTACGTATTAAAATAATATCATTATTATTGTAAGTCAACTCATTTGTTGGTTGATTTAACTGACTTGCTATAGCATAAATCTGTTTAATTCTAGAGTTTCTGTGTTTTATTATCTAAATGGCTAGCTCGAATGTTTTCGTTCGTTTATTTTTGGCTAATTGATTAATGGATGTACATGCAGGCCTGCCCCTTTGTTGGTATCGGTAATCAGATGCAATGTCACTACGGAAGCTCTAGTAGAGGATCCGCTAGGTACCCAACCTATCCGATTATGGCCGCCCCACCGACACTAGCCCTCGTCGGCAAAATTAAATTCCAAAACAAATATATTCTCCATTGTAAATTATGCCTTTGTTGAAAACTGTCAAGGATGTGCCTGCTCTAATTTTTAGCGTTTTTTTTTTAATTTTCTGCTTAATTGTATGTAACCAAAATGAGGTCGTGAAGTTTAAAAATATTTTCCAATATAAAATTCAAGCTTCATAGATTTAAATTATACTTTTTTAAATTATGACTTTTTCCAAACAAAGTATAAGGTATATTCCTACTAATTAATTTAAAAGGATACTTATAAATAAACAAAGACCGTTATGGGCATGTGCTTTTAAGTTTTTTTGTACAAAAGTGTTGGCAAACACTTGTGCAGGACTTAAGTAGCAGGATTGTCACTAATATTTTAAATGCTTACTACTGCATTGTTTCCTATCACGTTATGCAATTAAAAGATTTAAAAAAATTATGGATATACCTATAGGTTTCAAGCTGTTATGAGTAATGGCAAGGGTGCATACCACGAAATGCGATAGAAGTGATTGGTGATTGAACCAAGGTGATTGACAGTTATAAAGAATTAATAAATAAAACTCGCTTAAATAAAAGGCAGGCAAGCGTGTTTTTCTCGCACATGGCTCCATAGTCACGGAAAGAAATAATTTTCCACGCAAATGGTTGGATGTTACTCATTACCACCACATTTCTAAGATAAATCTTATTTTTTCTTACTGTGCATATATTTCGGTAAAAAACATTAAGTCTACAATTGCCTACTTTTCAATAGTAAAACTTGAAGTAGTTTGAATATAATTCAAAACAGGCTATGCATATCGCATTTCTATAATTATTTTGGACAGCTGCGTGATGAACATGGACAGATGGATGACCAAGTGAGTTTCGCTAGAAATAGGAAATGAGAATGGTTTTGGATTGAAGAAGCTGTTTGCCACGCGGGGGCTAGGAGGCTGCTTGTAGAAATATAATACAGAAGTGAAAAAGAATAATATAGTTGTACTGTTGTGATTCCCTATTGTGTTGGGGTAAGCGTGAAAATTGTGCACGCGGCGGTCGGTGTTTGAATTGATCGGTAGTTGTCTATTGGGTGGTGTGAGGCCCCGGGGCTGGCGCGGCGTGAGGGGGTTGAAGTGTGGTTTGGTTGCAGGTGGCCGGGGCGGCGGGGTGCGGGGGCTGCGGGCGGCCCATCGCCGACCGCTACCTGCTGCAGGTGTGCGACGTGTCTTACCACGAGCGCTGCTTGGCGTGCTCGGCGTGCGGCGCGCCTCTCCAGCATTCGTGCTACTCGCGCCAAGCCAAGCTCTACTGTCGCCTCGACTACGACAGGTTACCACGCTGTTGCACACCCGTCACTACACACTACACACTACGCACTCATTTTATGTCATATCATATATCTCATCATAACGGTCAATAATTTCATCGGTATCAAATTTGACTCCCAGCCTTGCATCGCTCAGTCACTGTGCCCTAAAGAATACTGACATCACATGATCTTTGTTGCATGGGACGAATGGACAGTGTAATGTAATTACTTAATCATCCAGCAAATGTTTAGTTTTGAACTAAAGTATTAGTAAGCCACCTCGTGGTCCTGTGTTAAAATATATATATACTAATCAATATCTAGTAAAACTAGTTTCGTGTTTTCGATTGCTTTCATTTGCAATGGTCCATTTTTAAACAATATATATGAATAGTCAAATGGATGAGAGATTACGAATATTTTACTTTCTAAGCGCTTTCGCTATTTAAGGACTTCTACAGACTAGTAAAGAAGAGACTTCCAGTGGCTTATAAATATATGAAAATATAAAAAAATATATTTATTCTATCTTTGCCATCAAAGACAAAACACTCATAACCAAAAAGTTTTAATTTCTTACTCATTTGGCTGTTATTATATGTTGTTTTAAAATCTATGAAAATTACAACTTGCATTAATCTAGAAGCAACCTTTGACAAAGCTGTAAAATATTTCAATGCATTTGCTATTATTTTTCTGCATGGCTTTAAAACCTAAGGGTGGTTGATAGACTTAATTTTATTACTTGAGCCTGAATGTATCCGGCTAGTGGAGTTTCTATTCTAAATGCTTGAAATATGATGATATACACTTAAATTAAATTTATAATTTTTTTAGTTTAGGTTAATAAATTAGGTTTAATAAAAATATTTAGTACAAGCTAATAAATAGGATTCCAGCTATTAGTAATTGCCTGATATACATAGTCATGATAAAAATATTCATAACGTTCATATATGTAATATAAAACATCCTACCACAGTTTTTCTTATTTTTCAAATTATTTTTAAGTTATATAATCTACACTAGATATAAAAATAGTTTGAAAATCAGTTTGAATTACTGTTGTTAAAATAATTAATAAATTCTGTGCATGTAGCAAGTATATTAGAATATCTGCCTCTACCTAAATTTAAAATTCAAATGGCCCCGCCCTATAATTAAATGATATATAATAATATGTAAAACTTTTCGAAGTTATACCCGTAAGAGTGTTCAAATGTTATTTAGTAACATGTCTAAACCCAAAGGAAGTTAATTTACCGTAAAAAAACATGTATGATATCTCTATCATTGAAAGATTTCAGTATTTAGTACACATTGATTACTTTTTAATATATGTTTTTAATAAGTATGGTATCTCTTATATTTATATGCGTATTTGTGTGCATACACACAAGTACTAATTGTAAATGGTGTGGCTACATAGCACTGGAGAGAAGATGAAAAGTAATTTTGATTTGTGTACGATTTGTTACTTGCCCTGATGTCAATAGCATTTGCTGCCATTAGGGGGTGTTTGCTCGGCGCCGCGTGCTATTTATTGGTTGAGGGTGAAAATATAAACTTAATTTCGTTTTTTGATAAAGCTTGCATTTTATTTTTCTTTTCGCTGAATACCATTGCCATCGAATTTTTTTCAATCTCATCGTAATTTCAAAAAAGTCAGCAAATTTTTGATTAAAGCTGCTGGAAATTTCATTAAAATATTTAAATTATCTAATTGAGATTTTTTGTATTTGTATGTACTTTATTTAATTTTAAGAATACCTTTTTTGAATATACCTTACAGTCATATTTTATAAAAATTTAGTTAACTTTGTGCCGCAAGAAACATATTGAAATGGTTATATTTCACTGGCAAACGTATGGCTCTTTAGCAGATGACACGAGCTGATATTCCAATAAATGGCAGTCAGCCGTGGCCATCAGCATCACAGCATGTGCACGGACCCACCTGAAAGCATTTTACTTACTGTTTAAGTACAGAAGAAAACGTTTTTAAAACATAAAAAATCAATGAAAATGTAATAACAACCGATGTTAAAAATAAAACTTCTATATATTCAATGTTTTTCATTTATAATTTCTCTTTCATTCGGTTACGAATTTGTGGATATCGAATGCATTCATTTTTGACGTTCCTGCAAATTTGTTATTTTAGTTTTGTTTTATTAGTTATTAAATGCGTTTTAGTGTACTTATTGCTTGAAACTTTTTAAAAAATAACGACTGTCACGACTCAAACAGTTCATGTGTGGAATAATTAGATTTTTTTACCACATACCTTGTCTCACAATACTGGTATCTTTTTACTGATTTCATAACGTAGTTATCCTGATAAAAAGTGTGAGAAAATGAATGTTTATAGCATACTCGTATACAAAATCAGAATATGCACCAAAAGAAAAAAAAATGTAAGTGTTGCGGAGCTTATATTTTTCTGCATATTATTTTGAAATGAAAAAATCAATTATTTTTGTTTTATTTATATAAAAATATATTTAAATATAAATATTGATTTTGTTATAAAAAGTTATGCCATCGGCAACAGTGTTGGACGCGGCGGGTGGAGGCATCGAGGCGTTAAGACAAACGAGGCTGGAAACAGCCATTCATTCTTGATCAATTCATGCAATCCCGACGCCAGTGTCCGACACACGATTGGCATGCGACATCTTAATGATGATGGTTTTAAGCTCAAGCCTTTATATTGATTGACAGTGAATTTAAGAACTGCATGACAGGTTGTACGCGAAGAAATGCTTGGCCTGCGGCGAGCGCGTGTCGCCGGAGGAGCTGGTGATGCGCGCACAGGAGGCTGTGTTCCACGTGCGCTGCTTCGTGTGCGTGGTCTGCGGAGGAAGACTGCAGCGCGGAGACCACTACGTCGTCAAGCAAGGCCAGCTGTTCTGCCGAACGGACTATGAGAAGGAGGTCGAGATGCTGCAAGGATACGCCCAAGGTATGCAAGCGCGCGGCGACACTCAAATTATGTATTTTCATGTTCTTGTCGCGTGGTTCATTTGATTTTAATCTTGCTGCGAAAATGACTCTAAAACCACTGGTAGAAATAATAAAAATTATTTCACTTATTATATTGTTAACAAAGCCTTCAGTTTTGTATACAATATTTAAGGATATTTTGGCCCCTAGCATCAGTAACTAAACACCAGAAAATAAATAATGATAGATCCCTATTGCGTAATATCTCGACGAAATTTCTGAATATAAACCTTGACAATATTTGAGAATATTTTCACGAGATCGGGGAGGCTTGAGATTATCCTGATGCTCATTTTTCCCGATATTGTTAGCATAAAAATGTAATGTCCCTAATGCCTTCACTGTTCCAAACTTCTAGAATTCAGTGTGTCGTGAAAATAATATTAATTCGTGTTATATATTTTCCTTATTATCAGACTGAACATTAATTCATTTAAATTTTTATATTTTACTAATATTTGAGCTCATTTTTATTTTGTGGTTTATGGCTTGAAACCTGATTTTTATAAGTACACGGGTTTTAGTGTACTTATTTATAAGTACATACACTATATAAATTTATATATATATATATATATATATATATATATATATATATATATATATATATATATATGTGTGTGTATGTGTGTGTGTGTGTGTGTGTGTGCTCGCGTGTGTGTAATTTAAATGTAAGAAACTCAAAAGTGATCAATGTGTATGTTTAGTTTATAAAAATTATAAAAATCACGATAATCACCGCTAATGTATGTCTACGAAGACATCAGAGAGGAACTTAGCTTCATTACTTATTAAAAGTACATTGGATTGCTTGTTTAGTTACATATTATAATATAGTAAATGCGAATGAAAAGGATTCACCGTTTGCATCATAATATATGACAATGACGGATTTATTTATTTTCATATTATATTACATAGATTATATGACGTATGAAGTGCGTTTTACATATGTTTTTTTTCAGTTTCCTTGTTTCATTTTTAACTACCAACTATTTCAAGTTGTAATTTTTAAATGCTTATATACAAAATAATTATTCATAATATATTTATTTTTGTTTTTGGAGATATAGTATTTGAGAATTTGGTATTAAGCATACCTAATTTGTCCAAAAATTCTATTTTGCACAAAATTGTCTTCTTTTTCCAGCCTCCCTTGGCAATCTTTCTGAGAAGCGACGGCGTTGCTCGAGCTTTCAAATATCTTCGTATGAATATTTTAATAAAACGTTATTACTTTTCCCCTTCAAAAATCAGCTTCTACTTCAGTGAAAATACTCAGCAAACACAAAGGATCTCAATGTTACAGGTTTTTTTTATCTTATAAACACCCACCCTTACCCCCTGTTTAATATTGAATCCCTAGAAGCTCTCTTTTCTCAGAAATGGTTTTTAAGGAAAAATAACTAGTGATTGCGGAGAACGAATGTTTTTATGTTGCCTGGAATATTTTGCCCGTGCGATTAATAAGCTCCTCATTATTTCAAATACTCATTTATTTGATATTTGCTTACAGATCCAACATTACATTGAAGTTATATTATTATTTACAAACAAGTATTTCACGAAAAGAAACTAACATAAAAGCATATAACGAAACGTAATAAGTATTTTTACAAAGACTTGGATCACAAAAGTAAATAAAACAATTATTGAGTTATATTCAAAGTTTTTTTGTAATTTATTCGCAGTGTTTAAATAATACTTCAAATGAAAACATGGGTTATCCCAATAGCTTGCGCGGCGGCCTCGAGGGCGTTGCGTGTGCTTTTAGCTGATGATATGATAATTGCCAGGAGATTTCACTTGTGATGAGTTGATGCCGGCTCGGTGCTCTGATGGAAGGCGCGGCCCCAAGCGGCCGAGGACCATCCTCACCACGCAGCAGCGAAGGGCCTTCAAGGCGTCCTTCGAGATGTCCCCCAAGCCCTGCCGCAAGATCAGGGAGGGCCTTGCCAAGGATACAGGGCTTAGCGTGAGAATTGTGCAGGTAATTTTACTAATACTTATATATAGTATAAATTATAATACATTCCATCCCTTCGATTGTATTTCACGGCTGAGAGTTACAACTTTATTACAAGTCGCATAATTCTTACTTTTATTCGCACGTCGTGTATTTTTTTTTTCAACAACCTTTGTAAGATTCCCGGGTTTGCAGAATGCTTGAATTGAATTATTATTGAACGGCGAGCATGTTTACTGATTTTAAATAAAAATAACGATAGTAAAAAGTAATTATTTAAATCTGTATTGTTACGTCGATTTTCGAGCAAGTACATCGGGAGGTTTGTGGCTTTATTGTTTCTAATGGTTTTGAGCGGAGAACGTGACTTCGACATGGGGACTACGTAGATGCTACTAAAATTTCAACATGAAAGCATTGGCTGCAGCTGAGTAATGTAAACATGTGGCCGTAAAACTAATATTAGCTTATGTATTAATCAATGCCCAGCTCTAGAGGAAAACCTCGCCTCGCGGAAATTCAATTGTACAAAATTTTCCATCTAAAAATACATTTGCGCTAGTGTGGTTTTTACTACACAAATAAAATCGAGAATTTTTGGTGTATATCAAATAAAAAACGTGGTTCCTTCTTTTACAAATGTTGTAAAACGTTGATATTTATTATAAATACGAGTCTTGTTTAACAAAAAAATATACCAGTTTTACTGTATACGAATTTGTTTAAATAAAAGAAAACAATAAAGACGTTTTAAAGGGATTAAGGTTTTTTGGTTTTGTAAGTGCAATAACTGCATAAAACATACTTGTTAATTTAATATTTTGAGTATTAAAAAGTAGTAGAAAGCATCTCTTACGTGTAAATAATGGCTTATTTTACACCTACTCTCGAATATCTCTGATCAAAGAAAGATTCCTCCAAATTGATGGAAATTGCGGAAATTCCGATGCCCCTCTCAAGGCACGATTCGTGGAAATTTTAATATGAATAGTCGCTCGCCTGACTGGAAATTTAATAAAATGATTGTATCAGGCGCCCACCTCCCCCGCCCGCCACCCGTCTTGACAGCCTGCGAGGGTGGCACTCTAGGTGGCGGGCTGCAGTACTCCTGTCGCTCCATATCATGAGCCTTTTTGGTACCATCAGCTCGAGTGTAGCCGGACGGCTAGAGCTCAAGCAGGCACAGCTATAAATTCTGTGCTTACAACTTGAAGTAATTTTTAATATAATACAATGAGATTTCTATAAAATAATAAAATATTAAGCTCCTGAACAAATCACATATTTAATCTCTTTATGTAAGAGAAACAATAGAAAATACTATACAACAGGTGGTCACACGAAGATTTAGTTTAAATAAACAATAAATCAGTTTTCTGTTCGATGCATTCTAATTAAACTATCTCGGCCGTGCGTATAGCTAAACATTATTATCATCAAATGCATTTAATAATCGTTATAATGGGATGTTACATATATTTTTTTTGTAGTGTAGTTAGTTTTCTGATAAAATCTTCAAGGAAACTAAAGATTTTTTTTGTTTAAAGGTATGGTTCCAAAATCAGCGCGCCAAAATGAAGAAGATTCAAAAAAAGGCAAAAGACAACAAAGGATCTTCAAAAGACAACTTCGATAACGGCGATGCTGGAGATAAAACGATAAAGATCAAAGAAGAAGATCAAAGTAAGGAAGATAACATTAAAAATATGAATAAACCTAGTTTATATATCGAGTTTAAACATTATGTTGACCCGTTTATAAGAAAAGACATCCTATTGGGAACAATACTCAGCGCAGGCTCGCTAATCATCAGTCACTCTTATTAAAAAAAATCGTTTGAGAAAACGCAGGATATTCTCTCCCTCCTTCTGAAGGTTGGGATAGGAGGGTGTTTATACAAGGGGTGCGGGCGGGCAGGTCGGCGAGGGAGGATCAGTCGAAATTGCTTTCGGGGGTAGGCAAGGAGGGGCGGGGCGAGGGGATTATGTTGCCACAGCAACCGCCAAAGTGGGCTATATTGTTTTTCTGGGAGACCTCCGTCCTCTCCTGGCGCCATGTGGCCCCGACGAGACCAAGACGCACGGGAACGTAATGTTTCATTAAAGGACTTCTCTAACTGACACGTCCTTGATATAATAAATTAATTTATTCAATGTTTAGTTCATGTCGAAATTTAAGACTCTTTCTTCCAAATACCTTTCATTTTTTTCCATTTGACGTTTATATATTTTTTTATACCTAATCAAATCGCTTATAGTTAGTTATTTTCTGTTCAACATGATTTTTGATGAGATTTATGTATGTACGTGTGTAAATTGTATTTTTATTTTTTAACAATGAATTGAATCATTGTATACAATGATTAGATTCTCGTTCTGTTTAAAATATTACCATAGCGCTGAGGTATTTGATATGACTTTAATTCGCATGAAATGTGTGAATCGGGCAAATCTGGGGTGTTACCTACGGAGTTTTTTTTATACTTACTTTAATCTTATTTCACTTGGCAGGCCCTCACGGTTTGGCGGCGTTCCTCAACGACAGCTGCAGCGACACGGAGGCCCCACCCTGTGAGGATGGAGGGCACCGCCACTTCCTGCCCATAAAGGAGGAGCTGGCCTCCGATGACTTCTATAAAGACCCACAGCACCTGGCGATGGCTGACTTTAATAGTAAGAAATCTTGAAAGACTTTTTATTAAATATGATGAAAATCTACTGAAGCAATATTTTATAAGTACCTAGTATAGTTTGAATATTATTGTAATCTCCATTTATATTTGTTGCGACAAATAATATAACGTGAATAATTACATACCCTTGCACTTAGATGACGCCTACCCGTGAAAATAATTTCACCACCATAACAATACAAAAAAAAAACGTGCTCCTCAAATTCGCAAAATGGCGTCGATACCATTTTAATTCGATCTTCTCTCTAACCCTCGTGCCCGTTTTCCGCATTTTCCGGTCGCATTAAAAATCCGTAAAGACGTTAGCAAATAAAGACCCAGAACCTTCAGCGCTCGTTAAATTGTATTCGAGACATTAAATAAACTGAATATAATAAAATTATATCGTCGCATAAACCGCTCTTGCGAAGGAAGCGTTATCTTTTATGCCCCAATACTTCGGAAGATAAAAGAGACATCGAGGTTTTACCAAAAGGTGCTGCGCTTAAATAAGATCGTGAATGAGGAAACGACATTTTTGGTGGGAACGTGTGTTGTAATGAAATATTGGGTAATAAATAAACCTATTTTCAAAACTTAAACTCTGGACTTTTCTACATTTTTTTAATACAATTGTGTTTTATAAATTTAATACTGATGAGACTAAATGAAATGTTCTGTATACATTAGAACATTTTTTGTGAATTATATTATAGATATTCTTAACCAGTCACCGAATACTACTGTTGATTCAGTCAGTTGAGTCATTTTGATCGGAGTAACTACTTGATGGACAACACCAAGCCTTACTTCATATTACCAGCGCATAGACAATGTAACAGGCTACACATTTTACAAAAAAAAAACAACATAAAAATATATCAAAAAATTACGAAGAAAAAATGAGAGAATTTTTTTTACTAGTACCGTACAATTCTTTTTATATATTTTTTTTTTTGTAAATTTACGATAGCTCTTATGATTATGGTTATAATACTGCGCGCAGGTTGTGGGGCTTACAAAGTTTGGCTTATGTGGTAGCGTACATGTATTTCTGGATTGCTTTGTATCTTTGATTTACGCGGCATTCATACATGATGTGTATTTTGTCAAGTCGATAATTGATTACAGTATTAAAGCGGGTAATGCATACGTGAAAATAGAATAGTTGAAACAGTATTTTTATGATCTTAAAAGTTGACATGGTGCTTATTGCGCGTTTGCTTTATTCGCAGGGCCACCTCACTACCTCCCCGCCTCCATGACAGGCGGCGACAAGATGGAAGCTCCGTTCCTTAGCTTCCCCTATTCTGCGGAGCAACAGCACGCCCTGCAGCAGTTCTTGGGGGCACCGCCCCCCGCACACGCGCACACCGGCTCCCTCAACCCCATAGACCGCCTCTACTCCATGCAGAGCTCCTATTTCTGCGCCGAGGAGTCCGCCTTGGTTGATCAGTAAAACAATTGAATCGGAAGTCAGAATCAGAAATGGCATTTATTGTCTCACAAGTTTGTTGCTATAAAACCGTACATCGTATCACATTTGTAAATATTTATATCTCCAGTGATTTTTTTTTTTTCTTTCTACAGATTTATATTTTTAATGCCTTTTAGTTACGATAATTTGTCAGCAACGACAAAATGATAGACGTCTACTTATTTTTCTCACATTTTGAAAAATAAAATATAGACCCTATTTTAGAGCTATATTTCTTTATACATATGTTGTAATTTCGTATATATTTACCATATAATCGACTCGGTAAATAATGTTATCCATCATTCCCAAATTTAGTATTGTGCTTTATTATTATATTTGTAACAATAAATAAATATTGCTATATCGCACTGATCTAAATGTTTCTAGGTTATAAATATTATAATAGTAGCTGTTTGTCACATTTTGATTAAAATCTGAATTTGATTTATTATATAATACTTATATAACTTTAAAAAATGCAGTTGAATCAATATATACTAGAATACAATTTAATTTACCATAACAATAGTAAAACAATGGTTCAAAATAGAGCGATAGCGTAGCATCAATTAATAACTCGTTCAGGTATAATCAAAACAAAAGCCTAGTGACTTGCTAATGTCAGTCACACCTGCCAAGCCCCATCAGATTAGCTAGAAAATATATCAAATTTTAATCAAGCTTCTTTTTGTTTACATTAATTTATAATTTTATTTTTAACAATCACACACACACGCATATACACATATCATGTGTATATCTAGTTAATAAAAAATAATTTATTTGATAATTACATGTACACCATTATAAATGATTTACTCATTTAAAACATCCTTTGTGAAAAATCTTTATTTCATTATATAGTTTAAAGTAAATAAAAAACGACAACGTAATTTTAAACTACTTCAAGTGCCAGTATTTTAAACCAAATATGAAATCATTTAAAACTTTTCCTATTTCCAAACAGCTCTAAAAATCAGGACATAATAATTTTTCGACTCGGGAAAATTGCATTTATTGTTGATATTTAGCATATCTGTTAGTTACGTTAACGCTAGTTATTCCAGTTAATATTCACTACATACAAGTTAAATATACTTGTAATTTTTTAAGAAAGTTTTTCTATTTAATATAAATATTGCCATTTAATATTCCGAGCTTATTCAATATAAAAATGACGACATGAACAGTAATTGATCTATTCAAATAAATTTTGTAATGTTACATATTTGTAAATACAACTCGGTCCTGATACATCAATAATCTCAAATTTAATAAATGGAGTATATCAACGTGTTGAGGAAAATGCTCGAATATTATTTAATTTATTATGAAATTTTCTTTTTTATTTTTTAATATTTTTTAAATGTTGTATGCCTATATTATTACGAGTTTGTCGGTGTTATTTTTATGAGTTTTTTTGATATATTTTTTTATACGATTCTCCGAAAATCCTGTTCAACATGAAGATAAAATATTTGTTTTTTTATTGTAAATTTATTTCGTTGCATTAAAAAACAATATTTTATAATATCAGTAAACTTTTTAATTGAATTCAATGGCACGATAAAAATAATTATAATTAAAATGTATATAATAAATATTTCAATGTTATTGCTATGTTTTTTTATAACTTCAGTAATAATAAGTGTTTATCATTGTTCAAACACATTCATGCGTGTTTTGATATGTCGTCATTAAAAAAGACTATCACAAAGTTGTGCTAAATAATTAATAAAAAATAGGAAACATTCGTGCTAATATATTTTTGATTTGTTACTGTTTTTTTGATAGGGATTCTTTATAACTTAACTTTAAACTTTGAGAAATTTTGTTGTTTATAATATTTTAAATCTCTTTGTTATCACGTTTCGTTATTATTACATGTTACAGAATAAGGATACTAACCATTATGTGTGTGTTAATAAGTGCAATGTATTATACTCACCATTTTGTAACAATAAATGATTAATGAATAAATAAAATCTGCTTTTCATTGTATTGGCAAATTACTACCTGCTTGAAAAATTAGACTTTTATAGAAAAATAAAAATTAAATTTTAGAACTCATGCATATTACACTGTTTTATACAAAATGTACCCAAAAACTAAAAGTACTATAGTATCAGTCTACTACAACTACTTGTTCGAGGAAAAATCTGTAGAAAAATAGGTATCGGAAGGAGGAATATTAGGTGAGGCTAGAAGTTGGAAGTACAGCTGAATTAAAATAAACTATTAGGATAAATATGTATTCAATAAAATTATCACTTTGGGGTGAGGCACTCAAAAAACAAGCAATAATATTAAACTCGTCGGAAGAATTTGCAAGGGAAAACCCTCGCTATGCATAAACAGCATAACATTTAACATAAATATGGAAACGTATTTTTGTTAGCATTTCAATTAAGTGCAATTTCACTCAGCTCCACAAAATTCAAATAGACACAAGCCCCCCTGAAATGTCCGCCGGGCAGGTCCCACCTTTGCGCATTCCTCTGGCCCGAGGAGCCGCCGCCTCGCGCCCTAAAGGACCGCCATATGGAAATTTGGATTCCGCAGACAGGTGGCATTTGCTGCCCCTGCTCTGCACGTATAATTAACGAGCTTCTCTATTATCTCCCGACTCGTATTTAAATACCATTTCTATCAAGGATAAACCTTTGAGTGAGTTACTGTTGCTACCACGATTCGTAAATTCAATAGTCAAATATTTCAGTATAATTTTTTTTTTAATTACTGATAAATGTGGAGGATTTTTTTAAATAATTTTTCAATGCCGTTTTGACTCATTTTAATCGGCTTTGATTATTACTTAATATACTATTAAATTAAAATTTGTTTTTAGATTGATTGATCTACACATACCTCACGACGAAAAATATGCTCGATGTTTTTTCAGGGCGCACTAGCACTCATATCGAATGAAACGTACATCAAGTGTGGAACCATTTTTTTTTATTATTACTATTTGGGCATAAAAAATTAAGGACATGTTATTTATCATCATGCGAAATACTATTCATGAATACATGAATAATGTTATAATGTTTCAGGTAGAGACTTTCTGATGAGATATTGTTCACTCTTGTGAATTCGCTTATTTCTCATTAAATTGTGAATCTTAAATCCATTTATTTTTTTGTTTTCTACAACGTTCTTAATAAAGAAAGCGTTATTGTCTGCAACTTCAGCTAGATTTATTATCAAGAGGATCTTTCATTCATTGACAAAGACCCAAGAAACACCAACCAAAATATATGTATTGAAATTATAATTAAAAGATGTAGACTAATCGCAACTCAACCTTTAAGAATAATACATACATATTTCGATTACAATACATTATGACTTAAAGCGCGTATTTCAATAAAAACCAGAAATGTATTAAAATGCAGCTTATTAAAGCTAAAATGTTCGCGTACTCACTCACTCACCAACGTTTTGAATATTCCCAGACGTCAAAGCTCTCCGGTAAACTGAATTCGCCTTTAACCCTCGTGAAAGCATGTTCTTAGATATATATATATATATATATATATATATATATATATATATATATATACTCGTAGTGTGAATGTCTGAAATATTCGCTTCGCTCATGAGATGTGTGAATTTTTCCCGCTGAGTGAAGGTTTTCTTGGGTATTTGAATGGAACAGTTTGGTGAATGGCCATACATGCGGAATATTGATCCCGTATAGCAAGAGTTCAAATTATAAGAAATGAGCTGCCGTTAAAATTAATATAAGGAAAAGCTGGAAATTTTAGCGAGGGTGACTGCGACGCCACTAAGCTGCTCCTTTGAGAAGCCCAAACTTTGAACTTCTTAACCAATATTTTTTTCTTATAAAAAGTTGCAGAGAGCTTTATTTATAGTATAAACTAAAACATTGTGTGAGAATAGAAAGAAGGTTTTACTAATTATCATTATAACATTTTATTGTTTATCGTTATATTTAAAATAATATTATACCATGACTTTTTTAAGGCTTATTTAAAAACCTATACAATCGTATATAAAATTTGTGTGTAATTGAAAATTCATACATATTTGTATTGGCAAATGAGTATGCAATACAAGGTATGCAATTGAACTATTTTTGACATTTTTAAATGATGAACGACTCTAAATAGGACGGTCAGAAATTCAATTTGCATTCAATGTGTAAATATTTATCGTTGCTTCTGATATTTGTTGCCAAAACAAAAAATCGCAATTCTCCTTTTCGTCAATAATACTCCTTTGCAATCCAACTCTACAGCTTCGTGATTTGGAAATATAATTATCTTTTGAGAAACCTTTATATGTAGAGCAATTAATAACTTGTATCAACAGTAAATGTTTAAAAAATATATTAAAAAGATATCTTAAACGAAAAATGAACTGCTTTGTGTACTCGGGACGCAGAATTGGCGTTATTTTTTATTTTCGTGAAATTCGATAATTTGCTGATCTGGACTTTTATTTGAAAATTCAACTAGAAAATAAAATTTCGGCTTGAAGATAAGTGGTACAAATATGTTATATATATATTGTACAAATTTTATTTCACATTATTCAACGATATTAATATCTGCACAGAGATAACAATATAAGCGTAGAGCTTTCGTGTGGGGTGTAAGGAATAAAGATTTGGTAGGTTGAGAACCTCTATTTAATATCGGCTTCTTGGTCTCAAGTAAACAAGGCTGGGGCGGCAAGGGCGGGGGCGGGCAGCATTCCGCCCCGTGGGGCGCCGGGGCAACCGGCCGACCCGCAGCAGAGTCGGCTGGGCGGTAGAACTTTGACCCCGTGAAACGTGGTCTCAATCATCGACAATTTGTATTTATGGGTTGGGATACCTAGAGGGGAGAAACTGGGCTGACTGTTCTTTTATATGCATTTTGTTGTTTGAATATGTATATCTACTAGAATAATAGCCATTGTGTGTGTGTGTATGTTTCATTTTTTGGTTCTCTATAGAATATCTTAAAAGATACAACGCTGATTTTTTGCACGTAAGTATAATAAGTTTTTCCGCAGTTATGTGCCGAATTTCAAGACGATAGGATAACATTTTCATTCATAAACTAATTAAATAAAACTATCAAATATGCTTTATGTACGAATTATATGATTCTGTTGTTCACAGCGAGAATTTCAAATTTAGAATTTTTACAAAAAAACAAAATATGATGCTTCTAAGAAATTTCCGGTTTATGTCAGCTTGACACAAGTACCAATTTTATTTTTTAGTTGCGTTAGAAATTATTAATCACATCATTAATAACATAAAATGCCTTCTAAAAAAATAAAACCGTCTAAGCACAGCAAACGTAATTAAAAAAGAATAGCACAATTGAACGTGATAAAGACTGCATCTAATAAATAACAGTGCAGTGAAAGTGATTTGTTGTTTGTGACACGAAATGTGATATTTCCTAGAAATGAATATCCGGTTATTCAAAATATATGTGTACAAAATGAAATCAAATATTCATCTAATTGTCAGCCAAACATATGTTCAAACACTATTGCATCGTTCATCGAATACGTCATTTTATGACGGGCTACATTTCTAGTAAATATATATTTGATAGGTGGCTTTAAAAAAAACACACTAATTTTTCATCTATTACAGATTTTATTCAAAGTATGAATAAGTTGATTTTGATAAATATTAGTGAGAGCGTAAATGCAGTTTCTATATTTCATATTATTTACTTCTTAATTTTAAATATTCATCTATTGTTCCAGCTCAGAAGACAAAGGCCTTATTGTGCCTCCACCACCGCCAGCGTGATGTTATGGAATAGCTTGCCGAGCTATGGCCAAGCTATATAGAGCTAAGCCGCCTTAAGAAATTCATAATATTTGTGAGGTTTTAAACGATCAATACTCATCACACAAGTTTAGTTATGTGTTGATAAATTCAATATTTTATTGAAATCTACGTTCTTTATAATTGTAACCTATGCATGGTGATAAATCTTTTAAAAATCCAAGTCCTTTGACATTATACATCTACAATCTATTGATGGTACCATTTTTTTTTCCATGTGATTTTAAAACTATTAAGCAAAGTTTATTGCCATTAAAACATTACTTGACAAAAAATGTTGAATAATATCAAAGTAAATTACTGCTTCAATGTTCCGTATTTGAGAGTAACATTATATTGTGAAACACCGATTGTGTCTACATATTGATTCCGTTTGTAGTTTATTAGTCAGCCTTATTTGCCTGTGTGAGATAGTTGCTCCCACAGCGCCTCTACTGATGACTTAAATTAAACATGGGATGTTCGCCCCGCACTAGACTAGCCAAAGTTCAACTATATTGCAATAGCCATTAATTAACCAACCTTTGGTACATAGAGTTTTGGTTGTGGACCATAATATTATATAAATCATTAACAGGAATATTTTATTAATTTAAAATCAAAATAAACCATGAATGTCATTATTGTATGTGTACATCAAGCAAGACAATAATTTGAGAAATGCCTGTTGGGGTTGGATACAATATTCATTAGTGGGTTTCATTTTGATCCCTATGGGCCTCGTGGCTTTCAAATGAGCATAGGAAAGCCACAGCTTAGCAAGGTTTTATCAAAATGACTTTATGAAATATTTTTAGAATTATAGCTAGCTCTCTGGCATAATAACTCACTTCATGGATATTAAGCAAGGGTGTCGGCATTAAGTTAATAGGGTGGCTGAACCGATCTCGCCTAATAAAAATAAATGCTGATTTATACACGGGATTATTGACAAGCAAAGGCATGCAAATAAATATAATTTAATTGAACGAAACCCGATAAGCAGTTAAACAATTCAAACATTAAGATTATCGCTTTAAAAGAAATAATTCTCAACCAAAAAATACCAGATGTGATTTTAAATATTATTTTTACAAAACAAAGTTACTTTTCAGTTTAGAATTATAAATTAGTTGATAAACAATATTTTTGGCTATGGGTGTGTATAATTCCAGTCTAATAGTAAGCGTCGAAACTAGATGACCATGGTGACTCTGGTGTAGAGAAACTAAATCTGTATATCAGGTGTGGATAAACTTTTGATCACTACGGGCGACCTGTTATTTTTAATTATAGGTGGCGGTCTAGCAACATCGTTTGGATTAAGTGATCTTGAGAAAAAAGTTATTTAAAGCCAAAACAAGTCTTAATTTAAAATATACATGGACAATACTAATACAGATTCAATATCTGATCATTTTAATAACAGAAAATAATAATATCTTCTAACAAAGTTATTATTTTACGTCGACGACTGGGAATAGTTACGCGATCGATGCTTTGGCCACTCCACATATAATTTATATATACATATATATAATACACATCACAAGCAAAAAAATAGTTGCGGGATTAATTTATTATTATATTACTATTAGCTGTTTCGTAGCATCAAATAAAAATTAAACATTGTTGAATTACATCGAGTATTTGAATATATAAAATAAATACCTCTAAATTGAGTAACCGCTAACTGAAATGCGGTATTTTAAAAATATATATCAATACAGTAAAACCTCGATACAACATATCTCTATTTAACGGACTTCGGATATAACGGTTTTAAATTAAACACGTATTAAATGCGAAAATTTAAAAATTTAAAAGAAAAATTCGTAATTTTCGAGAGTTGATTATAAAAAAACCAGCATTAAATATGTTTTCTTTTGTAGTAGGATATTGATATCAAACAGCAACGTCACTTCACGACGAATGTCCGAAGACAATTAAATACAATTTTGTTTTTGTTTTATATTTTTTATTTATATATAAATACACACAGTGTATTTAAAAAAAAAATCTTTTTTAATTTACAGTAATACCCCGCTTTACGAAAAAATCGCGTTAAGTGAAATTCGCGTATATCGGGGTTTACGATTAAACATACATACATAGTCAAAACTTAATATAAAAAAATACGAATCATTTGAATCAATGACATTAATTCTAAGAACACTTTATGCAGTATGTTATTTTTACTGAAAAATACATCTATTGTCTTTTGGGTAGCGTTTCTCTTACGTTCTTGTAAAATACGTTCATAACACCCAACGCTGTTTTTAATTGTTAAAAGAAGTCACATTCTTTAAATAAGAAATTCGCGTAATGCGAGGCATTTTAACGCAAATTTGAATAGTGAAACCGAGCATAACGGGGTCGCGTAAAGCGGGGTAATACTGTATTTTTAATTCTAAAAATTATATATGTCTATTTTGTGGATTGAACGTCAATCAAGTGCGATTTAATTACCTTTACAGGCTTATATTACTTACTAATATGATAAGGCGCATTTTTTCACATATTGAAAATGATTTCAAAGAAACTCCCAGAAAAATATCATCGCAAAGCAAAGGATGTAGGTTCGAATCCAACACAAGTCACGATGTTATTTTTTTAAGAGATTCTTTGAAATCATCATATAATTTGAATTGTATAGTGAAACTGCGCACAACGGGGTCACGTAAAGCCGGGGAAATACTGTATTTTTAATTCTAAAAATTATTTATGTAATTACCTATACAGGCTTATACTACTAAAAATATCATCGCACAGCTGGGGGGTGTAGGTTCGAATCCAACACAAGTCACGATGTTATTTTTTTTGAGAGATTCTTTGAAATCATCATATAATTTGAATTTTATAGTGAAACTGCGCACAACGGGGAAATACTGTATTTTTAATTCTAAAAATTATTTATGTAATTACCTATACAGGCTTATACTACTAAAAATATCATCGCACAGCTGGGGGGTGTAGGTTCGAATCCAACACAAGTCACGATGTTATTTTTTTAAGAGATTCTTTGAAATCATCATATAATTTGAATTGTATAGTGAAACTGCGCACAACGGGGTCACGTAAAGCCGGGGAAATACTGTATTTTTAATTCTAAAAATTATTTATGTAATTACCTATACAGGCTTATACTACTAAAAATATCATCGCACAGCTGGGGGGTGTAGGTTCGAATCCAACACAAGTCACGATGTTATTTTTTTTGAGAGATTCTTTGAAATCATCATATAATTTGAATTTTATAGTGAAACTGCGCACAACGGGGAAATACTGTATTTTTAATTCTAAAAATTATTTATGTAATTACCTATACAGGCTTATACTACTAAAAATATCATCGCACAGCTGGGGGGTGTAGGTTCGAATCCAACACAAGTCACGATGTTATTTTTTTAAGAGATTCTTTGAAATCATCATGAAATTTGAATTTTACAGTGAAACCGGGGTATTACTGTATTTTATACGTATTTTTATAAAACGGACTTTCGGCTTTTACGGACACCACCCCTCCCCCCAATCGGTCCGTTGTACCGAGGTTTTACTGTATGTATTAAACTATTCATATGGTTCTACAATCGATACCTCCCTATGAATAGGAACTATTCGCATAAAGGAGAAGGTGAGCGCTAGGGGTTGGTGCGGGGCGGGGGCGGGGGCGGCACTAATCCGGACCTGCCGGGAGCACGCGCCCGCCACGCGCCGCCTGCCATATTGAGCGAGCACGCCACACAGCTTGTGCGCCGACTGAACTGTAACTAAATGCCGAACCATATCCGATGCGAACTTTCAGTTATATATTTGTATAAACATCCGTACAATTACACGATACACGATCACGTTTCTTGCACCTTATTTCTGAAGCTTCAAGATTGTTTGAACACTGTGTTGCAGATATTGAATATCGATACTAAATAAATATTTATACACTGTATTTGTCATATTTTTTTGAGTGATTTTCCACACGTTTGTTTTTATTTGTGACCGGTTTCGCCAACCTTTCCCGTTGGCATTATCAAACAGATTTTGATAATGCTTATCTGTTTGATAATGCCAACGTGAAAGGTTGGCGAAACCGGTCACAAATAAAAACGAACATGTGGAAAATCACTCAAGTATTTTACTCAAAAATATTAAAATGGAATTCCACCAAGTACTCTCTGTCAAATTATTGAATTTTTTAACTGTATTTGTCGTTTGATTTTTGGGTTAGATCGAATTTAAAACCAACATAATTTATTATTTTTTATAATAACTCATTTGACTTACGTGTATCTATTAATTAAAACGTAAACGTAAAACAGTTCAAGAAGTTTTTATTTAATTAAATTTGTTAGTTCAAAAATATGCTTCTTTTAAAAAATATAATGCATAATATTTTATAATTTCAAATTGCTAAAACCGCTGAATTTTTTTTATTCAATTGACTTGCTCCAGATTGGGAAATTGCTTCTAGTATTTCATCGCTCGATTATAAATAAATACGAACTGCACTTGAAACTTATACCTAATACTTGTTTTACTCATATCAGTAAAAACAAATAGATAACGAGAACCAACCCTAAGCTCTGTTATTTGTTCATGAAGCGATTACACAAAGAAAATATAGTAAATTACTCGGAATTAAACGAGTAGATATTGATCGCTTTTTTTTATAATCAAGCTTATTTTTTATACTTACATCAGTGTGTTAATATGTATTCGTATACTTGAAGAATTTTTGAAAGTCCATATTGAAGAAAGGAGCGGTCCTTGGACTTTTCTAAGCTTATCGACTCCAAGAATAATTTGCTGCGCAGTCGGTATATTAAGACGTGTTTAAAGATATTTTGATTATATCATTGTTCAGATCGTAAATCTCACATTTCATATACGACTTTAAGTACGTCATTAGACTGTCTTAGTACAATTTTCAAGTTATGCTATTTTTTAGATACAAACAAGAAATGATAAAAGCAAGTATTGCTATCATTAATCTATTAAAGATATAACTACAACTGTCCTGTTTATTTGTATGATTTAGAGTACTAAACGAACACATAAATGTATTTATAAATAATTAGCTAGTAGCGATTTAAGGTAGTGAAATGGTTGGCTTTTTCCCCTTAAATTAACTTTTGTCATATCTTCCGTTTGTCCTCCTTCTTTCTTAGCTTTGTTCATATGCTTGTAGCCCACCTGACTCTTCTTATATTATTACTGAATTCAATGGTTTAATTGATAATAATATATTAGACCTTTTTCAGTTAAACCCATAATACTTGCTGATAATACCGATAGAGGCGGTGTGTTTTTATTATAGTTCCATATCTGAAGTGCTTGCTTAGCCATGATAAGAGCCTACATTCGAACACCAGTTGTGACTTTATTGTAGGATTCACACAGGTGTACTGTACCGGGCATTGGCAGCCACAAGAAATACTAATTGAAACTCGAAGCAATAGGACTTCAAAATATCATTCATAACAATCTCCATGGTTTGTGACATCGATCAAAGTTCGATATAATTAATTCTATTGATTTGTTATGGTCGTAAATACGTTTTAATATTAAAAATAGTTTCATTACAAAAATAATACCAATTCTATCACATAACTTTTTTAATTAAAAAAAATAGTTATTCCGCAGAACATTTAGAAAATAACCTGATTTAATAATTTTAGGAAAGATAGCATTAGTAGAAATGTGTTGAATCAGATGCTTTTAAGTGGGAAAGATCGATTTAACTGAAACCAGCAGCCTATAGGAATATTATCGTTGGTTTTGCTTAGCAGCCTGGCACACTAAGTGCCTCAAGTCACTACAATTTATACCTCGTTGTGTGTGTTTCCAGTCTCGCTCGTGTCGAGTGGGCTCGAGGCTTATCGGAATAAATTTGCTTCGGCGAAGAGATAGGAAATGTCGATTTGTACGACGCTGTGAATAAAACATTACTCCGCTGTATATCCACCAAACTTTTGAATGACAAAACACGAGACTCTCATGCCTTTTACCGCAGTCGCCCAGCTAAAGTTCACAAAGTTTAAAAAAATAGTACGAGAAGTACTTGCTATGACAACGGTTGACCAAAATTTTGCCAAATATGACTTAAATATTGCATGTGTATTAGGGTAAATAGAGGTGTAGAATCAGTGACGTACTGTCCATACAAGCAAAAAAGTAATATATACATTTAAAAAAATTAAACAAATAATCAGTGGTAAATGAATATTTTGAAAATTAAATTCAATTAATATTAAGTATACAACAACCAAAATAAAAAATATGTTTAACTTGTATAGAGAGTTAAATGTTTTTTTCTTTGTATGAACTGCACACCACATATATACGAAGAAAAAATAATTCTAATTGTTATTATAATTTATTTAGACGTCAAATTAATTAATGTGATGAATATTTATTTGATCCATTTCTTCTTCAAGTGCCTCTCCTCAGCGGAGGTTGTCGACCATATACTCATGCTGAGTCAGTGTCCATGGTTAATCCATTTATAGCGTACAAATATCAATCCTAATCTCATTGGCTGCTTTTTTAAACGGGATGTCACATAGGACAGAAAACAGCTTCTATTGCGTGTAAGTACATTGTGCATGCATGCCAATGGCGCCATGAAGCTTCAAAAGCTATCAATCTTTCATAATACGTTTGGGGTGGAAAATAACAAAGTAGCAGGTATGCATGGACACATTGCGAGCGATGCTCAGTAGCTTCCCCTAGGCTTATCCACCCAGGAGGTCCAGGGGTGATTTTCAGTGCTAGGATTAGCGCGAGCGCGATAATTCTGTTTATTGAAACCCATATTAAAAAAATACATCAGCACATAATGAAATACTTTACATTGCAGCTAAACACCGAAGAAATAACAACATAAATAAAAACGCCTGCAAAACCAATAACACATTTATTCGTTTGAGGTTTTATTCTTGGAAATATTTTTTTAAAAAATGAGCATCATTCATCACGAAATATGCAGCACAGTTTTTAATGTATTATAACTCCAAAGCGCTCGGTTAAAATCACATTGTTGAAAGATGCAAATAGCGTTATAGAAAGGATTTGCAATGATAATCAAATATTAATAACCACTTTTAATGTTCATTAAAACTCTTAAATTACTCAATATGTATATTTAAAAAAGCTCAAAATAAGTTTTTATGCCTTTAATTAAGAATGAAAAAATAGATATGCAATTTTATACATATATATCACGCCAGTGTTTTTTTGCTTGCGTAGACCGCACCTCACTGCTCAATAAAATTCACGGGGTTTTTGTTTCGTTGTTTTTAAACATAAATATGCAATACGGTAACATAAATTCTTCATCGACTCGTGAACTGAATTCCAACTCCACTATTAGGCCTTTTCAGCCCAGTTGGATGTTAATTGGATTTCAGTGTTTCCGCTCGTTTCAATATATACAAAAAATTCAAATATGCTAAACGGGCTGGAAATTTTTTAATCATTTGAAGAATTTATAAAAAAATATCGTGGCAGTAAATTTTTTATGGTTTTTGTATTTTTCTATAATAGTGGTATCAAAATCTTTTTCAAACTTAACGTGTCTGTCTGAAATCCTGTGACAAACATTTAAGGTATTCACATCACTCGAGAGGTAGAACTTTGCATCAGATAGGTTGCCGTGGCACCGAAAAGTTTTCGCTAGTTGTGTGAACTGCGAGATATAGAAGCATCAACAAAGAACATAGCAAAACCGTACAAATTTATCTAGTTAGTAGCATAATTTAAGTTATTACCAAGCTCCCTTTTCCAGAAAGGATCAATAAATTTTTGAGTTAATTATATTAAGTTTAAATAAGTATTTGTTAGTCTTTGAGCGTTCTTGAAGTACATCTGTTTTCACTTAAATCAAATATTCATACATTGCCCATTATCTATCTTATGGAATTGTGTTACATGCATTCAAACTAAAAACCATTGTATTTTATACATTTTTAGAGTAACTGTAAAGACTTTTAGTAATAACATACGTATAAACTTGCTTTAAATATTTGAGTCTATACGCAATCTTAATAAAAAAAAGATTATTGGACTAAGCCCACCAACAGCTAGGGGAACTATGAAGTGTGTATTGTGGTATGCAAAGCCGCAATTTTAATATTTCAGTATGCCGTACAGGATGCCGCTTTTTAATACGTTCTGTTAAGACGACAGTAAGTTTCGTCGATTCAGCGAAGATATTCCACGAGCCTCACGATGAAACTGAATACCAACGATGATGATGAGTAAATTGTACTTTTTAGATTATTCTACGCATTATAATTATTTGAAAATTTTTATATTTGAGAAAACAGTGCATTTCTACATTTTTCCTGTCGTTCTTCTGATACAGCTCAGCGCTTCAATCAATCAACTTATACGAATGGTATTATACCCACTGCTTGCAGTTCTAAATTAATTGAGAGTCTAGATTAAGGCAATTCAATATTACTTATATCGTACGATTATATATGTAGATTTAACAAAACCAATTCTTTTCCATTAACTTTACCATCAGCATTACATTTCACAATGCACGCAAAAAAAAATCTCCTTAGCACAATGCAAACAATTGTTCCTTAGCCTGAGGTCCGAGCTTACTTGATCGTTTAGAAGTCCAGTAAATCCAAATCCCACACTGGCAACACCGCATCCCAAAGGATTAGTCTTGAGGCAATCTTAAGCTTTGCGTATCCAAGATTCCATCTCATGCATAAAACAACGGAGAATTGTCTCGGTCTCGATCACACCCACTTGATTTATCTAAAAGGAACGTTTATTGTTTATATTCATTCTGAAAATATGATAATCATTTTTAATAGCTGATTGTTAAAAGCAGTTTTGAACAAATCGTTCATTATGCAAATAATATAATATAAAAATAATAAAAGTTCACTATTCAGTTTTTTATGTTTTTTTAAACACACTTCTTCAAAAAGTTGGGTTTAGACAAAACCAAGCTTTGTGCGTCCTTAAATGGACTGCATAAAGTTAGGTGTCTACAATGAAAATCGCTGATGGGACTGTTTATGTGTTTTTTTAAGGCATGGTGGAGCCAGCTATTTCGCGGTTAGGCATAGTATAATGTCACATGCGGGGTAGGATGAGATGGCTAATTCGCTTGGCAGAGCTTGTCCTGCTAAAAAGTCGCCCCCGGCTCCGTGTCGGCGCACGTGTCGCGGCTGCAGCACCTGTCTCGGCGGCCAAAATCGGCAAGGCGAATTGATATTTCGCTCTATACTACACGGCCCTTTCGAACTGTGCGCCACTATACCAAATCAATCTTGTTTATTAGGCTGTAAAAAAAATAATTATAAAAAAGCGACGGTATTGTGAACTGTTTTTATATTATTTGATAAACATTATTTGTTATCAAAAATTTAGTGCAGTCTCGTGTTAGCCATGTGAATAAACGCGCAAATTATAAAACCACTATTTAAAGGCAAGCAGATTAAAATTATTTATAAGAATTTAATAAAAAAAGAGATGAAAATAAAACATAATTAAATAAATTTTGGCGTAGTCAATTGTGAATGCTTTTTTTTACAGACTTACCTTCTTAGGTTACATATTTAATCAAAAATTATTTTATAATAATAATTTAAAAATATGTATATACAAATATTTCATAAGTATCATAGTCTAGAGAAAATAACTAAACGTTTTATATTTTGTTATCGGGTTCGGCGCAGAGCTTGTTTCTAAGTCCCCCATAGGATCTTATTGTTCACAGAATGACAGGAGGCGGTGCCGATTTCACGCATTTATTCCATCATCTCTTGTTTCGGGACGCATTAGCAGTGAGCGTAAAATCCGTAGCGCAAGGGGATGCGATCGCGCATCGATTCCACCAAAGCAATTTCGAACCCGCTACCCTGCAGGAGAGAGATGGCTACACCCTCATTCGCCATTAATTTACGAGCGCGAGCGGGATGCAACACCATCCATCTTTAGTAGATCGTTTTTTTTCCGTAGACTGCCTCAGATAGGGCACGATAGCACTGGCATGAACGGCGCTAAATCGACGGGGGTGCCGTCGTTTGTCACTCATGAATTATACGGACGTTATTTATAACAAACATATTGCGTGCATTATGGGGCGAGGCCCACAAGTCCCTGCTTCTCCTGCCAAATCACCTCCTAGAATTCGCAAAATACTTTTAGCGTTTGCTACTAATAAGTTGCTTGTATTGACAGAGGGATTTTTTTGACAGAAGATTGAAACTAATGCCAACCGTACAGTTGGAAATTTTTATTAATTTTAAAATTATCGACGTGAATCAAGCACCTACACGAAAAATTATAAAGCACTCAGCATTCCTTTATGAAATCACAGCACGTTAATTTTTGTATAATTGAGTATACGAAAGAGGCTTATCAAACATCCTCACAAAAATACGTGGAATTACTAAACTATGATTTATTACCTCTCATTAACGAGTAGGTCATATTTTACTAAATAAGGATTCTGATAACTGGGATTTGTTGAATGGTGTCTGCATATGAAACACAAAGAGAGAAAGAGAGAGTTGTCTTTTCAGCGCGTTTTCAAAAATAATGCGTCTAACAGAAATATGCTGTCTATATCAAAGACTACTCAGAGATCAAAGGCTCTACAATGTAAAAAAAAAACAATTTAACTTAACGCTATTAATTGATTATGAAAGTTTGGTTCTGGTAATACAATTAAAGCAGTAAATACTGACCGTTTCTATCTTGTATTCAGACAACAAATATAAAATATAGTCGGCAACATGACCACAACTTTATCGCTGTATAACGTTCAGTGATTTTAGTCATAGATGTCCAGATTTGACTGCCATACGATGCCATATTGCATAGTTACCACATTTGTGATATTTTTTTATTGTAGAAGAGAAGTAATAAATCATTTGAAGTATTTATTAAGATTATCCATTCTATCGACTCACGGTTCACTTTGTTTCTAATATCAGATCAACTATTTGTAATATAATTATTCCTGATAAACTATCCTTCGAAAAGGTAAAATATCATGTACGCTCGTCTTTTAAATTAATAACTAAGAGATTAATTTCACTTATTTAATCGCATTATTGAAGAAGAAACAATGCCTGGGGAACCACCCTTCTCCATATTGCACCGCGCTCCCCTATTATATATCGGTTATACGCAAGGGGAGACTTTCGGCAACGGGACAAATAATTTTATTGTGCAACACATATCAATGAAAGTGCCATTGGTGGCGGAGAAAATATTAAAGAAACATTTTTCAAGTTTTCAACTTAAATTTAACGACAAAACAATATTATAAAGAAAAAAATCACTTGAAATGTATATTTGTCGCAAAATTTTACCGTTTTAAATCTACAGATATTTATCACCATGTAGTGGGGGAGTCGATTTTTTTATTTGCAAACTTGACTTAATGTGCCTCTTTTGAACGTTTTGTTGTGAATAATATACAATGAAACTTAAAAAATAATTCAATTGTTAAATTAATAATGCAGTCTGAGTTTTTTCGATACTGAAACGATACAACGTTTAAAACGAAACAAAACAAAAAAAAAATTTAAACATCGAAATAATAAACAGTTGATTTAGTGTTTAATATTGCATGTTAATGAAATTCTAAAAATAATTGTATTTTACAATAACCTTTAATTTGTTTCTTGTGCGCCAATGGGAAATCTCTGTACAGTGGGCCCAGTTACACTTATCACGGAGTCGGTAAGGCATAACAAATCGGTATGGGGTCTGGACAAACAGCAAGTCCGCCAGTGTACCTTGCGAACAATGCCATTATGCTAATTTTATTGTTAGCTGGAAAGAAAATGCTGGGGCAAGGAGCCACTCGCTCCATCAATTCGAACGAGCAGCCTGTTTACGCCGTCATCATCCGCTCATCAACGTCGAGGCAGTTTGATCTTTGTTTAATGTCATTTATTCGATGCTCGGAAACTTAAAACACCCTGTGTATAGAATAATATAATTGGGCACAAATAAAATAAAAACTGAAAAACAAAACTTCTCTAGTATGGTTAATTTTTTTCGTGTTATTCTCTCTTATTTTTATGCTACATAATTTTTCCTTGGCATGCTATTGTTGATGTTAAAAAAAATGTGAGATTGAAAATGTGAATATAACATTCAAGCTTAATCGAATTGTTATTTTTATTAGCAAATCTGCAAACAAAAGTCTTGTTGATGATGTACGTTAGTAAAGTTACAAATCTAACAGAAAATTCTCGTAATATGTTATCAAAATCGCACCATCAAGAGGTAGGAGCTTTAGAAACAGGACAATTACGTGGATTGTCAATAAGGCCATCCATAACTCAACGCGATCCATCCAATAAATGTGAGTCCAGAGACCGTTCGTATAAATCAATGGTAGGAACAAGAAACACAGCGTTAAGACAATTATTTACAAAGGGTAAATAAACTGAACGTTAACAAATCTGCGACACAGAGTCAGGCCATTCTGCCTGTCAACGGGGACATTAAGTCCGTTATTGGAGGAGAAGCCAGGACATGGATGTTATTGCTTGTCACATCTTGTACCTTTAGACTCCGCGTTGCTTTATTTTCGTAGGTGGCTAAGAGATCATCTTATATGAAATTCGTGATTTAGAATGTTTATTTTATACGAAATTCGAATATATATATATATAATGCATAATGGTGGTTTAGGTGTATCTTAACCTGTCATAAGAATCTATTCATTTTAATATCAATTTCGTGATTTGGTTCATATATGAATTATATATTCCAACAAGATTGTAATCTACAAATGTTTATTCCAAAGTATCTTGTAAATCCATGTACATTAAATGCATTAAATGATGAATAATTAAGTATTGTAATGTTAAAATTTCTCAATATTTTAACTAGACTTTCCAGGTGTGAATCGCGTACTTATCTTGTTGTAAAATCTTTAAACTTGTTTGATTATCTAAAAAAATATAATACCATTACAATATGGAAATGAACAAATATTAAACTAAAACCTAAAATTTTTTTTTTATCAAAAATGATGATTCCAATGACTTCGTCCATTCAAACATAAGGATTATCGGTAGCATTAAAAAAACAGGGGTGGCAACGGATAGTAACGCTTAAAAAATTAAATCTGACAAATTGTACATATTGAAACTAGATAATCTTCTATTTCCAAGATGATGTTGGAAAGTTAAACCTTTTAGTAAAGTGAGAAGGTATGTCTCAATTGTATAAATAAAATATATCATGATTTATTTTAACTAAAGTTTTTTTAAAAATAGGGTAATATCAAAAGTCAATGTACCTAAGCCCTGTGTGTATAACTAAGAGGGAAACAAATAACGAAGACCTAATCTAATTGTATGAAATGTTGTGTCAGATTTGGTCCCCTACTCAGGGGTAACTTTTGAAAATAAAATTACTTCCCCTATAAAAATAAAGCTGAAGGGTAGGTGTGTCACATATGTTTCTGTCACTTGTCTGATGGGTTTGCTACTTTTGTTTTGTATGATATCTAGTCAGATTCGATGACACAAAGTAATCCATTTTTGTTAAGCTTGATTATTTTTGTATTTGTATATATATATTAATAAATTGTACATGTACTTCGTATATACTATACAAATAACAATCAACATATATGGTATTCAGGAGAGACAGAGGAGATTTAGGTGGCTTTCAAGTACATTGCTAAATTCATGATTTGACTAGTTTGATTGAAAGCTCGCGTTATCTAATGTGGACAGCTAACATTTCTGAATGAATAGTTGCGAATAATTTATATTAAGTTTATTTTTAAATATGAACACCAAATTGACATTTGTAAAAATACGAATAGAGCATTCTCAAAAAAATTCAATATTTTAGAACTTTAGTGGATTAATGCTAAAAATAATAAGATTACAGGATGCGAATTATTTTTCTCAATTCACAGATGATTTTTACCGTGAGTGATCGATTTCACATAAACAACTCTCAGTGCAGCGATCACCAAATATTAAAAACGTAGTGCAAATAAAACTCCGCAGGGGCTTTAGGCCTGGCAGGGAGCGGGGACTCCTGCACGTACCGGCTCTTGTTTAAGACATTAATACCGGATTATCCGAATTGATGATATCGCGGTCACGCACCGCGTATAAGCGCTGTACATTTTATATGAACATTTGTTACCTATTAAAAGTCACTAACTCG
The DNA here is from genome assembly GCA_022113835.1 of Atopsyche davidsoni. Classification (NCBI taxonomy): domain Eukaryota; kingdom Metazoa; phylum Arthropoda; class Insecta; order Trichoptera; family Hydrobiosidae; genus Atopsyche; species Atopsyche davidsoni. The sequence goes on along the minus strand of JAILWY010000019.1, from coordinate 1,831,809 downwards.
AATTAAAATTTTGGGGCACACCATTCCTCCTGCGAGCTTATTGACTGAGCAGTGAAGAATTCTAAAGGTATTTGGTGTTAAAATCATTAATCAGTATCAGTTTGTTTGATTTGTTCAGTTTTAGCCATGTACATCAATAAAATAGCAGATTTGTACAAATTAAATTATACACGGTATCTGTGGAGAACTTTATATATTGAAACTACTTTTATGCATATAACATTTATAAAGACATTTACACAAAAAGCTGTACACTTTAATAATAAAAATTATAGAAATTAAAAACTATCATATAATATTTTTTTTGTAAAATTTTTCACGACGAGACCTGAAAATCGTTATACTTAAATCATAAATTCCAAAATACTCATAGTCTGTATCTTCACTTGCCGTGACTACGAAGGTCAGTAATGTCAGCTATACCCCTGCTCTAATTAGCCTAAATTGCAGTCTTTATCTAATTAATGCGAGTACAGCCATCTGCTCCCCCCGGTGAATAAATCTGCAACAGGGCGGAGGAAAAGGCCGGGATAGGGGCTAACAAGAAATATATTAAATTCCTTTCAGAGCAGGAGTTATCCAAAAACTGACCAAACGAGCTTATAACAATTTGAGCACAGGGAAGCGGCCGGATTACACAATGAAATTCTGGTAATATACAGTGAATTTTTTAAAAGCGTAAAATTTTATTTTACACAAAAAAATAATAGGATTACTTCGGTAATTTATTAAGTCTTTTAAAAGAAAATAAGATTATTATGAAAATATTATTTTGAAAATATGGTCAAATATTTGGATAATATATATAGGATTGCAAAATACCAAATTCTTGTAATTGTTTAATATAACTTGTAAGAGTTTATTTACATGCTTTGGTCGGTGTTAAAAGAAAATATTCGGTTCTTATGTTAATATTATAAATAAATCATGTTAGGAATCACATTATAGAACGAAATAGTATATAATCAACGGTTAGTCAGCCAATCAACAGCTGATCAGTTTAATTGTGAAAATAGTTAATCAAATCATATTTAAGGATGAAAATATATTATTTTAGCGGCATATGGGTAAGAGGTGATAATGTATTAATTTTGCTAAAAAAATTATCGGCTGTATTTCTAATAGTACAGATGTCCACACCTTTAGCACCGCAGCCAGGTTAAGCAAACAACGTTCAATCGATTAAGCACTATTACATTGATAATCAGTATTCAAGTAGTTTCTTATCAAACACAGGTGAATCTAAGCGCATGTTTTGGATAAAACATGTATTATATGAAATGAAAAAATATGTATTGATCACAGTCAAAATTCTTAAGTACGTAAACACAGCCCTATAGTCTAGTTTTTTATAAATCTACTCATTGATTGTTGGCACACGTTTTTTATTGCTCGTGAAGCGATGCATTATTATTTTAATATTACATGAAGTGTGAAAAATGTATGTGTATGTATTTGTAAATAGGTTGTGTATCAAAGGTTTTGGCAAGTTAAAAAATTTCTAAACACAACTAAAATGATAGATAAAAAGTCATTCATCATAAAATGGTGTAAAAAAACATTGTACTAAGAATGAATATTTTTTACCGTTTTTTTATACAACTTTTGAAGTCTGTGGATAAATATGTGTTGCTTAAACAAGTGAAGTCAAGCAATCTCATATGATTTTATTCGGCACCACTATTGAGATCAATGGGCGAGATCTTTCAGAACCTCTTTGTATCAGTGGAGGCTGTGGAGTACAAAGCCGAAGGTGGCAGACGGGGGCACAGGGCGCAGGCGCTGGCTGGGGCGCCTCGACGCGCACTTTGTTTTACAGCGTCCATTAAGGACGTCGACAGCGTCTAATGAAAAATATACTCCCCTGCTGAATGAAAGCAGACGCCAAGAGAATATTCTCACAACAAAGCGTCGTCCTTTCTTCTTTGTCGTGGTGTTGCTACAACACACCCCTATTAGAGGATTGGCGACCTATTCTTGCAAAGAGCTATAAGAAACTCGTGTTTAATATAAGAGAATAAAACATGGTCTCCGAGCTAAAAATACTCATATATTTTCTTGTATGCAAATAATTACCTAATAAATAAATTCCAATGATGTTCTCGTGAATAGAAGAATACGAAAGACATCTTTGCTCTGTTTATATGTCATATAGTAGATAATTATTATGACAATTCCTAAATCTAGTTACATCTACATATTTTTAACCACTAGTTGCGTGCACTGATATAACCTTTTACATTACTACAAAAAATATAATAATTCATACAAAAGCAGGTTGCCGTGAATTTTTCTCGTAATGAATGCACATATTACAAACAACATAATATTAACTTTTCGACATGAAAAATATCTAAAGAAAAAACCAAAACAAAAAATAAATAAACGCGGACTGACGAAGTTACGTGAGTTGTGGGTGTACAATTAATTACCCCTTTGTGTTGGGCACGGCGGCATGCTGGGGGAAGGGGGGCTCAAAATTAAAATACGGCTATTGCACGTGCGAACGCCGGGGTGCGGGGAATCACCAGCCACCCGGGCCAGCGCGTCTGCCAGCAGAACACTGCAGCCCAGCCGGACTACTTACCGTTTTTATTACACGCCCGCAAACGAGGACTTATTGCTATCTACTACTGCAATTTGGCCAGTCATCGACTGACGCACACCTGAGTGGCAAGTGTGTACAGTAATACCCCGCTTTACACGACCCCGCTATGCGCGGTTTCACTATAACGCGAATTTCAAATTTCGCGTTAAAATGCCTCGCATTACGCGAATGTCTTATTTTTAGAATGTGTGTGAACATAATGTAGTCATTGACTTCTTTTAACAATTAAAAACAGCGTTGGGTGTTATGAACGTATTTTACAAGAACGTAAAAGTAATGCTACCCAAAAGACAATAGATGTATTTATCAGTAAAAATAACTGTTAGGTTTTGACTATGTATTTATGTTTAATCGTGAACCCCGATATACTCGAATTTCACTTAACGCGATTTTTTCCGGAACCTGTCCCTCGCGTAAAGCGGGGTATTACTGTACTTCGATCTCGTCTATCCCGAATACAGCTTGATAATATTTTTTATTTTCCAAAATCGTGAAATGCGATTACATTACACAAACATAATGAGGAGAGTTGCTCATAAAACACTACTATATATATATATATGATTTATTTTAAAATTAATTTACATACCTTTTTGATCTTGTAAAATTATATTTGTATAAAGTCAATGAAAATAAATTCAAATTGACATTTTAAGGTAGCTTTATTTTTGATTTAAGTTTTTACCCGTCGGCAATGAAAACCTGAAATAATGATCACTTGGAATCTGTTGATCAAATTGATAATAGTTCAAATTAAAAACAAAATGGTTTGTTTAAGTATGCATATTGGTTTTCAATAACGTGGTTACTGAAAAATATAGCCACAAAATAGCAGAAAAGTGCATTAAGAGAAATCTCTGAAGTTTAAACAGATGTAAATTAAAAAACCATAAAATATAGTTACTCCTCTATAGTATTGTAACTAAAATAAAATACATTTTATTTAAAAGCGTTGCTTTATGGTTCAATTCAATCACATATTTTAATCATTACAGCGTACGAAACAATATTTTATTTGTTTAAATCAGGGGAATGTGTTAATAAGATTTAAGGCAAAGGTCGTCTTGGATTGATTTTGTATTTTGTCATTACCACCTGGTGACTAAAGATCACACAAATATAAGGTTATTGTAAAATTTATTATAACTCATGATATCAAATTACTTGTGTAATTTATTGTGACTTTTCGTAATTTTTATATAGTCTGAAAATATTTTTCATATTTTAATTTTGAAAACGAACATTGGCGACAACTTGACGGGATTTAATTTATTTTCACTCTTTGGCTCTTCTTGAATGAATATTCATTTTTAAATGCAAAGAAGTGACTAATGGAAAAAGATCCCCCCACCGAAATGAATTAGATGTTCAATAATTTATTTATAAAGACTTCTTTAAATTTTTGAAATCTTTCATTCTCAGTTTAAATTCTTTTATATTAAAGTAAAAAATATATAATTTTCTATAAATTATGTTTTAGTGGTAAGCATATCTGACATTTAAAAAAAAAATAACTCATTACTGGTTTTACAAAATTTTGGCCTATTTGTATATGTACATATCGGTTTTTTTTAACAGATAATAGGTAGCAGATTTTCATCTCATTTGATGGTAAATAAATAAAAGTGCCGCAATCAACGAGTAACGCGATTCCACATGGTTTTGCACGATCTACGGTTGGATGTGAGTAATGAGACCGATAACAAGCCAAAAATAGCACAACTCAACATTTACTCAAAAAAAAATTTGTTTACTAGTCTTCACGACTATTCGTTAATGATAAATGATCAAATGCGGTCGGATTGAATATGTCACCGGATTTATTTATTACGATGGTGCACGAGGGACGCGGCCAGATGAAATGCTTTTAAAGCGGCTTCACATATTTATATACCCTGCCTTCAAACACGGCCACGCGTCATCGGCGTCCTAAATGCTCGGCAAACATTGGACGAGACTATCCGCACGCGCCCGCCGGAGGCCGCAACGCACGCACTGAGGCTCATTCATATTACAGTTCAAAACTGCGAATATCCGAAATCGAAACTCGATGTCCATGTATTCGTTATTGCGAAAAATTTCGAATCCAGTATTTAGCAATTCAGAATTCAGACATAATTTTTAGAATTAATGGAAGTGGTATTTATTTTGTAATACTACATTTTATTTTAAGAAAATAAAACCAAATGGTTTTGGAGACTACGTTAATTTCACTATAAGCGAGAGCTCTTTCGCCGAACACGGCATCTTCAAGACTGCTTCAAGTCTTGAAGATGCCGTGTTCGGCGAAAGAGCTCTCGCTAATAGTGAAATTAACGTAGTCTCCAAAACCATTTGGTTTTATTTTATTATAATAATTTTTAGATACTAATATATATACTCAAAAAAATAACATCGTGACTTGTGTTGAATTCGAACCTACATCCCCCAGCTTTGCGATGATATTTTTCTGAGAGTTTCTTTGAAATCATTTTCAATATATGAAAATATGTGCCTAATTATATTAGTAAGTAATATAAGCCTGTAAAGGAAATTAAAACGCACTTGATTGACGTTCAATCCACAAAATAGACATATATAATTTTTAGAATTAAAAATACAGTATTACCCCGCTTTACGCGTCCCCGTTATGCGCGTTATTCATACATGACTACATAATGTAGTCATTGACTTCTCTTAACAATTAAAAACAGCGTTGGGCGTTATGAGCGTATTTTACAAGAACGTAAAAGAAACGCTACCCAAACGATAATAGATGTATTTTTTCAGTAAAAATAGCATATAATACTGCAAAAAGTGTTCTTAGAATTAAAGTGATTGTATTTAGTTTTGACATGTAGTTAGCATATGTTTAATCGTAAACCCCGATATACGCGAATTTCACTTAACGCGATTTTTTCCGGAACGTATCCCTTGCGTAAAGCTCGTATTGCGGTATTACTGTACTCGTTTATCGTGTTTGTCATATAATTGACATATACACGTAACTATGCGTGTCGCTGAAAAGAAAAGTATTAGTGAATTTATTGCTCGATTAAATAATGATGAGGCAGTGTAAGGTACCGTTGTTAATATGTCGAGACTTTTCTGTTTTTCAATAACGTTTTTTATCCGTTATGCGTTGATCTTTTCATTCAAGTTTGAAGTTCATTTAAAAAAATGTAACATCAAAATTAATATGATCATATCTTTGAGACATGTACATTTTACATTTTGAGATATGTAAAATAAACCATATACCTAGTTGACTAAATAATTACATTTTTAACATTTATGCACATCACGGCATAAATCACATTAGCTAATATAGTTTTCAAACACTATTATATAGTTTATTTTAATACCTCATGAATCATTTAGTTTTTACATTTATAAATCAATCTCCAAAAGTACCTATTAAGTATTTTAAAGCAGTTTCATGTTTTTTAATGTATTCCACTCTCTCCTTAAGCAACAATAAAAAAACAACATTTAATTTAGTTTCATCGTGAAAAATATAGTCCATAGTACTTTCAAATTATAAATTTAACATCCTGGTTAGCGCTTATATCAGAAATATTTTTTTAGACCATTTATTTGGTATATCTTATCCAGAAAAAAACACTTGAATTTTTTTTGGGTATAAAAACTATTCGAATGTGCAAGTAATTCTATAGTTTGGACGATTAGTAGCGTGTGCAGATCGCGAGTGCTCTTGACATTTGATCACTTTGCATACGTCGTGATACTCGCCAATAGCGTCCTACTTTATAAAAACCCGAAATATAGCTACGTAGGCTGATGGCAAATTGTGTCGCAGCGTGTGTAGAAGGCTTAACTTTGTGCGAATGTCTTTTTTGGCTTTTCGGCAATCTCGTCAGTATTCAGTAGGGCTTTAGCCTCGTGATAAACCGTAGCCCTGCAGATCTCGTGCTCCCCCCCGGCGCGGGGCGGCTGCTGCGCCCCGCGGCGCACGGCGGTGGCGCACGCGTGCGCGATCAAATCAGGCCGCGCCGCCTGCCCCCGCACACGCCGAGCCCCCCGCACCGGCCTAAGCACCCATCGGCTCCACTGACACTGTTAATAAATGTTTCAAATCGAGATTAGCTGGGACTGTTATTCATGAGCTTTGATCTTGAGTCAGAATTTAAATTACACATTTAAAAAATAATGTACATTAACACAGTGCGGATAAGTCAGGGTCGACACATCAGTTGAATTTCATAAGAGCTTCCAGCATGCTGACCACTAGACTATCGTGATACTATTTTTAATTTCTCAAAAATGTGATTCAAGTACCTGCGATATCATTGTGTGAAATCGGCTTGGGCGTATCTAAGATCTAAGGGCTCAATTTTGACTAGTAAAGAAGCGGGGTCAGAAATGAGAGGAAAAATAATGTTATATCTATATAAAATCCAGGCAAAGCACTTCAGCAATATTAGTAAGCTCGGAGTTATAAAGTCAATACCATAATCAATTTGAGTGTACAAAAACACACGTAAGTTCTTAATTAGTCTGCATAATATTAATAAGCTCATATCTATTAATAAAAAAAGTTAAGCAAATCTATCGATCAGGATATGAATTGCCTAACAAACAATGCCGGGAAGACCGCGGATCGGAGCCTGGTAAAAGTTAATAATGCGGACTCGAGTGGGAAGGTAAACAGCGTGAAGTCACAACTCATATTGTGTGCGCAGGAGGCATACGGGCTGGCGGTGCCCCTGTTATTGCTTCGCCCTGGTGTTTGCCTGGTCTAAACGACCCCTGGTTAAAAAAAATTCAATTTATTCTTTCAAAATGTACATCGTGACACTCGGCTACTTCCTCCTTGAGTCTCCCATAAAATGTGATCAGTACAAGGATTATATTCCAAGTAAGTCGTTGTAGCCTATGTGACAATTAAGTGAAATAAATAATAAAATTATTCTAACAATAGTAATATCACAGTACGCAAACATATAATTAAACATATCTATTTATAATAAAAAAAATATTATACATATGTAATGCGTTTTATTTCCGACAGTTCATGACGAGTCTCGGATTTATCTATGCAGTAGAGAAAATCTAGAATTTAGTGGAAAATTTGACTAGATTTTGATTAGACAATTAAACTTACGGTAATTAATAAAACTTACAGTATAATTATTATAATTAAGTGCACGTGAGTATTTCTCTAGGAGTAAGACAATTATTAAAACATCAAGAGAAGATATAAATTATAAATAATTATAAACAACTTCCCAAATTAAAGTCCTTGTGTATAGCGCGAAACTATTTATACTATACATTTATGTTCTTAAAAAAGCTTTGAGATTTACTTGAAAGAGAGAAGCTGTTAACAGCTTTGCTATATTTAAAAGTAAAAATATGCAGCATGTAGGTGGTGATGATAGTCAGTTACTATTAAATACTAGAAGTGTAATAAACGCAGAAAAATGTAACGCGGGCTCTTGAACAAACAAAAATAAATCCGTTCTTGGCAGCGCGCACGAGCACGCCACGCGCCTTTGTTTGCACTAATAATGCAACTGTTTGTGCTGTGAAAATTGGCAGTCCTCTTTGGTCTGGTATTTCACATATTTTCCCATGGTTTTGCGTTATCAAATGAATATTGATAAAGTGCGGAAGCATTTCTGCTTGGGGCTACTACTGGTAAACATAGCATTGTTTGCTGTTTGCCAAGCCTGCCTCGCCAGTGAAAGGAAAACCGTTCTCTAGATTATTTTATTTCAAGCTAATATTGGATGTCAGGAATGTAAGAATAAAATATATATATATATATATGTGTGTGTGTGTGTATGTGTGTGTTGTGTGTGTATCTTTGTGTATTTTTTTTTTAATTAAAACTCAATTATAAATTTCAATAATACATTAATATAATATTTTTTTACATGTTAAATTTTATTGGTGAATATCAAAAATATTGAATATATTCATGTAAGATGATTGATGAAACTATTTATTGCAAACAATCTACGATTGGTCCAAGTTATTTATGAATTGATCAATTATACAGCTTCCCAATATTTTTTGCATATTATTTGAAATGCATCAAATATTTGACATGCTATTCAAAAAAGAATGACCATACAGATGCCATGTGCCCTAGTGCATGCCGCCCAGAGCGCGCGCTCTCGAGTGCGACTAACTGGCAAAAAAATCTCCGTGCTTCCTCGTGGAGCGTCCGACCCCTCGCGGACGGGGATGGCCGGTCACTTTATTTGAACTGTGAACCTTAAATCCACAGGGTTACTAGGACTACTTTATTTTTTGGACGAAAAATGTATTTGTTGAAAAAAAATAGCGGCCCTTGTAACACATTTTGAACACTTTTAAAAATACTCACTCGGTTTTACATGAGAACCAACTTTTGCCTGGCAATAAGTTCAAAATAAATTTGAATCATCATTAGGAAAATAAAGATAATTTTATAATTATAAGCACAGCGCACTATATTTATTAAGATTTCCATAAGCAAAAAAATGGATTTTACTCACCAAATGTGACGTTTTCGATACGATTCAATTATTGTTACTCCATATTTAACAACAATTACTAATTTCCAATACTTATAGCTTCTTCAGAATAAAAAAGCCCTTGAAAGGCGAAAGCAGTCACAAAAAATAAGCGTATTGATTTTCTTCTTATGCCTCTCCTATTAGGAGGTTGGTGACCATTCCTCGAAAATATACCTATCCTGTGCAAGAATCACAAATTCGGCATAACTTCCGAACTTGCATCCATTTAAACTTCCTTCTTCTAATGACCCTTTTTTCTTAGATTTTTCCTTGGATAATCAGTTGAAGGATGCTATATTTACTGTTACGAAAAATGTGGCCAATATAGGAGATAATCCGCTTCTTTTCTAACGTCAAGAGTTTCTTATTATTGTATTGATCATATAAGTAGATTTATCGTCAAAAGTGGCTATTTATGTTAGTTGATTATTATCAAAGAGATAGGATAGGATTTAGGTTAATACAGGTTTTATTTTTCGACTTTTTAAAACGCCTTAAAAAAACGCTTGCGAGTAACATAGGCGGTTATACAGTTGATATACACATCATGATGACGTCATTTTAACACCATGAAGGTATGTGCAATAAATATTTTTTCTGTTGCAGATTTTTTGTTTCTAAATCATAAACTCAAATCAATCGTGTCAAATAATTTTATCTTGCTGCAATTATGCACTATCAAGATTGTCGGAGTAGTATTAAACAGGGTGACTCGTAGTTGGTGGGAAATCCATTGGCACACATGCGCACCCACTTGTTAAGCAAAAAGATTACTATCTACCGATGTCATGTAATGGGGTATAAAAGATCAGTCCATCTACAGCAGTGGCTCTCAGACTCTTTTGGCCCACGGACCCCCTTTCATAGTCAAAACTTCCCTACGGACCCTGGATGAAAAACTACATAAATTCATATTATACACTAGTTGGTGCAAGTATCGACCTACTATTATTAGTATTAACCTACCTGTTATTACTTGTATATTATGCACCTGTCCATATTTATATTTTACTTAGGACGTAAAAATTGCTAATAATGTATTCATTGTTATATATTTTAACTTTCATATTAATTAAAATGCGTCACATTTTTTAATTTTATATTAAACCTTACGCGGACCCCCTGACGTTGTTCAGGGACCCCCAAATAGATTTTAATTTTCTAAGGGCCCCCTGAATGATCCCAGGGTCCGTAGGGACCACTTTGAGAAGCACTGATCTACAGCGACTTCAGTTCTTTAGACTACAACCCAATTAGATATTACTAAACTTTTCTGCTAATTAAGCTAGAGTTATATTTTATAGTCATTAATATTACCGAAAATATACAACTATTACTAAAATGCTATTACATTTGCAATATTTTAATTCGAATTTAAATATTTTTTGATGAAGCGCAATAGATCGTAGACTCAAATATATGTTTCATTCTTCCAAAGGCTATCATGTGTAGGTTTATATTTTTATGAATAAATATAAAAAGCATTCTGATACGGATAAGTTGTATATTGATAGGCAGTAATCTAAAGTTTGGTTGTGTCCCTCTGAGAGGGTGAGTCCCGTGATATTTCGGGTGAATAGGACCACGGGGTACGAGTAAACAAACAAGTAAAAAGGCCGCCTACTCACACAGTTTCAAACGGGAACAAAAGACATTATTAGCAATGTCAAGCAGCGTCTGCTCATCGCATAAGCTACCAGAGTAGCTGTACCCGTACATATTATATATATATATATATATATATAGTTGTTATAAGTGTTTCTAATCAATTAACAAAATAATATAAAATAACTCATTTACTACTTAAATATAACAAGTTACAAATTAACCGTATACGCTGGATATACAAGACAAAAAAATCATGCGAATTCAGCAGTTGGTAAGTAGAGCGTATATAGAAGAATTAATTTATGTTACAAATATACCTGTAGATACCGCTAAAGTGGTAAAAATAATTAAAACCGTGTTTGATGAATTACGTGTGCAGGTATTTTTTTTTGGTACTGATTGGGAATTGAGGCCAAATTAATATTTTAATTGAAATTGAACTATTTTTTTTTCTCTACGTAGCAGCTGCTGTCCTCGGTTGGGCCTTACATGTAATGCCCAATCAATCATAGGTACTTTACGGATTCTACTGGAACACAATCTGTACGAATAAAACAATGGGGCCAATCGGCGTGCCCCCCGCGGCTGCGCCCGCCCCGGTGCAAAGCGTGCGTGACTTTCCAGCCGATTAACTGCTTACTGATCTATCGCGCATATTCTGTCGGTTGTTCGTCGGCTAATCCCGGAGCGTCCCAACATGTACTCAATGTTTTCATTCTGGTTCGGCAAAAGCACACTGGGCCAAAGAGAGAATCAAGACAGCCCTGTCTATATCTAACTTTTTATTCAATTTATTTAGCAGTATAACGCAATCGTTGAAAGAATTTTCTTACTATTGAAAAGCGGCAAGCGTTGCACAATAATGTCTTCAAAAATAAAAAAAATTAGACCCGTAGTAATAAAATACAAGCGTGAAATTCTTATTATTTTCAATTCAGATTGTGTTGATTATTTAATTTTTTTTTTGTGATTTTTCACATTAGCCAACTTTCTTTGCTGGTATTTTCAATTAAAGATTATTTAACTCACCTAACGCAGGACTGACATGTTTTGAGAGCACAATGATATTTTTGCTTTCATACGTCCAAATATTAAAAAAAAAAAACATAACACTAATCAAAAAGTATCTATTACTTGAATACCGTACAAGGAAAATATAATAACTACACTTGTTTAAATTGTCTAGATAGAGCATTTTGCTGTATACTCTGTGTGAATATTGAACAGTTATTATGTATTACAGATTATCAAGTATGATTTTAAAAAGGTTTTTTTTACATATGTATTTTTCCATGCACGCCACCGCCCAAGCCACACCTTGTAAGCCCAACAGCCTGCGCGCAGGATCAGGGGATACCCACATACCGAATATACCGTAAATAACATAAAATAAAATAAAGTATCTTGTAGTTTTAAATTTAAATTTATTTAAAATGGACTATGTCCGGGTGGTCGTGTCCTGGTGCCCACGGTGCGGCTCTGGTGCAGCACGAGCTGGTAAACAGCACTCGGGCGCGCCACGCGGCCTCTGCTTTTTAAATCGTTTGGGACGGATCGGCTCTTTGTAGTCGTGTGAACCCTCGTGGCGGGCGGCGCTCGGCAGGTTATCCCCGGTGTTGGGAGGATGTATCTATTCCCGATAATCACTGGCTTGTAACTTGCTGATTGAAATATAACAATGTGAAGAAACATTTGTAGATCTCCCATCATTATTTTTGCTGAAACGCTTTCTAACAGCGAAAAATTACTAGATTAAGCTCCATGTGAATTATTTGTTTTATAAACCGTCAAAGGTCAGTACGCAATTTTTTTTTAGATTTTGTTTGCTTAGATTTTTTTAAAGGATATCTAAATTATATTAAAATCTCAAGAAAAATGCAGGACAAGACTATGAAGACGAATGTAAAGATCACAATACATCAGCGCGTTGATTACGCTTGTGGTGTTGGTAAATAGTTTAAAATTGATAAATTATATCATCCAGCTGAAAATAGCCAAATTAACATACATTTTATATAATTCTTGTGCAAATTTATTTACGTTTAAATAAAAAATTACATTAAATTAAATCTTAATTATTTTATTATATTGTTACTAACATAAATTATTTTATATTATTGTTAACTATAAAAAAATAAAACATTTTTTTTGTTCTTTATTAAAAATGGCTTGGTAAATATGTGCGATATTTAAAAGTAAAAGTGAATGCAAACCAATCCCTTCAGAAGGTCATTAGTACCCCTCGCAGCTTTACTGTCATGATCCATCAATGAAACGGACTTAAATTTTAATTAAAGAAATTCCTTTCCACATGTTGCGCCTGGTCTGCTCACCCACGAGGAATGGTTCAAATATAAGATATCAAAATATTGTAATTCCGCTCCCCTAGCCCCAATATAAATTCCTTTTATTATCCTCCACCCTTGCCATTCGGTGTTTGCTCCACATAACAATACACCTACTTGCTCCCCGGAGCGTCCCTGCCCGCCGCCTCTGCAGGCGAGGTCGATAGCTTATTCAGGAGATCCCAAATACGCGTTCCGTGCGAGAGCACCTTCTATAGCATTACTACAACTAGAGGTATTTTTTAATATTGTTGATGTATGCACCAGAACTTATTCTCTCATTTAACTTTATATATATGGAATGAAACCACAGTTTCTCTTGCGAATCACGAAATATCTGAGCATTTCACCTTTTCAACAATCAATATTTTTTAGCAAAGTATTTATGTCATCAAACACTGATGTGACAATCTCCCAAACAATAAGGAGCGATTTATAAATTCGTACGAATTATTAAATTAAAAGCGAGTTTAATACTCATTATTTTACAAAAAGACCACGATTAAAAGTTATATGAAATCTTATGATTATTTCAAGTAAAATTGCCGTCTAATCAATATACGTTTTAATAAAAGCATACATATTATAAGTTAATAGTTGAAAGTGTGCAACGCCTTTGTTATCTGCACGAAGCTTTTATTTTATCTGTTTATCTCGGTGTGTGTCCTCGCAGCCTCCTCTTTCGCTCACGGACAGCCGTATAAATCACATAATAAAAGTATTGACACATGAGACATAATATATGTGAAATATGAAAATAGATACTTATTGGAAAGGTTCCATAAATGATACAGCACATCATCTTCCTAAATATTTTATAGAGTATCTTAATTTTAACTAAAAATTACAAGTTGTGCCAACAATTAAACGTTTGTTTTATTATTTGTTATTATTCAACGAGTTTTGAATGCGTTATGTTATTCGAACTGAATAACTCACCGTAGACGTAGAAGTGATATGTCCAAGTATTTCATGGATATATCGAGACTATTTTACAATAAAATGCATATGTATATATCATCAAAGTGCATTCCATATTTGCAGAATACCTCGGCATGGAGAATTTGTCCCTCAGTGAGAAGAAACATGACGAAAAGTAGAAAATATTCCAATATCATTCCATACAATATTCCTTGCATCTCATCATAAAAATTAAATTTATTTCTGAACACCCTTATTAAACTAGGTATAAATTATTGTTAGTGATTAATAACTTCACAGAGATTTAAAAGTCAAAATCATTAGACTTTATAAAAAAATACTATTTATTTTGAATAAACAAAGCGTAAAACAGAAAAATATTATTTGATATTTGAAAAAAATATATATAAATTTACATAGAAGAAAATCACATGTAATATGTGTCATTTAACACGTTTACTGTCAAGAATTAATTTTTAATCGTCATAAGACTTTAGTAATAATAAAATACAAACAAATCATTTTAAACATTTATATAAAACCTACGTTAAAATATTAAAAGCCCATATCTTGGAATTTATTAAAACTTCACACGAAGCACCAGGAATTCAGCAACAAAATAAAACCTTACCGAATAAAAGTGACAGGTTTAATATCCGAGAATTTTTTTATCTTGATTTATTTTATTATTATGTGCTGAATGGAAGAAAATATACCTTAGTACACCAAAAAATCGTGAAATACTCGGGGATTTCATGGGTATTTTCACAATGAGTCACCCCGGAGTACGCTCGACTGGAAAACTAACTGGAAAGAAAATTCCGGATCATCCGCGCGCATATGTTTAAAGTAAAAAATATATATCAATAAACTAAATAATGTCTGCTATATTGTGCAAGTTCTCTGTGTTTTTCTGACTCAATATACATACAAATTAATATAAAATATTTACGCCCTTTTTCAGACTTTTTCTTGCTTAATTCGTATAATGTTCGGGTTTGAAAGACTAGCGTCAGAATGAGTCTTACTATTTAAGATGGAGTATAATATATTATTTAAAATTTGTATTGAATAATTTGCAGGATTTTTTCACTGAAATGGTGGATTCCATCGATCAGAGCAAAAATGTCGTATCAATTAAATAAATCCAAAATTTAGTTCTGAAAAACGGGGACTGAAATATAAGAAACCCTAACTATTTAAAACCCAATTATTCGTAAAAAAGGGTACCTTTTAGAGTTACTACTTTCCTCAGCAGCTTATTGAAGGTGGGTTTGAGTAGAGAATGACCTAATGTCGGACAGCTCTTCGTGTTGTCAATTAAAAGCATAACCAAATACATTAAGAATTTTTTTTTATTAAGACATCGTCAGTCTCGCTTATAAGTCTATGAATATTTTTCATAACAATTTGAAACAGCGATTTGATTTAGATTTAATTGGTGCAACGGAGTACTTGTAGTAGTAAAGTGAACAACGCGCTTAAAAATATAATTATTGTTGTGAAAGCTTAAAAAATTCAGGCACACGTGCTATCATTTTTTCAATTTTAAAAGTACGGGTTGCTTATAATTTCTGTTTTTGGCACTATATTGTAGCGATTTTCTCGTTATTCCCTAGAAACACTTGGTCAGGTGTGTACACTGGCGGCGGTCTCCTCCCCACAGTGCACCATTCTGCGTAATTGCGCTTCCCCGCTGCGGCACTGGCGACCAGGACCGCTTTAATATACGTCGTCACAGATGGCCCCACATCTCAACACTCCCAGCGAGCCCCACGCCCGAGGGGTGACGTTCCGTCCACAGCCTCGGAGGGAGAAAATAACCTGAATAAACCACGTAATTCTGAAACTCGATTCTACTAAAAAAATCATCCAAACTTTTTTAATACATTTGAATAATAATACAGAATGTATCAAAGATACAAAGCGTTATTTTACATGTTTCCTAAATAAATTTTAAAAAAAGATAAAATTAAATGTCTAGGTCTTTAGTATTATTTTTCATGACGTAGTGAGTAAACGAGGCACAGATGTCAAGTCAAGTATTTGTGAGAAGAAAATATAAATGAATTCTTAATCATATATTAATTATAAGATGCATACTGACACTACTTAATTTTAAAAAAATGCATTCTTGGTTTAAAATTTTTGATTATTTAAATGAGTTATTTTTATTTTCCCAGTTGTCTCAGAGCTCGGGTGACCCCACTGTGATTGTCCACGCGGCGCCCCCTTCATGCGCCACGTGTCCTGATAGGCGGCGTGTGCCGAGGCGCACCTGCCACGTCCCAGGGGTTGGGAGCCGCTCGTCTCACGCCACTTGAATCAAAGGTTAGGAAGTGCTGGTGAATTTACTTTAACTACACTTTGGAAACGTGAACGAATTCATGTGAACAGCTTAAATTGAAGTTATTTTATTTAATTATGTCTAGATATTCAATATGTCTTACCATATATTGATAATATCTGAAGATGGAAATACTTTTTAGCAATCATATTTTGGTTGATTCTAGTGTTATACAATAACTAACAATTTGAAAAGACTTTTTGTCAAGAATAGTAAATGATTTATTAGAACTGGAAGTGCCTTAAAAGAAATTGTATGAACGCATCATCATATCCATTCAGAGACGCTTTATGTGTTAGTAACTTTGAGATGAAATAGTGAGTTTTCTGTAAATATGTTTTTTTTTTGTGACAAAATAGTATAGGAAAATTACAAATCGCCTTTTTAGCTTTGTAGAAAACTATAAAAAATGACTTCGGTACGACAGAGATAATAATTATCAACATAACGAGGATTGTATTATCATTTATCATG